>OX243812.1:51846341-52356341 GCA_945859605.1 Lumbricus rubellus | reverse complement strand
AATAAATTACAACGAATTTAGTTGGTAATTATGTACGGATCAAAAAGGTTTTTAAATTTATTAATTGATTATTATTTACTATAGTTTTTTCATTCATATTTTAGAACCTTGGATTTTTTCGGGACACAGTGTATAGTCATATATATATATATATGTATATATAATAGACAGTCCATAAATGCAATCTCCATTGCCTAAAGTAGCTTTCCATAGCCTCCTCTGGATTTAACAACAACAACAACAACAACAACAACAACAACAACCACAACAACCACAACGATAGCAACAACAACAAAAATGACTGAACGACGACAACAACAACAACAACAACAACAACAATAGCGACAACAACAAAATGACTGAACGACAACAACAAAAGCAATAATAATGATGAGCTAATAATGACTAAAATATTAATATTAATAATCGCAGGGCTATGTATCCTATTCATAATAGGGCCTAATAATGATATTTGCTTGTTACATGTTTAACGACACTGCCATATTATCAAAAATTATCAGTGTCGCCCTCCTCCTTTATCCAGGCTTAGGACTGGCACTGGCAGAGAACAGCCAGTGGCAGAGTTTCTAATAGGCCTAATGATAGGCTCAAATGAGACTATTTTTGCAAACGTAAAACTTGACTCAAAGGTATGGGATAAGAAAATATAATTTTAAAAAAATACCTGTAAAGCTCTACTCACTTTTTACTTCACGGACAAATTTTGGAGCATAAATGCCGAATGATGTGAAATAGTAAAGTAAGTAAACACGTCAATACATCACACGACATAGGAAATATCTACTTCAACCAAAGTTCTAAATACATGAATATATACAATATATACATACTTTATAATATATAGTAATCAAGGATGATTATTATACATACTATATATATATAAATTATATATATATATTATATGCAAAATACAAATCGCTAACCATTTTAATTATTCATCCTAAATGTTTGTCATAATGACACAGGTATAATCGCTGGCACTAATTATGCAATTATATATAATTATAATAAAAAATATGGCATGATGTAAAATTTACAGAAGTTGGAAGCAAACTCCGAGCTGGTTCACGAATTGTTAACTGCATGCAGGTAATACATGTATGTCGCAATCAATCAAGCTTACTGTAACGGACAAAGGGGCCGTCCATAAAGTATGTCACGCTCCAGGGGGGGGGGGAGGGGGTCCGAGAAAGTGTGACAGTTTGTGACAGGGGGGGAGGGGGGGTCAGGCCATGTGTGACGTCACACATTTATTTTTTTTAATGATGTGTATTATATAATTGTCTAGTTTAATTTTTGCAATTTTTGTTTTCAAATTCAATCTACATTGAGTTACTGCTTCAATGAATATTAAACTGTGACAACTGTTTGCAATTAACTATTCTACTATTGAAGTCATTTTATTAATGTGATAGTACTTTTAAGTGGAAACTTTACAGTTTAATAGTGAAGTGTGTTTTAGATTAAATCTGAATAAGGTGTTAATTACAAAAAAAATCGAAAGTGCGACGTACTTTAGGGGGGGGGGTCCGAGAAAGTGTGACATACTTTAGGGGGGGGTCCGAGAAAGTGTGACAGTTTGTGACAGGGGGGAGAGGGGGTCAAAAATGGTCAAAAATAGCGTGACATACTTTATGGACGGCCCCAAAGGGGCACAGATGCAGCACAATTACATGCATATACTTCAACAACGACTTGTTGATGTGCACTCTGTCATATCAAGGATGAGTAGTGTCGCCCTCCTTCTTTCTCCTGGCTGGGGACTGGCACTTACACAACGGGGTTTTTCACAGGGTTCTATGCGGAAGTCATTAAAGCCATAAATGCATCAGCAGCAAACCAGCGTATACAGAAGTATCAGCAGTAACTGTTATCTGACTGCATGGGTACCTGGTAACAAAGCTGAGTATCAGGCTCACCAGAGGGCTGCGGGTCGACTGACTGACTGAATGATTGACTGACTGACTGAATGACTGACTGACTGACTGACTGACTGACTGACTGACTGACTGACTGAAGCAATGAATGACTCGACAGGCTGGTTGGAGGGATACTAGCTGACTGATTGTCTGACTGAGCTAGTCGCCTGACTGAATAACTGACTGGCCTAGCTGCTAAGTCAGTAAAAAATAGACTGAATAAGAATGATTTAATTAATGATGAACTATAATAGCTTTAAGTCCTAAGGTGATCATGAGTGACAGATTATAAGATGACGATTCAAAGTGTACTGGGAGCTGATATATTGAAATATCCTTTTCTTAGGTCGGCCATTTTGGAAAATGGCCGCCATTGAGGACATGGGGAACATTTGCAATGGCTCTGGTGAAATGCCTGCTCTTAACTATGTATGTTTAAACACCAAGATGACGATTCTAAGTGCACTGGAAGCTGAGATATTGAGAAATCCGTATTTTGTCGGCCATTTTGGAAAATGGCCGCCATTGGGACCCTGGGGAACATTTGTAATGGCTCTGATGGAATCCTCGCCCCTAACTATGTATGTTTAGACACCAAGATGACGATTCTAAGCGCACTGGAAGCTGAGATAATTTAAAATCTTTAAACAGGTCGGCCATTTTGAAAAATGGCTGCCATTGGGGCCAGGGGCGAAATCTGCGATGGCCCTATAGCCAAATCTTTTTCTCGTGACATTTTCGTGGTATGTACCAAATTTCATGCTTGTATCACAAAGTGCACAATTTTTGACCAGTCCGCTCTACTAATAAGCCTACCTCATCATGAGAGACCAATGATATCAACTCATCATGAGTGACCGCTGATTAACTCATCATGAGTAGCCAATGCTTAAAGATCATCATGAATGAACGAACGATGATTAAGTCATCATGAGTAGCCAATGATTAAAGAACATCATGAATGAACGATGATTAAGTCATCATGAGTATAGCCAATGATTAAAGATCATCATGAATGAACGATGATTAAGTCATCATGAGTAGCCAATGATTAAAGATCATCATGAATGAACGACTGCGTAACCGCAACCTACTCTTGATCGTACAATACATGGTATAAGAACGTCATGGATGGTTGCCATAAAAACGGTTACCTTGGAGCTTCTGCTCTCGTCGTTTCTTCCAGACGAGACCGAGCGCCGTCTCCTTCATACCACGAACACGTTCGCTGAAACTGCGACTCCAGTGGTATCCACCGTTCACATTGAAATGGTAATCCATCGCAGACCATCAAACTTCAACGACAACAATAACAACAACAACAACAACAACAACAACAACAACAACAACAACAACAACAACGCTCCAGACAGAAGACAGACCAGCTTTGCCTGTTGCAGTAGCAGTAGCATCCAATGCCATTCGCCTGCTGAGAGATCCAGACTCGTGCAACAGCAGCAGCAGCAACAACAGCAACACTGGGGGTCGACCTTTACCGCTTTCTCTCCAATGCGTTTCGTCAACGGCGGTGCACTAATAATCTCCCGCCGAGTCTTAGTCGGAAGTGGCGTTGTTCACCGTTCTCTCCAGCCGTATGATGTCTATGTTCCGCTCTGCTTGCATGCTGGTACGGTACCTCGATCAGTACCTGAATAAATCTGCCTCTATACCTCTACCTGCCTGTCTCTGCCTGATCGTCCGTTGTCTGTCTGTCAGTCTGTGTGTTTGTTTGTTTGTTTACTTGTGTTTCTCTCTGCTGCTATCTGCCTCCGCGGTTGTTCGCTTGTCTGCTACTTTGCATGTTTGTCTGCCTGTCTTTCTATCTTACTCTGCCTCTGCCCGACATTCTATATGCCTGTCTTCTGTATGTCTCACTGTACGTCGTGTGTTTGCCTGTCTGTCTATCTGTCTGTTTATCTGCCTATATATCTATATAGGCTATCTATCTCTGCCTCTACCCGTCTTTCTAACTGTCTATTTGTGTGTATGTCTGCCTGTCTATCTGAGTCTGTCTGTGTCTGTCTGTCTGTTTGTCTGCCTGCCTGTCTGCGTACCCTAGGCGATTATTCTCTCTTAATTCTCTGTAATCATCTTCCTTCTTCAAACGAAGAAGAAATGGAAGAATAAGAATTAGACAGCAGCCATGGAACGTCTTAACTTCCGGTGGATGAACGGAAGAACTACAATGCTACATGTACGTTATTGTCTGCCTCCTCCTCCTCCTCCTT
This sequence comes from Lumbricus rubellus, assembly GCA_945859605.1. Taxonomy (NCBI): domain Eukaryota; kingdom Metazoa; phylum Annelida; class Clitellata; order Crassiclitellata; family Lumbricidae; genus Lumbricus; species Lumbricus rubellus. The sequence continues at coordinate 52,352,173 of OX243812.1, read as the reverse complement.
CTCCTCTTCCTCCTCCCTCCTCCTCCTCCTCCTCCTCCCTCCTCCTCCTCTTCCTCCTCCTCTTCCTCCTCCTCCTCCTCCTCCTCCTCCCTCCTCCTCTTCCTTCTCCTCCTCCCTCCTCCTCCCTCCTCCTCCTCTTCCTCCTCCTCTTCCTCCTTCTCTTCCTCCTCCTCCTCCTCCTCCTCCTCCTCCTCCCTCCTCCTCCCTCCTCCTCCTCTTCCTCCTCCTCTTCCTCCTTCTCTTCCTCCTCCTCCTCCTCCTCCTCCTCCTCCTCCTCCTCCTCCTCCTCCTCCTCCTCCTCCTCTTCCTCCTCCTCCTCCTCCTCCTCCTCCTCCTCCTCCTTCTCCTCTTCCTCCTCCCTCCTCCTCCTCCTCTTCCTCCTCCCTCCTCCTCCTCTTCCTCCTCCTCTTCCTCCTCCTCCTCCTCCTCCCTCCTCTTCTTCCTTCTCCTCCTCCCTCCTCCTCCTTCCTCCTCCTCTTCCTCCTCCTCTTCCTCCTTCTCTTCCTCCTCCTCCTCCTCCTCCTCCCTCCTCCTCCCTCCTCCTCCTCTTCCTCCTCCTCTTCCTCCTCCTCCTCTTCCTCCTCCTCTTCTCCTCCTCCTCCTCCTCCTCCTCCTCCTCCTCCTCCTCCTCCTCCTCCTCCTCCTCCTCCTCCTCCTCCTCCTCCTCCTCCTCCTCCTCCTCCTCCTCCTCCTCCTCCTCCTCCTCCTCCTCCTCCTCCTCCTCCTCCTCCTCCTCCTCCTCCTCCTCCTCCTCCTCCTCCTCCTCCTCCTCCTCCTCCTCCTCCTCCTCCTCCTCCTCCTCCTCCTCCTCCTCCTCCTCCTCCTCCTCCTCCTCCTCCTCCTCCTCCTCCTCCTCCTCCTCCTCCTCCTCCTCCTCCTCCTCCTCCTCCTCCTTCCGCTGATCCATGCATGCAGATCCGTTCTACACAGTCGCAGCAAGCAACAAACCCGGCTGTAGCAGCGATCATAAGCCTCGGGCAGAGACGAACAGCCTTCACGACCTTGATAATTATTGTCGGGAGTTGAAGAAGACGAAGAAGATAATAATATAGTAGACTCAGTGGAGCGCTACGTTCTCCGACATTGCTGCTGTTGTTGCTGTTGCTTCTGACGCCGTGACGCACTCCACTGCAACAGCAACTGCCGTACAGTAAAGCTGTTGCTTTCTTTGAGGAATCACTGGCTGAGTAGTGACGCAGAGGACGGAGGAGGAGGAGGAGGAGGAGGAGGAGGAAATCGTCTCAGTCATCCAGTATTATTGCTCTCTGTCTTTCTGTGTCTGTCTCTCTGTCTGTCTGTCAATATATGTATCTCGAGTGTAAGTCTTGTGTATACAGTGACGTATACATGTATCTCTGTTCCCGCGCAATGTGCTAGTGTCCTCGGACGATGATGCGCTACAGTGACTATAAAATTATAGGGTACCGTGCCGAGGTAGAAGTCTCAGTAATCTGATTACAGTGCTATAATTATTATCTGTAGAGTATGTATAGGCTGTCTATAGGTCACGTGACGATGTCGCACGTTGTTATTTTTGCGGATTAAAAAACTCCTTTTTTTCTGGGTTGGCGGCAGAAAAAACTCTTCATGGACTATCCTTTCTTCTAATTTAAACGAGCGAAGTTAAACGAAATGTCTAAATCGGAGAAAATGGTTGCGGAACTGACAAAGGCTCTGCGTGAACGGCCAGTAATCGAAGCGATTGGGGCGATATTGGAAGAAAAGCTTGCGACCGTTATGGCTGCTCTCCAGGTGGCCGAAAGTAAAAACGAGAAACTAACGAATGACCTCTCCAAGGCCAACGAGAAAATAGACGAACTTGAACGCCTCTCCAAAGCGGAAAACCTCATTATCACAGGCTTACCGTTCCAGTCATACGCGGAAGCGGCTGACCAGGCTCAAGCATCTACCGAAAACAACAAGCAGACGGAAGAAGCAGTCGTAAACTTTCTACGCAATGACATGAGCATCCAAATCTCCCCATCTGATATCTCTCTCGTCTACCGACTTCGGAGGAAGGGAGGAAGTCACACGGAACCGCCTCCGATTCTGGTTCGACTCACGTCTAGAAAGGTCAGAGACTCAATCTACAACTCCCGACGGTCTCTAAAAGGTTCTACAACCCGGGTCTATATCAATGAGGACCTAACGCGCTCAGCTGCACTGCTGTACTACCAAGCCAGAAAGTGTGTCAAGAATAAACAATTAGCCAGTGCCTGGACGGTTGGAGGACTTGTTTACGTGCGACTCTCGTTGGACGCCAATGCCAAACCTCTTCGGGTCAGAACTCTGGACGACCTTCCTCAATGAGTACCGACACGCCATCTTCTCACTTCTCCCGTGACCGACACAATGAAGAGACTTTTGGGCCGCTGCATGTATGTACTTTCTTTTCAAAGACGAGATATCCTGGATTCTCCTCGTGTTTAGGAGATCCTGAGTCATTAAGTGAGATTACAAAGTCCTGTAACTCCGAAATTAATTTCATACCTACATAATCTTACTATATTTACAATGGACTACATAAGTCTAATTAATGTCCTCTACTTAACTTTGACTGCTTGTGACTGAGTATCTTGGAAGTCTAATATCCGTGAAGAATGACGGCCTTGAATTTTGAACGTTTGTGTTAGCCCCCAACCCAGGATGATATTCTGGAGTTTGTGACTTTTTGGTTTTACTACAGGTTACTTTTTTTATCATGGTGATTGATTGGATCTCTTGGTCTAGGTCTACACTATGGTTGAAACAACAGCTGTGTTTAAGCTTTTGTAAAGTGCCATTGGTTTGCACTATTTTTGTTAGGACCTTATGTCCTGTTATAATTCTTTGTGTTAGTTGTCTCATTGTTTTTTTCACTCGAAGGAGGTTTTGTGTTGCTGTTAGACATAATGATTTTGAACCGATGGAGCTGGAGTGTGTGGTGTCGATCGCTGTTAGATTATGTATACTTATTGGTTGTTCAGCTGACACTCCCGAACAGACGGCATGGTGTAATCTTGTATTTTTTCTGCTGATTGCTTTCCTGTTCTACCGAGTAATGCTTGAAAGGGCAAATGTGTGTATAATATTTCTTGAGTTTAGTTGGAGCCTTGTTACTTTCGCCTGCTTGAAACCATGGAGCGATGATAATTTGTTTATAGAATTTGGTGCTATCTTCGATCTAATGCTGCTGTCTTTACCAGGGTGATGGCTGTGCTACAATCAAAATCTTCTATTTTCCCTTGCTGCATCTGCAAGGGAAGCTTAACGAGTCGCTCTAGCACATGTCTCTCGTGCCAGTTATGTGGAGGGAGATCTTACCTGGGCTGCAAATGTCTTTTAGTCAACCAGGAGGTCTATTATTGTAGTGTTTGTCTGCATGACATTTTTCCATATAATCATATTACTGATGATGTTGAATTTAATATGGCGATAAAAGGATTACCTTTTCTCCCTAACTTTGACTATTATAAGGTTCAGAATGCCGCTCTTGCTTTCAATAGATTCCCACAGTGGGTAGGTCATGACTCGGATGTAGATGAATTTTACTATGACCAGTTGTCACAGCTTTACGTATCTTGCCAGTATCTTGACTCACCACAATTAAGTGAAAGATTAACTGCTGCTGAAAATGTAGGCCTTTCACTTCTTCATATAAATGCTAGAAGTATTAGGAAAAACTCTAAGGTTATTAATATTGAGCTTGCCCAACTGAAATATAAATTTTCTATTGTGGCCGTGTCTGAGACCTGGACAACGGATAGTGACTTGAGTACGACATTTATACCGGGATACACTATGCTCCTTAAATCCCGATCTTTTAGCAAGGGAGGGGGAGTTGGCCTATTTCTCAATGACATAACTGTCACTTCCTACACAGAGAAATGTTATCCTACTGATGACCGCCTAATGGATACCTTGTTTATCCAGATTCCTAGTGCTGGTAAATCCATTATTGTTGGAGTGGTATACAAACCTCCAGATGTGGACCTCTTATCCTTTAATGCAGCCTTTGATAACCTCTTAGCTAAATTACACTCAGAAAGGAAACCTTGCTACCTGTTGGGGGACTTTAATGTTAATCTCTTGAATGTTGATAAACACAAAGAAACTGAGAACTTCCTTAATCTATTGTACGCACATGGATTCTACCCATTAATTGACAAGCCTACCCGCATTACTCCTGATTCTGCAACGCTTATAGATAATATTTTCACAAATGTCCACCCGGGAGTGATTAAGAACTCCTCAATCTGGATTACAGATATTTCTGACCACTTGCCTGTCTGCTGTACGACTGGTGTCACACTTAATAAACCATCACTGGAAAAAAGTTCCTCACCTTTTAAAAGAATTATCAACGATGCTTCGCTTCTGGATTTTAAGCAAAAATTGACACTTATTGACTGGGATAGGACTGAGAATACTGATGCTAATAAATCTTTTGATGATTTCTTGAGCAAGTTTACCCACTGCTACAACCTTTGCTTTCCTTTTAGGCGGATGGGAGGTAAATCAAATGCAAGTCGTACAACTGATCTCCCATGGCTTACCTCGGCGCTGAAGAAATCTATTAAAAAGAAAAACATAATGTACAAAGATTGTGTAAAAGGGAAAAACTCCAATAACAGGGTTCTCTTTAATAAATACAAAGCCTATAGGAATAAACTTACATCACTGCTGAGGGAGGCCGAGAAAGGCTATTATGCAAATAAACTACAGCTTCATAGAAATAACCTACATAAAGTTTGGCAAACTATAAATTCAATTATTGGGAAAAGTGCTTTTACTCCTAAGGTAGCTGAAATTGACCTTAGTGGAAGCAGGGTCACTGATCCTAAACTTATAACCCAGGGCTTCAACAACTATTTTAGTAATATAGGCCCTAGCCTAGCGAAAACCATTGCGCCTGTTAATAGCAAACCTCGGGACTACCTAAAATGCAGAACCACGCAATCTATTTTCTTTACCCCTGTAACGCCCTCTGAAATTATAGACACTATTGCTCTAATGAATAATTCCCAGAGCAGGGGCCATGATGATATCTCAACCATGATTTTAAAACATTGCTCTTTTGAAGTTTCTTGTGTTTTAGCTGATGTTTTCAACCAGTCATTAGTGCAAGGTATTTTCCCAGACCAACTGAAAATAGCAAAAATCATTCCAATCTTTAAGTCTGGAGATAAATTAAAGGTCTCTAATTACCGTCCCATATCTATATTATCACCCTTCTCCAAACTGCTAGAAAAAATTGTGTACTCAAGGCTTACCGCTTTTGTGCAACACAACAATCTGCTTGCAGATACCCAGTATGGGTTCAGGAAAAATCTTTCCACAGAATTGGCCATACTTGATCTTACTAACCAAATTAGTAAATCTTTAGATGACCAACAGACTACAATTGGAATTTTTTTAGATCTCTCGAAGGCTTTTGACACTGTGAACCATGAAATACTCTTGCATAAACTTGAACACTACGGAATACGGGGCACCCCTCTAAAGTGGTTCACAAATTATTTAACTAATAGATACCAATACGTTTCTCTTAATAATACCTCTTCATCTTTCTTACCTATAATATGTGGCGTCCCGCAGGGCTCTATACTCGGCCCCCTGTTATTTCTTTTGTATGTAAATGATATCCAATCAGTGACTGACTTGAGTTTGATCATGTTTGCAGACGACACGAACATCTTTGCAACTGGCTATTGTCCTATCCTTTTGGCTGCATCATTAAATAGTAAACTGGAAGAAATTTGTCATTGGTTCGCAGCTAACTTGCTTTCTCTGAACCTACAAAAAACCTGCTTTATGGTATTTAGTAGAAAATTGTTTTCTGATACTGATGTTAACATTACGATAAACGGGGTTTCTTTGAATCGAGTGCGTGAAATCAAATTTCTTGGGGTGGTGTTCTCTGATGACCTTAAATGGAAGAAACATGTAGATTTGGTAGTAAACAAGGTATCTAAAATCGTGGGCATACTCTACCGAGTTGGTCATATTCTTGATGCCGATAACCTAAAACTGTTATACCATACTTTACTCGAGCCACACTTGACATACTGCTGTTCTGTATGGTCGTCACCATATAAATCTGGGAATCTAGACCGCATCCTAAGGCTCCAGAAAGCTGCTGTAAGAATAATGACCTATTCCAGTTACCTTTCTCATTCAAATCCCTTGTTTTATAAGCTGGGAATATTAAAAATTTATGAATTATCTCATTTATCAAAACTTGTGCTCATGTTTAAGTTTGTAAACAAATTGTTACCTAAACAATTTTGTAATTATTTTATAACAGTTGATCAAATCCATTCTTATAACACCAGGACCGCGTCCAATTACGTTGTCCCTTATGCACGAACTGCCTCCAGAGCACATAATCTCCAGGTCCTAGGACCTCGTTTATGGAATTCTCTATCTGTTGATCTTAAACAAGAAAAATCTTTACCTAAATTCAAAAGGGAAGTTAAATCAGGCTTCTTACTGAAGTATGCCGAATGCTAAACAGGTCTTTCTAAGCAACTTATGTATTCCTCAGCATCTTTTCTTTTTAGTTTTGGCTGTTGTTTTTCTTAATTGTGTTTTCATTTCTTTTTTATTTGCTATTCTATATATTGCACCTGTGTTTCAATTTAATTTTGTTTATATAATTTTGTACTGATGATCTTGCTATATTGCTGTAGAATTCTGGTCATTGCTATCAGTACTAACATTCCTATGGTCTCACCAGAACATGGTTGATTACAATTGTGTGATATGAAACGTTGACTAAAATGTAATTGTTCATTAGGGGCCAGGTTGATATAAGCTCTTAGCTTTTTCCGGGCTTCCTGTTGCCTAGAGACCGTTCATTACCCACTGTTTGTACTTATGTTTATTTTGTTTCGTTGGCAATAAATAATAATAATAATAATGATTTCTTGTTTTGCGTGACGCAGATTGTTCTCTGCATTTTAACTGAACATTTAGGCACCTGAATCATGTGTATCAACTGCAGCGTGTATCTGGAGGTGAATATAATTTAGACATAATGCTACAGGCTACCTACATACCAATTCAGCCAGGGTTCATTCACATAAGTTGAGACCCCTCAAACTTTCAATAACTTGCAGATTCAACGTATACAAACTTCACCAAATGAACTGATCCTGGTACGTGTTATTCCCGAATCAGTTTATTTATGAATATTCTGGATTAACTGTTTAGACTGCAAACTCACTCGGTTTAGTCTCCACTCTTCAACAATGCATCCATGCACGTCAAGATTCAGCCGCAGTCGATCAGTGCACACTCGTCTTCAGCAGATGTCCACACCAGATATATACGAGAAATCCTAAACACAGCTGCTGCAAGACCGTATGCAAAGACTGTTATTATAGCAGCATGCATAACATACATGTATAATGCATTGTATATGCATATTTATATAGCCCACAGCAATTCTGTAAACAGTTTTTGGTTCTGGGGTATTATAACGCGCATGAGTCATGTTTGTGCCATTGTTTAGCAATATAATTTTGAGGCAATGTGGGGGATATTGAATTTGTGTTCAGCAGGTACCGTACAACCTGAAAGAAGAGACAAAGAAGAATACAAGAGACCAGAAACCGATAAAAGAATACAAAAGATACAGCTTAATGTAGGCCTATATTATTGTTTCTTCCTGCGGTCAGTGCATGACATCAGCATTTTTAAGTGTTACACATAAACAGATTAAGTTCTGTTAAGGAACAATGACTCCTTGAGATGGCACTGCAGTCTAGAGGTTATCATGCATGCATCACTGACAAGTCTCAACATGTGTATGTCCCTCTCATGTCCTTACGGAGAGTGAGACTAAGAAAAGGAAGTTGCCAATCCTTGACATACAGGCACAATGAGAGCCTTTCATTCAATATCTCTGATCCGTCGGTCGAAACGTTTTGACACCGCGGTCAACCGAAGAACATAGGCCCTGGCTAATATTGGCCTAAACTCAAAAGCAACGATTAAAATTTATTGAAAATTATTTGGTGTATTGAAATCTATCATGGAATAATCGCAATGAATGCATTATGCATCGTGGGAACTGGATATTGTGCTCACATTGTGACATTGTCAAATAATAATAAGTCCCGTTGCGAACAATAAGCCCAATGCCTATGCAATGTGGCCTGGTTTTTGGTTTAGGCTGCTTCATTTTGACAAAATTTGCAAAATGTCACCAGCTTAGGCGGGCCATTTAAAATGAGTCCGCGGGTCGCATTCAGCCAGTGAGCTGCTGAACGGCCTGCAGTCATGGGCGCCCGCAGGATTTTTTGCAGGGGGGGTCACGCGACCCCCCTTGACCTATGGTGTGGGCGCCCATGCCTGCAGTCCTATTCTGCTTTGTGAGTGTGATTCGCGTCGCCCTTCTCATGTGTCCAGACGTGAGATTTCTGTGCATGGACGGAGTTTGTTTTCCGTTCTTGGGGGGGGGGGGCAACCCTGAGTCTGGGCCCTCTGAAGGGTTAACCCCGAAAATGATTCCATTTTCATGGTACAAAAGTTGAATCTGGGCCTTCTTGGGGATGGGGCTTAGCGCCCCTAGCCCTCTGTGACCTATATCTCTGTGATCTGCAACACAGACAATTGGGTCTCTCTGGAATCCGTATCCTGGATAAAATTCTGTTCCCAATTAGTTACCCGATAGCCCTACAGCCATAGACTAAGCTATAGGTAGGCTATTAATATACGCAGATGCAACACAGGCAAAAATTGGAAGATCAGTAAACGTTATAACGGTATGATCGAATGAGCTGTATGCAGGTCACATTTGCTAACACGAATCACTGTTTGGGTTCATTGAGTCAAACTGGTCATAGCTTTAAACTGCCTTCCTATTACATGACTCATTCCAGACCGTTTACAGTTGACTATTATAGTTTCCACAGAGGGCACCATGCTGTCTCTCATCGGCGTGAACTAGGCCAGAGTCACACCTCTGCGGCTCTGCCTTTGGCTATTCTGGACTTAATTGAAAGGCCTATTATAGCACTTCCGCCGGTCATTAGTTAATCTCCTCTGACGCGGCTTTGCGTGAGAATGTCGCTGTCTCGATCGCAGATTAGCATTATTTCACCTTTAAACCTACACTAATTAATAGGCATCAGGCATGCTCCGAGCTGGTTTCAGGCAATGCAGGCATGACGTTGATTAGCCTAAAATGCGCCACGAACTTGATTGGTATTTAGCAAATTACTGCCAAGTTTTTAATCTTAACAATTAAATTTCACAACATTTACCAACAACATTCTAATTCACCGTGCACGCAAGATGTTGAGAAGTCAGAGGTCATGGTAGCACTCGTACACGAAGAACAGAAATCAGCACGGAAGGTCGCAGATCGAGCGCTTGCCGCTATCCTTCACATGGCAACTCAGGTTTTCATTCGCCAGATGTCGGTGGCAAACAGAGCAGTAGGACGTGAAGTAAGTAAGTAAGTAAGTATATGTAGATTACTAGATTAATAACTAGAGCCTATTTAAACCATAATCAAAAGGAAACTGAAATTATTCGGACACATCCAAAGAATGAGTGATGATAGAAAGATAAAGAGCATATTGACGGGAATCATAGAGAAGGGGAAGACCATGCAGAGAATGGTTGCAGGACATTGAAGAATGGTGTGGGATGAATGCACAGGAACTGACACATCGGGCACAGGACAGAGAAGTATGGAGAACAGTGGTCAAGCGTGCAGTGGACACCTACGGGCTGTTAGCCCACGGATAAAGAAGAAGAAGAAGACTTACTATCACAATGTCATGTTGAATGATAGGCCAAAGACAATCCGTGCATTTTGATCGTGGCTGACAATTTGCAAAATTGCAGCCAACAGCCCAATAGCCATAGTATAATGAATTAGGAGTCTCCACATTCTTCCATAGGAGGTCCATTGCATAAAAAAACAATTAAAGTTTGCCAAAACTGAACCTCCTGTAGTAGAATATTCTGGCCGGATGTGAGTGTGCGCGCGGTCCAGATCCTGTGTACACAATGTCATAATAAATGTTAGTGTACGATTGTACAACACGTAAAATGCAATCGAATTTGAAGAACACTTGGTTGGGCGTTTCGTTTATAGAAAAATACAATATTAAACACATTTTACCCGATTGGACGAGCTGATTTTCTTGCTTATGAGTGCATACAATTTCCGTTTTTTCAATTCATTCCTTTTTGTATTTGTATTCTGATAAGTTTGCAATGGTCACCGTTGTCGACATCTAGTGCAATCAGCTGGTAATGTAATCTATTTCCAACTAAGTTGTTTTTAATGAATTTTTATGTTGATATGAAAAACCCACTTAAGATCCTTAGACTACAAGAAGGTTTTTGCTTGATTATGCATTTAACAGTGTACATGTTCATCTTTTGATGAGCCCCCCCTTCCCCAAATCCCCCACCCCAGTTAAAAGAATACAGAACAGTAGCATTGCTCTGTGCCACTTTTGATTATGCCCTCGTTGCGCTGTCTTTTTAAGCTAGTAAATAAAAGTAAGTGGAATGTGTGATAGATCTCTATATATTGTCTTATGATCAAGTCTAAGAAATGGGAAAGTTTGAGAGTTATATTAATGCTGAATTTTTATTCATGTCTTAATTATTGTTTCCATTTATACTTCTCAGCACAGCACACGTGGCTATTCCTTATCTGTTGCGGACATCCTTAAACGACGACCATTACCATGATGATTAATGATGATTGTCTTGCAATCATCATTATTCATGAATTAGCATGATGCCTGCCCAGCTGTGTGGCAGGAATGATGACTTACATGTTGTGAGCTGACGACGACTGATGATTGTGTTTTTTCTTCTTTTTTAATCATTGTTTGCTGTATTAAGTTTGCTGTTTCTTTGCTGTAAGAGATGAGCTCCCCAAATGGACTGAATCTAACTTTGGCTGTGATTCACATATAGCGCTCATCAATTGATACTTTGCGTATTATTATTATTATTACATGGTGCTGTAGAAGTGATTACATTCGATTCGATAATTACGGGTGATATTCAAATGCGCTATTGTTACTTAGATTTGGTGACAGTTTGGTGTCGCCGTTAGCTGCCACACTGGACCTTCTCTCGTCGGCAGCTTGCGATGAGTACTGGTGGCAAAGATGAGGTTCACCCAACGAAGGATTGCTGTCCTGAGCTTCCGTCATCTAGACCCATCGACCAGGACAGCAGTAGCGAAGTTGCAAAGCAGATCTCAGTTATGCCGTCGGTGGTCGTAGGAAAGATCTTGTCGTATTTGTCATGGAAGGACAAGCTGAGCGCAGCGGCGGCCATTCCGCTCTGGAACGACCATCTCCGCACTCCGGACGCGTGGACGTGGTTCCGCATGGACGACGTCTACGCGTTGAACGGCGAGCACCAGATCGAGCAGCTGAGCAAGGTGAACGAGATGACTCGCTGGTGCATTCGACATTACGGACATTTCTTCCAGAACTGCTTCGTCGTCGTGTCGTGCGCCGACGGATCCGCGTTCCAGCTCCTCGACGACGTCAAGACGTACTGCAGGAACATCAAGACGCTACGAATCTACCACGCTACCCGGACGAGATTCAGCAACCAGGAGCAGCTGGACAAGTACGTGTCCGCGCTGAGGCAGGTTGTCGCCGAATGCCGTGCGGTCCGCTACTTCACGCTGTGCAACATGGACTACGTGCCGTTCAACTGGTCGGAGGGGTTGACGGAGCTGCTCCGGGCGCTCGCCGTTGACCCGCTTCCGACGGCGATCAAGGAACTCGAACTGTATCACGTCAACAACGACGTCCTTCCCGTTCTGCATTTAGCTTCGTTCGTCAATCTCAGGAAGTTGATGTGTCCGATTCAGACGCTGAACACGGAGATCATCGTTGGACTGAGGCATCTGCGGCAGCTCTTTCTCGTCAACAGCAGCGATTCGTCGGTCGTTTCGTTCGGCGAGGCTCACCGGCTCAACTGGCGGACGATCGAGACCGCCCAACCCACACTCGAGGTGCACTACCTATACTGGACGTTTCTCCGGAAGTCATATATTGTGCCAAACCCGCTCGCGCATTCCGTCGTAATCGGCGAACGCTGCGAATTCTCCTCCTGCGTTCATGAGGCGATCGACTCGATCGTCGACTCGTACGGGAAGACGCTGAGGCAGTTCGTTCAGCAGAACACGTTTTCCGTTTCGAAGAACGAACTGCCGTCGCTGTACGCCACGCTCGTCAAAGGCTGCCCGCTGCTGCACACGTTCCTCGTTTCCGTCCCGATTCCTGCGGCCGCCGTTTCGCTCGTCGCCGCGAACAGGCGGCTGAGAAACCTGTGGGTGCAGGACGAGAAGATCAGCTTCAAGTTCTATCCGCGGTCGGAGACGTGTAAGTTCCGACCGTACGACGACGTCGAGTACGTCGACTGGTGGGAGACGACCATCGGATCTCTCGACTCGCTCCAGCAGCAGCTCGCCAAGTTCCTCGGGTTTTCGTGGAAACCGCTTGACGACGTGGAAATGATGGAGAAGGTTCGGATGCTGACGCGATTCTAGTCTTGGTGCGATTAAGTCATTGCTCCTCGTTCCAACATCTTTTTCCTGTCTTCTACAGTCTAAATGGAAATTAATACCTGTTGCTCAGATTTTGTTGCTTACTGGTGCTGAGGACATTCCAGGAAGAATATTCATTCATTCATTGATTTCGAGAACTTATATAGCGCCTCTTCAAGAAACCTACTCAGTCTCGGAGATGCAACTTTGCGTAGCTCTTGTTCTGACAAACAAAGAAATTGATTATTATACTTTAGCATGATTTGTGTTTGAGATGTGAGGAAATTTGGAGCTAAAGCACATCGATTTAGATGTGTTTAGGTGTTTTTGCAAATGAATAGGCTTTACTGACAACAGTGTTTTTGAATAGGCTTGACAGTGGTGTTTCTGAGACAAATACAAAAGACCTCTGAACAGATGTAAGACCATTGTAATGTGGTGATTCAGTGGAGAACAATGCCATTTGTTTTGCTTGGGTCCAGTCTGGATCATTTTATTTTCAAGGTTCCATTCCATGACTGAAACAAGTATCATCGGGTTAACTGTCTAAATGTCTGTGTAGCAATTTGGACGTCTATTTTAAAACACATTTTCGTACATGTAATCTGAAAACTTATTTACAATGCATCTTCAAAATATTTACTCATAAATGTTTGCAATCGTTTAAATTTTGCGTGATTATTGGGGAGCAACTGAAGAGGTAGTGTTTGGACCACTGCCCAATTGCTGTTTACTGCAGATGACTGCAAGAAGATTTCACTTACATATTTCTTTAAAGTTTCTGGCTGGTCCAGGCTGACGTAAGAAAGGTGTTTTTAACTCATGTAACCTGAGGATTTGTTGTCATGTTACTTGTTCATGTGAAAATCCAGCCAATGGCTAGGCGAAGTTGTTCGTTTTGCAAGTACCGTAATTAAGAAATACAATTAATGTAGTACATTGTAGCTTGTTCAATTTGTAATACAATAAGAGATTGTTCAATATGTCCTTTAGTAATCGTAATCTCCAAACTTCTAAAGCACTACTCGAAAGCCAAGCAGGGGCACCAGCTTATTCACGAGCGCTGCATTGCGTCAAAAGGGTTGTCCGTAAGAATAGTCCAAAGGTGGTCTGGGTCGTAGTAGTAGTAGTAGTAGTAGTAGTAGTAGTAGTAGTAGTAGGTTCAGTGTGATAGCAAAGATTGTTGGCGTTGCCCTCCTTTATCCAGGCTTGGGACTGGCACTGCCAAAATGCGAGCAGTGGCAAGATGTTCAGTTGCTCACAGATACTGTTTAGTGTATCAGACAAGCACCAGTATTCATGGCTGCAATCTGTTGTCAAACTTGATTACTGAGGTGTTGGTACGTTTTTTTGTGAAATAATTATGTGACTGAATGAAAAGAAACGGTGAATAATGATAAATTTCTTTGAGGCTGGTTGAGCAAGTTTATTTTGACATCTTTCAGTCTACACGGTGTCCCAATTGAACTGATACCCTTTTTGTTTTTGCAATATACTTGTCAATTCTAAATGAAACTCTATCAAATTTCAGAGAATGTAAGAGGGATAAATTATCAATGTTTCCTGAAACTTCTACCCAATTCTACTAACAGAGTCCGAAGTTATGCACGTTCAAATGTTGACAACGAAAATTGTAAGTTTCCAACATGTAAAGGATAGGAAAGTAGTGTTAGCGCAGTTCTTCAAAGCTGATGTTCAAAATGTCCTCCATAAGCTCGAATGCATGCTCTAAGGCCCTTTCGCCATTCATTGATTGCATTGTCAACAATCCCTTGATCATAGCGATTCCATTCTTCCACACTTCGATGTTTGAAGTGGTCACTGGTCAATGTCACGTATGCGAGTTTCATAAGGCTGCGATGGGCTAGTTACTGTTAGGAAATCCCTTTAAAAACCTTTTGCACCGTAATGTTTTTTTCTATTAATTTAAAAAAATTAAATCATCTTTGCTGAAAAACCATTTTTATTATTGTCTCCTAGCATGGGAAGGACGGAAATATGACGGAAATATTTGTTAATTTAGAAAGTAAGGCGCGCAGTTGCAAGCAATAATTTCCTATCTTTTACATGTTGGAAACTTACAATTTCCTTTGTCCAGATTTGAACGTGCATAACTTCGGACTCTGTTAGTAAAATTGGATGAAAGTTTCAGGAAACATTGATAATTTATCCCTCTTACGTTATCTGAACTTTTATAGAGTTTCATTTAGAATTGACAAGTATATCGTCAAAACAAAAAGGGTATCAGTTCAATTGGGACACCGTGTATAACTAAAGAGTGCAATGCAATATAGATGAATTAATTATGTAATAATTATATGTGCACATCCATGCACTTGCCTTACCGGTAATTTTGTGTTGTGGAGTGCATTTTAATTTTTCTCTGTCTGGCTTATCATTATGTTTCTTAAATTATTATGTGTCTAGTATAATCTTATCAAGCAGCACCCATCTGTGTTTCCTGACTGAATATATAATATATCTGTAGTGCAGAAATCTCTGTGAAAATCTTTAATTCAAAACTGAAAACACTCCTCTTCCTTAAATCCTATCCTTTTTGCCTACTTAAAAATTTTGCCACTCCAATTATAAACTCCACTATCACAACCCATTGTCTTCCTGTCTGCCTGACCCTTTGAACTTGACCTGGCAATTAACCTGATGTTGCCTACCTACCGATATTGTTTTGACTGAGCAGTGAGCATCCTGAATAAACCTTAGAAGTCTCGTGTAAATTTTGAACCTGTGTTCAAAATCATGTTCCTGTTTCTTGTCTTTTGCTCGCATTCATTAACAGTTACCGGGTCCCTACCTCTTTGCCTGTATTACCATAACTATCTTTCACTGTTAAACCAAAAACTTACCTGGACCTTTTTTGGTGCTTTAATGCACGGCTCTAACGTGTAATCTGTGGGAATTATGTTATTAGGGCATTACGGTGTGCATCAAAGTGTATTTGTGAAACTTTGCACTGATTTGCGGCATAAGTGTTTTTGAACTGCAAGGAGCAATAAGTTGGTGAGCTATTAGCTTTGTCTTCCATTGTCTTATCAGCCAGCATATTGTGCATTGTAATGTCCAACAAGGAATGTTGATCCATAACTCATTATTTGTAGTACAGACTAAGTTGACACGAGTAAGTAAGTAAGTAGTTGTGTGTTTAGCAGCAACACGATGTCGTTACCATGATGTATTGGCACCACCCTCGATCGTCATTATTTAGGCTTTGGACTAGCACCACCAGAGTATGGCAGTTTAAGGCGTGAACAAGTCTTTCAAGTCAAGATTATTGTACATATGATAAAACGAGAAATGGTAGGAGTTGCTGAAGCGAAAAAGAATTTCCGCACAAAGAGATTTGCCTAGCTGCAGACAAATGACACGGAAACTTGATTTGATTGTAGTTAATGATTAAACGACAAAAATGCAGGTTTGCAGTTTCTTTACAAACGTACTGGTATCACTGTCTCCGCCAGAACATTGGAGACATCACCATTATGTATGTTCAGTAAATTGCCTCAACTGTTGTTGCTGTTTTATTTGGTGTTTCCTTCTTTACTTTGAGTAATTTCACTTTAATTTGTGAACTTTTTACCAAGTAGATCTCAAATTTGTTGAAAAAAAATAACTGGTTGAAGCACATTTACTTTGAACAATTGTTAAAATCTGTGGTGTTTGTGTAAACTTATGTAAATTTCTGCACTATTTAACGCAGGACCACCAGGTTTCAGCACCTGCTAATGGCACCAGATTATAGCACCAGCTTGTAACACCAGCTTATTCACCTTATTCAAAGAAAAAAACTAGGTTGACAGTAATAAATCATTCAGAAGACTGCCTTAATTTCCTCATGGAGTTGTCATGCGAGCTGCCTGATTTTACCTCTGTGTAGAGATTGATGTTTCACATACATTGTGTTGTCAAGATGAAATATAACTTGGAACAGTTGAAAAACTTTGCTCAGTTGCAGTGGTGTAATGTAGCACACCTACACATGTAGCCATCGGTTTTTGAATGTGTGAACGTGTGTATGTAACCGAATACGTATGTCGCTTCTGGGTGACCTTGCACTGAGTATACATGTATAATCATATAAATATATATAATATATAATTATATATAGTGGAATGTCTGCTCTTTGTTTTAAATTAATAGGGAAATATAGAGCTAAGCAATAAGAAAAGTATCGTCTGTCTGATTTAGTCTTATCAATCACCAAAGTAATATAATTGATCACGACGTGTAAAGTAGTTGATGTGTCATGTAACATGTGTGTTATTGTGAGTTCGTTGGTGTGTAGCATGATCTTGAGATTGGTAACTGTGAATTGACCGCATTGCAAGATCACGTGTGCATTTTAACGTGTTGCAATCACATACACTAGTAGTGTAGTGTATGGTGTTGATGTAACTGGAGGTAGAGACAAGAAAATTCTATGAAACAATGTACAGTGTATAGTAAATGCATTCCGTCAGTGATAGTTTGAGATAAACAATGCGTGATTAGACAATAGACAAGTTGAATGTGACTTGCGGCTAGCTTTGTTTAAAGCCGATGATCGACTGCACATACGAGGTATTAAGATGCAGCTTGTCTTTGAGGAAGTAATAGTATGAATTGCTCTGCTTGCAGTCCTGCAATAATTGTATTTGCTGTGGTATTGATTTTCACTATTAAATTAAAAGTAGCAACAGTTCTATTGCAGCTGCATACATGGAGTGGTAACTAAAAATGCAGAGGGGTAGTTGGTGATGTAATTCTATGCCACTGCGTGGTTGATTTGATGCTCTGGCATTTGAATAACGGACTCTAGAATCTAGAGTCTAGATCGAATACCGACTATTTGCCTAAGCTGGTGGCAAAGGCACAGACTATAATCAAAAATATTAGAGTCTTAGACTTTGCTATAATGAGTGACTATTTCAAAATTTCGATCTGTACATCATCAGTGGACACAAACTTCCTTCTGTTTCTCATGTCAGGTTTTGGGTGACACCAACCACCTTTTTTGATGTCCTGATTGGACTGCCTCAAGGGCTGAACAATCTCATATTTAAAGTCATGCATCTGAATACCGGTAGTGTTATAGAAAGAATTGTGTATTAAACAAATGATTATTGCTTTACATTACTTTACATTGCAGTATCACTTATCAGAAGTGGCTGAGGAAGTATTTAGATGATTCTAGAAGGAAATGACTGAAGTTTCGAATGGTTGCTGTGTTTCCTGGGAGAGCAAATGCATATTCATTTAATCGCAGTCCAAGATCTTGGATTTCTTTGATCTTGCCTGAGTCATTGCCAGCCAGGTTCATGACTATTCATTGAAATGTTTTGGTATCTCGTGACAGGATCATGCATATTCATTAGTACTTTGTTATATACTGAGATGGTTTGATGCAAGTTTGACTTACAGCATTATTATTTTAAGATCACGTGGCTCTTCATCTGTTCCTCTTAGTAGCATTTCGTTAAACGACGTGTATCATGTTTATGCTTACAATGGATGGATGGATCCGATTTGACCAGGGTCTATGACAACAGACGCCGTTACCCTGGACAGAAATTTGCTTGGCATATTACAACACTTTATAAGCAATATAATATTTCCGTAAGCAGCATTTATATCTTTGATCTCTGGTGACCTTGCTAATTCATGCATATTCATGAATTCAGACATGAAAACAATGAATTGTTCATTCCAAGTGCTTTGTTTGCAGTCATATCGACGTCTGGTTTTGATGGCCTTACTTGGAGCTTTTTTGTTTGGTTTGTGCTTTAACAACGTTGTCAACTTTACTGTCAGTCCTTCACAAGTGTTGGCACCGCACTCATTTAATTTTGTCCGGGATCTAAATTGTGGCAGTTTTTGTTGTAAGCATTGTTGTTCTTTAAGGGTAGGAACCTGTAAACAAAACACCGTGTTTTGTTTACAGGTTCCTATTGTCTAGCAGGTTGCAACACATCTAAACCTTCTTAGCTCATGTAGTGCTGCACGCTCCACTATGAACCTCTCTCTGTCCTACTTTTTCATTGGCAGCATCTCTTCCTGTTGAATTTAGAATAAAATTAGTATATATTGATCTCTTTAACCACAAAGTCCCTCAGCACATCTTCCGACTTTTCTTCACTACTAACTCCTTACACCCCACCTCATTGTCTGCAATCATCAAGAACGGGTCTTTTAGCTCAAATTCATTCCCTTCATTTAAAAGCGGCTCAATATTCACTATGTCTCCTTGAATTTCAAACACTTTTACATCTAAGTGCATCTTCTTATGGTGGCTGACTATCCATGCCTCATAATTTTGACATTTTGGTGTGACGACCATCAGTGCATTAAAATTTACTTTTAATAGATTGTCATAATAATAATAATTCAGGTTGACTGTTGACCATTTTGATTTGATGTTGCTCGAGAACTGAGAGCAGTTTTCATTTCTTGTTCGAGAGTGGTGAACTTGTTACAACTGTTACGTGCTGTTTAGTTTTTGTCAGATTTATAATAAGTCCATGAGATGAACATCTAGTTCAAACCAAATGCACACTGAAGTCGACTAGTCATTTTGTCAAGAAAGCTAATTTTCTGCTCACTGCATCACATTTATTTGGCAAAAAGTCATTGTGCATAGTCTGATCTCATTCCTGATATTCACCTAAACAATAACTCCATCTTCCTCTGTCGGCTGATTGTCCGCACCTCAAATTCACATTTCTGTGTGACGTGCACATTAAAAATTTAATAATAATAATAATAATCTCGGTAAGCTAGTCTCATATTTCCTAATCTCAACTAAGGTAATCTCCTACTGGCTAATTTGAACAGTGTGTCATCTAATCTGTTTCGTAGTCTAACGCCACCCAACAGAATACTTTCTAGAATTAATTCATTTACAATTCCCGATCTCTTCATCTAACCTTTCTACCTGTTCCACAATTCTCCTACAACCACAAACTTTCATTGACAAACTTCCACGGTCCAATGTTGACATTTTTTCATTAGTCTATACATCATCGTCTGAGAATAAGTTGCCTAACATCCTGCGACATGAACTCCCATCTCTTTTCCACTGGCACTTAACAACGTTTTTTTCAATCGTGGTTTCAGTGTGTTAGTTTGCACTTGGTTTCTGATGGTTTCGCTTGAAGTGGTAATTTAATATATAAATTTGCAATCTTGATTTTGTTATGCGTGTGACTAGTGCACAATAATCATGTGTAAAGTTCTTCTACCATTAGGTGTCTTTTGATGTGAAACATGCATTCTTGCATCGTTGTAACAGTTATCGAACTTGTTTAAGAAAGAATAATATCGAATGCCTAATATTGTTCTAGTTCAATGAAAACTAGAAGAATATTGAAGAAAAGGAGACACATCTAGTTTATTGTTTGTCACTTAAATATCTAGTTTTCAGACAAACTGTGCTTGGACCATTTTTGTATGTTACGGAACTACCAGCATATTAAAGATTCTTTTCTTGTATGCATAAACTTCAAATTCTTATTGAAACATTATTTGCTCAGATTAAGGAAAGCGGGTTTCCTAGTTACTTTATAAGCCAACCATGCACTTTGAAGTGCATTTTCACAGATATGCACAAGGCATTGTGAGACACTTGGAGATTGTTACAGAAACTACATACAGAGGCTTACAGCACAAGAACCCCATTGAAATAGATGAATATATAGTTTTTATTGGGGCTGATTGCTTTCTGCCACACTTCCTTACACCATACCTACACAACTTTAAATCCGCATTTGATGTTCAGTACAATGGTAATTCAAAATCTAGCAATGAGTGACTGGGGAAGCTTAAGACCCACTACATTGTAATTTATGCCTAAAGCAATATTGGCACATTAAAAATGGAATTAAATTTCAAGTAAAAATATTACATATTGAAATTACTGGACAAAAGTGATTCAGCTTTCTGCTTCATCACAGTAACTACAAGTGCATATTATCATGATCTCATTTATTTTAATATTTGCAATCAACTAAAGTAAAATGATCAGAAATTTCTGTTTCATCTGACACTATATAATTACATGTGTTTCAAAACTTCTCAAACGATGCGATCAAGTCAAAAATGTTCAACTGACTAAAGTGTAATAACAATTGCTAGAACTAACAACGCCGTCCACCAACTGCAAAGTGCTTCTTCGTAGGCAAATCAAAGGCCATGTCTAAAACATCTGTGGTATTATTCTGTACAATTCTATCATCAGATTGTGCTATAAATGACAAGTTATGAAGCAATAATACTAGAGCTAAATGATTTCCCAATAAACACCTTATGCTACCACAGTTGATAATAAGCGGGTTCGCCATCTCAGTGACCTTTCGTGTGCGCGTGCGCAGTAGTCAAGGTCACTACACAATAGACGGTGTATTATTATAAAGATGGCAAATTTGCAATGCGCGAGTCTTTAAGTTTCGGAACTTTTGGTATATACACCGTCTATTGTAGTGGTGACCTTGACTACTGCGCACGCGCACTTGAAAGGTCACTGAGATGGTGAACCCGCTTATAAAAAACTCTTAGTTTATATAGCTGCTATTTAACTGCTCAAAAGTATTACACTACCAGATCCTGTCTTTTGCTTTCTTCACATGGTATTATTAGTTAAAACTCGTGCTTCAAAGGCATACAATGTTTGCAAGATTGACACCTTCCATAAAGAGAAGTTTCATGCAGTAATATTGCAAACATCCTGAAATACATAATACAGTATATTATAGCATCTGAGATAGTCAGCGTCATCCATGATATTAGATAAATGCGAATTTATTCACAGTAAAATAGGACTGTTGTTCATATTGTCCAAAGCAAACAATAATTCTGACTCCATACAGTTCAGTTGGCATAATTTTTCTCATATACATTGCCAAAACATGTTGACTGTTGGCATTGTTACTTACTAGCACAAATCTGTGCACAATTCTGACAACGTATGGTCAATTACTGAAACAGAGCCAATAAATAACTGGCAACATGTCAATAAATCATTGCCAACATGCCACCAAACAGGCATGTTGGAACAGAGCCAATAAATCACTGGCAACATGCCACCAGCACTGGAACAGAGCCAATAAATCACTTGCAACATGCCACCAGCACTGGAACAGAGCCAATAAATCACTTGCAACATGTCACCAGTGCTGAAACAGAACCAATAAATCACTTGCAACATGTCACCAGTGCTGAAACAGAGCCAATAAATCACTTGCAACATGTCACCAGTGCTGGAACAGAACCAATAAATCACTTGCAACATGTCACCAGTGCTGGAACAGAGCCAATAAATCACTTGCTACATGCCACCAGTGCTGGAACAGAGCCAATAAATCACTTGCAACATGTCACCAGTGCTGGAACAGAGCCAATAAATCACTTGCTACATGCCACCAGCGCTGGAACAGAGCCAATAAATCACTTGCAACATGCCACCAGCACTGGAACAGAGCCAATAAATCACTTGCAACATGTCACCAGTGCTGAAACAGAGCCAATAAATCACTTGCAACATGTCACCAGTGCTGAAACAGAGCCAATAAATCACTTGCTACATGCCACCAGTGCTGGAACAGAACCAATAAATCACTTGCAACATGCCACCAGCGCTGGAACAGAGCCAATAAATCACTTGCAACATGCCACCAGTGCTGGAACAGAACCAATAAATCACTTGCAACATGCCACCAGTGCTGGAACAGAGCCAATAAATCACTTGCTACATGCCACCAGTGCTGGAACAGAGCCAATAAATCACTTGCAACATGCGGTCAAATGATGGAACAGAACCAATAAATCACTTGCAACATGCCACCAGTGCTGGAACAGAGCCAATAAATCACTTGCAACATGCCACCAGTGCTGGAACAGAACCAATAAATCACTTGCAACATGCCACCAGTGCTGGAACAGAACCAATAAATCACTTGCAACATGCCACCAGTGCTGGAACAGAACCAATAAATCACTTGCAACATGTCACCAGTGCTGGAACAGAGCCAATAAATCACTTGCTACATGCCACCAGCGCTGGAACAGAGCCAATAAATCACTTGCAACATGCCACCAGCACTGGAACAGAGCCAATAAATCACTTGCAACATGTCACCAGTGCTGAAACAGAGCCAATAAATCACTTGCAACATGTCACCAGTGCTGAAACAGAGCCAATAAATCACTTGCTACATGCCACCAGTGCTGGAACAGAACCAATAAATCACTTGCAACATGCCACCAGCGCTGGAACAGAGCCAATAAATCACTTGCAACATGCCACCAGTGCTGGAACAGAACCAATAAATCACTTGCAACATGCCACCAGCGCTGGAACAGAGCCAATAAATCACTTGCAACATGCCACCAGCACTGGAACAGAGCCAATAAATCACTTGCAACATGTCACCAGTGCTGAAACAGAACCAATAAATCACTTGCAACATGTCACCAGTGCTGAAACAGAGCCAATAAATCACTTGCAACATGTCACCAGTGCTGGAACAGAACCAATAAATCACTTGCAACATGTCACCAGTGCTGGAACAGAGCCAATAAATCACTTGCAACATGTCACCAGTGCTGGAACAGAACCAATAAATCACTTGCAACATGTCACCAGTGCTGGAACAGAGCCAATAAATCACTTGCTACATGCCACCAGTGCTGGAACAGAGCCAATAAATCACTTGCAACATGTCACCAGTGCTGGAACAGAGCCAATAAATCACTTGCTACATGCCACCAGCGCTGGAACAGAGCCAATAAATCACTTGCAACATGCCACCAGCACTGGAACAGAGCCAATAAATCACTTGCAACATGTCACCAGTGCTGAAACAGAGCCAATAAATCACTTGCAACATGTCACCAGTGCTGAAACAGAGCCAATAAATCACTTGCTACATGCCACCAGTGCTGGAACAGAACCAATAAATCACTTGCAACATGCCACCAGCGCTGGAACAGAGCCAATAAATCACTTGCAACATGCCACCAGTGCTGGAACAGAACCAATAAATCACTTGCAACATGCCACCAGCGCTGGAACAGAGCCAATAAATCACTTGCTACATGCCACCAGTGCTGGAACAGAGCCAATAAATCACTTGCAACATGCGGTCAAATGATGGAACAGAACCAATAAATCACTTGCAACATGCCACCAGTGCTGGAACAGAGCCAATAAATCACTTGCAACATGCCACCAGTGCTGGAACAGAACCAATAAATCACTTGCAACATGCCACCAGTGCTGGAACAGAACCAATAAATCACTTGCAACATGCCACCAGTGCTGGAACAGAACCAATAAATCACTTGCAACATGTCACCAGTGCTGGAACAGAGCCAATAAATCACTTGCTACATGCCACCAGCGCTGGAACAGAGCCAATAAATCACTTGCAACATGCCACCAGCACTGGAACAGAGCCAATAAATCACTTGCAACATGTCACCAGTGCTGAAACAGAGCCAATAAATCACTTGCAACATGTCACCAGTGCTGAAACAGAGCCAATAAATCACTTGCTACATGCCACCAGTGCTGGAACAGAACCAATAAATCACTTGCAACATGCCACCAGCGCTGGAACAGAGCCAATAAATCACTTGCAACATGCCACCAGTGCTGGAACAGAACCAATAAATCACTTGCAACATGCCACCAGCGCTGGAACAGAGCCAATAAATCACTTGCTACATGCCACCAGTGCTGGAACAGAGCCAATAAATCACTTGCAACATGCGGTCAAATGATGGAACAGAACCAATAAATCACTTGCAACATGCCACCAGTGCTGGAACAGAGCCAATAAATCACTTGCAACATGCCACCAGTGCTGGAACAGAACCAATAAATCACTTGCAACATGCCACCAGTGCTGGAACAGAACCAATAAATCACTTGCAACATGCCACCAGTGCTGGAACAGAACCAATAAATCACTTGCAACATGCCACCAGTGCTGGAACAGAGCCAATAAATCACTTGCAACATGCCACCAGTGCTGGAACAGAACCAATAAATCACTTGCAACATGCCACCAGTGCTGGAACAGAACCAATAAATCACTTGCAACATGCCACTAGTGCTGGAACAGAACCAATAAATCACTTGCAACATGCCACCAGCGCTGGAACAGAGCCAATAAATCACTTGCAACATGCCACCAGCGCTGGAACAGAGCCAATAAATCACTTGCAACATGCCACCAGTGCTGGAACAGAACCAATAAATCACTTGCAACATGCCACCAGTGCTGAAACAGAGCCAATAAATCACTTGCAACATGTCACCAGTGCTGAAACAGAACCAATAAATCACTTGCAACATGCCACCAGTGCTGGAACAGAGCCAATAAATCACTTGCAACATGCCACCAGTGCTGGAACAGAACCAATAAATCACTTGCAACATGCCACCAGTGCTGGAACAGAACCAATAAATCACTTGCAACATGCCACCAGTGCTGGAACAGAACCAATAAATCACTTGCAACATGCCACCAGTGCTGGAACAGAACCAATAAATCACTTGCAACATGCCACCAGCGCTGGAACAGAGCCAATAAATCACTTGCAACATGCCACCAGCGCTGGAACAGAGCCAATAAATCACTTGCAACATGCCACCAGTGCTGGAACAGAACCAATAAATCACTTGCAACATGCCACCAGTGCTGAAACAGAGCCAATAAATCACTTGCAACATGTCACCAGTGCTGAAACAGAGCCAATAAATCACTTGCTACATGCCACCAGTGCTGGAACAGAACCAATAAATCACTTGCAACATGCCACCAGCGCTGGAACAGAGCCAATAAATCACTTGCAACATGCCACCAGCGCTGGAACAGAGCCAATAAATCACTTGCAACATGTCACCAGTGCTGAAACAGAACCAATAAATCACTTGCAACATGCCACCAGTGCTGGAACAGAACCAATAAATCACTTGCAACATGCCACCAGCGCTGGAACAGAGCCAATAAATCACTTGCAACATGCCACCAGTGCTGGAACAGAACCAATAAATCACTTGCAACATGCCACCAGTGCTGAAACAGAGCCAATAAATCACTTGCAACATGTCACCAGTGCTGGAACAGAGCCAATAAATCACTTGCTACATGCCACCAGTGCTGGAACAGAGCCAATAAATCACTTGCAACATGCCACCAGTGCTGGAACAGAACCAATAAATCACTTGCAACATGCGGTCAAATGATGGAACAGAACCAATAAATCACTTGCAACATGCCACCAGTGCTGGAACAGAACCAATAAATCACTTGCAACATGCCACCAGCGCTGGAACAGAACCAATAAATCACTTGCAACATGCCACCAGCGCTGGAACAGAGCCAATAAATCACTTGCAACATGTCACCAGTGCTGGAACAGAACCAATAAATCACTTGCAACATGCCACCAGTGCTGGAACAGAACCAATAAATCACTTGCAACATGCCACCAGCGCTGGAACAGAACCAATAAATCACTTGCAACATGCCACCAGCGCTGGAACAGAGCCAATAAATCACTTGCAACATGCCACCAGTGCTGGAACAGAACCAATAAATCACTTGCAACATGCCACCAGTGCTGGAACAGAACCAATAAATCACTTGCAACATGCCACCAGTGCTGGAACAGAACCAATAAATCACTGGCAACATGCGGTCAAATGATGGAACAGAGCCAAAAAACAAGAGCGTTATCATTTACAGCCAACAGCTGAAGCACAGCAAAGCAGCATTTGCTGAGCAACAAGAAGATTCTGCAATAACAACAATAATAATAAATCAGTTAATTAAAGTTCTAACCATTATTGACCATCTCTCCAGACATCCGCGAAATCCTAAAGGGTCACATCATACTCTTTGAAGAATTATTGACAATAGTAGTAATAATAATCGCAATGATAATACCGATAATAGTAATAACTATAAAGAAAGTAACTATAAGAAGGAAACAATAGTGTAAAAAGTAATCAACGTCATCATCAGTCTAAACCACCTGTTGGAATGGTCAAGTGAAGTGGTTTATCGAGTGGACCCCCCATCATTCGAAGAGGCAGACAGAAGATGGAGAGGAGTCAAAGGACTGCATCAACACTCTGATGACAAGCTGCACTGGCTTCCCAGCCGCTTTTATTATACGCTCAGCATTAAAGGGTTAAATAAAAATCTGACCCTTGCAGTTAACCAGTCCATGTGCTTATCGCTTAACCCTTTCGTTACTGGACCAGACCCGCATACTGGCTTAATAACCCGTCGCCGCGACGGGTTCCGTAGCGAAAGGGTTAACTTAGTGATCCGTCTGCCATTGAAGTGCCAAATAATGTGCATCAATTCAAACGAGCATAGCATAACTGCATTGTAACACCAATCATAAGTATCGTACAAAATACAGATCAACGCGAAATTGAAAGTCGTACATTATATTGCATTGGGGATTGCAGAGAACTAAGGCTTTATGTAGCACCAGCGTCACAGAAATGCACTGGTAGCACAATAAAACCTTTGGAAATGATAGGGTTAAGACAAGCAGCAGCTTCTAACTGGGACTGAGACTCATGCCCTTGGGAGAAGCCATATCAAACTTGAATGCACCAAGTTGCAGCACAGAATGAATTTAAGGTTCAACTTTTGGGACTCCCCCAGCCCCAAACAGAACAGCAAGGTGTTAGCAGATTATTTAAATGCACATGGACAAGGAGTATAAACAACAGTGTTTTTGTCAGCTAATTTTATAAAAGGTACAATTCTACGTGTTCTGATATACGCGTACATAATATGTGTTGGCATTTGAAATGAGGCGATCAGAACACAAAATTCACTCTGGCCGATCAGTCTAAAGTAACAAATCCAAAGCTGCTTTCCTCGATAGCAAATCAGATCATTTTAACGGACAAAAGTAGAAGCACAAGAAAATCGTGTTAAAAATGAAGAACTCACAGTTCACACAAGAGTTAATTAGATATGAGCACACAACAGCCTTTATAAATCCAAAAATAGAATAGAATAGAATAGAACAGCCACTTGCTTTTCACAACAGACAGTCCCATGTCCAACACTGAGTGCAAATAAACAAATAAACATGATTAACACTTTAAATCTTGATAGGCTGAATTTTATGTATATAACTATGGTATAATATATGCCTAATTGCCGATACGTAATTCTATGCACAACTCCTGTTTACAATTTATGCAACCCTACAATTATGGCGCAAGTTACGTCTTACAATGCAGTGCAAGCAATGGCCGCCAAACGATATGTTATAAGGTTCAAAGTTTACACGCAGAATATATGATTGGTGACTATGACATAAGCATGTGTTCATACATACATACATGCATACTTATGTATACATTATGTATAAACCTGTGTATTGTGTAGTAACATGATGTTTAAGGAGGGAGAGAAAGTGCACACTGCACAACTATAGTTGCACCGGCCAAACCTTGAGTATGTAAGCAATGTTTGATAAAGTTAGCTTCATTAAGATATCTATATGACAGAATCTGTTCAAAGACAATTTTAACTTATAACATGTGAACTCATCTAACGTTCCAAAGATCCTACTCTTTACACAATAACATAGCAGCACATGTTTTTTGCAAACATATACTGAATGCGCACTGTATTCTAGTAAATAATTACCATAGCAAATAGCCTACTTACCACATTGTGCAGCAGCATATGACCGTGTTCTTACATAGCAGGGCAGCAACATTGGATTGAAATTGGGCATGATTTAGTTTCCAACCACAAATTTAAATAACTTGATCTACACTCAGTTTAGAATTGTTATTCTTTGTTCACGCTATTATGTACTCTGTATATAATTTTTTTCTTTTTCATCTGTAGTGAATGCTTCCAGAAATAAACTAAAAACATAGTCACTCGAACAAACAGTGCTTCACCTCAATCCAAAGTTTTCACATTTAAAGTAAACACCCTTTCACTGTAAGTGGAATTCTTCATTACCAACCAACTCAACATCAACTGTCGGGCTTCTAAACAGAGCTAAGCAAAAGTTACCCACTACCTTATATTTCCGCTACATATGAAAAAGCAGGAAAGTCCAGACAATTCAATAATTCCATCTTGACATTAACTGCCGTTCATTTCAGATCCCAAAATTACACATTCCATTGACAAAATTAACATTATCAAATGTAAAAAGCCAATGATGAAGAGGTGAAACTGATTTTATCGGCAGCTACATTTGAATTTCGATCACAAACTTCAACCACGATAGAATATTTCGTTCAACAGAGAGGAGGGTTGACGATATTTTGATCAGCATATCAGTCAAAAACTTTAAACTACACAGCACTTTATCGTTTCAATCCTGTGGTCTCCATGTGGATCTTACTCACAAGACCAAGACTGCAAAACCAACCAATCAAGACTGAAGAGCAAAATTATCCCTGAAATTACTGCTAAATAATAATTAATAACTACCGTTAATTAATAATATTAACTGCCCATCGATAAAATTTCCTGCCAATTACTCAGCATCCTAAAGCATGAAGAAATTAGTGAAAGCCTACTGAATAGAGCAGCAACTATGCAGCTTATTACGTTCCTCCATCATCCTGGCATAATGGCATTAACATTTCAGGCGTGCATTTAAATACATGCACCTGTAAAAGTTATATACAATTAACATATAAAAGCGAATATGCTCGAGCAAATAAGCATACACATATGTTGTAAAGAAACGACGCATAGACACGCAAGTATTTCAGCATAATTACATGTTACGTGCGTTCGCTACGTTGCAGAGAGCTGCTAAAGGATGTATGTACAGCTTAGGTAGTAAAGACAAAGACTGATAACGGTACTGCATTTAAGCAATACATGAAAGTAGCATACCTTATACATGCTACATAAAATGAAAATTAATATATTATACCAGTAAAAAAACCATGCAGGTACCGGCAAACAAAGCTTTTCCATGGTTTTCACACGAAAACAAAGAAATCGAAATTCACCAGATAGAATTTCGCAATGATGTACCGGTGCGTTTATATAATATTCGGAAAGCGACTACATAATCTATCATCTTAGCGCGTTATAGACTGAATGAATGAAAGAGCAGAGACTGATAGACAATGATGAACAGAAGAATGACATTGTCGTCGTCGTCGTCAACGGAGATGGGCATCACCAGTCAACAACAGACGATGACGTCATTAGCAAACGATGACGTCATCAACAGGCGATGACGTCACTGGCAAACGATGACGTCATCAACAGACGATGACGTCACTGGCAAACGATGACGCCATCAACAGATTCGGCAGCAACAGTTGGGACATTGTTCCTCTCGACTTTTGTCTTTAACTTGCCCTGAAAATTGCACAATTCAGTCGATCCGTTAATTTGCAAACGAGACTGGTATTAAAATTATATATGCGAAATTTGTAGGACAATATTTTTCCACTTAAATGACGCACATGTTCATCTCATTCGATTCAGTAAATCGAACACAGAAAGCGTCAAGAGCAGGTGGCCAGTCCTCTCCCTCACCATCTGATCTTCTCATCACAACTGCAAGTTGATGAATTTATTTTACAGTCGAGTTTGCAAGATCCATAAGAACACAACAAAGACAAAAACTTTTATCAACCGCATCTTGGACTGTTATGCCAGTGTGACTTAAGCTATAAAATCCAACACTAAGAGTATCTAGTAAAAGAGTGTTTGTGCAATTGTAAATGTTTAGGACATTTGCACGTGAGGGGGTCAGACCTTGATTGTTGGGTTCCGGCAGTTGCTCTCTCATGACCAAATGCATGACTGTCGTCGAACCAGACGTCAACTGTAACGCTACAAACACATGAACCACAGATTACATTACGGTAGTCGAATGACCTCTATGTAACTCTATGTGCATTATGCACAAAGTACCGACTTAAATGCACAAAGCACCTACTTCAAGGCTGAAATAAAAATGCATCTAAGCAAACCCTAGTCATCCGCAGGTGGGCAGAATGTTTTTGGCAGAAATTATAATCAGATAACAGATATGCAAATAGACAAATTAATACAAGGAAAATACTTGCAAGTTCTTTGGACAATCATTTACCCGGTAAATTATTTACATTCGCTAAAATTTGTTGGCTGCTCTAGTTGCAAAGACAAGTCACATACGTTGCCAGAACAAGTCCGATCTATTATGACAAGATAGAAACTATTGCAGAGAGTAGCCTCCATTTCCACAACACACATAACTGTTTAGATTGGAGTGTCTAGAGCCAATGTAACTCACTGCCTAACGTGACATTTCCATGAAGAAATCGACCCTGGTAGATAAGACGGAGTATATTAGTTGTCGGTCGCTGTTCGTCAGCCCAATCTGAAAAATCAGTCATTCATAAACCAATTAAGCACAACAAATAAAATTTTGCTGCAATTCTTCGCGTGGAAACCTATGGTCTTGGTATTTCGAAATGCAAATTAATTTTTGTGCATGCCATATATTAATGTAAATTAATTTTTGTGCATGCCATATATTAATGTAAATTAATTTTTGCTAAAATACCGTATTTCAATGCAAATTAGTTTTTGCGCATGCCATATTTTATTGTAAATTAATTTTTGCACAAGTACCGTATTTCAACGCAAATTAATTTTCTCAAGTAACGTATTTCAACACAAATTAATTAAATGCCTCTTTCCCCAAATAATAAAAATCTTCATCATAATATTCTGAACACAGCATGTCAACTTATTGAATATAATTCATAGATAAATAAATTCTCAGAGTTTAAGTTCCATTTATGAGAAACTAATGCGTCATACTAAAGACGAAACAGAAGCAACTGTCATTGGCCATAGAACGTGAACAGAACTTTAGTAAATGCTTGGCTAATTGGTGTGACTCTAGTTTGGTATTATATTTATGGAATGAGCCCCATTGGCTGCCCATAGGAAGATGATGCATTGAGGGTAAAACCTTGGCTCCAGTACAAATGTCTGTCTCAGTGTGCTCCATTCTACCACTGGCTCGCTTAGCTACATCGGTAAGAGTGCTGCCGCGCATCTGAACGCAACTCTGTGAAAGAGAGCGTGCGGGCCGTGGTTCGCTTCCCGAAGGTGGCTATGTGAGAGATTCAAAATCTCGGGCTAGCACGGTCCGTCCACGGGGACCTAAATGGCATGGCGACACTAATCATCTTTGAAATGGCAGTGTCATTAAACGTGTAACAACAACAGCTCCATTCTACCTTAGGGCACTAATAGGCCTACAGCACTGTATTTCAGAGCCACTTATATTAACCAATAGACCTCCTTGACTGCAGCAGAAGGTGACTAGTTATAATACAATAAAATACAATAACACCGCACTAAGTGCACTTGATAAATTATTGCTCTCCACTCAGAAGTAACTTCACCCAATCCTGCCCGTAACATGCAGCAAGACCGCAAGATCTTCCTGTCCTTTCTCTGGACATATCTAGTTGGCTAGAGGCCAAAGATCGCACTTTAATCATTGCAGTCTTGTTTTCCAAAGTCAGCAAACTCCTCAAATAGGATTTTCCTGGATGACATGCTATGACCATTTATTAAGGAAATTTATATAGCACCATAAGCAGAAACAAATCAGAAACTCTCTATCTATGCCCCTTAAACGACATTATATGTCTTTAAGAAGGATATTAAATCAATGTGATCAATGTGCACCAATGATTACAACACATTTAGCACAATAACAAAACGAATTTATTAATGTGAAGCAAATATTAATCTAATAAATCTGTTTGTAAACGTCAAATGTGCACGAATGCACATATCAAGCATATACATTAGAGAAAAGCAATTTATCGCACCTGCAGGCCAGTTGTCGTAAACATATTGTGTGATATAAGCGACAGAGTCACTTGGTACAAAATGAAATTCCTTGGTTTTTCCAGAAACCAAAATCAGCTTCAGGTTTATCTGAAACGCAGCAAGCGTCACTGTCAGTGTTAAAGTCATCCGAGTTCAGAAGAGATGCTGTTGAAAAGTTTTAAAATATTTGCAGAACAGAGAAAATGGTGTCATTGGACATACAAACCTGCCTGACGGCAGAGAACATGAAGAAGATTTGAAGATTCCAGAAGCAATGCCTGCAAACTACGGTGCAAGACAATCAGCGACTTTTAATATAGTTGCATTATTAGGTTGTCCCCGATATTGACACACCTGCTATGCATTTTCGTGGTTTTGAAAATGTGTTTCTTTAGAAAAGAAAATTCACTCACATATTTATTCACTGAACATCTTCAGACTCTTAAACAGTGCTTCTGAAGATGCAAAACCAGTTGTTCATTCATTAACATTTAAATGATGAGAGCATACTTATGGTGACTCGGAAATCAGTGCAGATTGTCGTTAAATTGTTATTAAAGTTTAAAGTGTAAATGTCTTATAATATCCCTGTTGATCGGATTCTCCAAGTGTTTAGTAGCCTGAGAGCGGCACTCCTTGCACTTGTAAATCTAAGCCCCCGTTTGGGTAAACGTGGACATTAGCGCCGTAAATTATTTTCACGCTTTTCACGACACAAAAAGCGCCGTAAATTATTCATAATGACTTGCAATGGTCTAACTCATCTAACAGCAGACATAAAATTTGGTAAGGATACGAATATTGACAGAAAATATGTTTTTAAAATGTCACATTTCCCATACGAAATCTCCGTTCCAATCGCCATTGAACCCAACATCTGACCGGAGGTTGGGGTACGCGCCCAAACCATAGACGCATATGCGACTATAAATAACGTGAACGTCAAAACTTCGGTCCTAAGTTCAAAATGATAAATGGAAGCTGGATGAAAGTATTTCAAGATCTGAAATAGAAGCCGGATTAATGAAAAAACGCTTAAGTAATGGAAGCTGGATGAGGAAATTTATATAGCACCATAAGCTTATGGTGCTATATAAATTTTTTATTTTTATATCTGAAATAGAAGCTGGATTGACGAAAATAACGGGAGAGAAATAGAAGCTGGATTAATAAAAATATTCTAGCTTAAATTGGAGCTGGATTGATTAAAAATAACTATTATTGAAACAGGAGTTGGATTCATGATACAACTGATGCAATTGAAAAAGCTGAACTTTTACTTACTTATTTATTTTTGCGTGCTGTCTTATTGCACACTTGCCGCACGCAACTTCCGGAAAGGGTCATAATTGAACAACTTCGATTGGCGGTTTGTTATGACTAAATATTACAATTTTTCAATCGATTTCCTTCTTTTAAACAAATTCTAAGTATAATAATACATCACTTAGGCAATAGCACGTTGGTAGAAATATTTTAATACTCTTTTTGTGCCATTATATGCATGAAAATAATTTACGACGCTAATGTCCACGTTTACCCAATAATGAATGAAAACCACAAAGTCCTAAGTATGTCCTACAGCTCACTCTCCAATTCACTAGCATAGAACACAAATGCTTAGCATCAAGATATCCATTTTCGCTGACCTCTGCATTTTAACGTTACACAAGTTTCGAAAAGCGTTAGAATAGCATGTAAACCTCATCTGCTGAAATATGCCGGGTCCCCATTGGCCGAATGTTCAAGCAGTCAGAAGGCCGAGCTGTCGTGTGCAACACATCCGATGAACAATCCTCTTTCTCGTCGTCGATTCTGCAGCTGTCCTTTTCTCCAAGTAGTTTCGGGTCCGCGGTCAACCAGCGTAGAGTTGATTATTTTTTCAGAGCTGGCGAACTCTGCCGTACTAAATGCAATTAAATGACATCAAAACTGACTTCTTGTTCGTATTTCTCAGCCCGTCCTATAGAAATTGAGCAAAGTCGCAAAGCTGGCCGATATTACATCGCCGAATCTTCGAGCATGATGTTGTATGAAGCCATGAAATGCTGCACACGCGTTTAATTTTCAGTTATTAATTTCATATTTATGTCAACAAAACATTACTGTTTTGTTTCATAAGTTCCTCTGTTCCTACACAAAAAACTATGTATGTTTTGTAGGTAGTTCCACATTTAATGACGTATTTAACAATATTTATATAGCGCCTTTATTCGATTGACTGAATCCTGCACGACCATTATTTATGTAAACAAAGCGCTTTTGAACTTTGTTTACACTCTCTTCTCGTCTAAGTGTTAAACTTTCTGCCAAGTGGTAAGTATTATTTTGTTGTCATAGCATTTTTTGGTCTCTGTTGCGACATAAAGTGAACTTTAATGCGATTAATGGCAGGGTTAAGGTCTAAGAATGGTTAGGGTGCGCGCTGAATCTGATAAGTATTATCTATGTTTCCATCTGATGAACGCTGGTTCCTTTTATGCACAACTAACTAACGTAAGGTTACGATTTTGTGGGGAAGATTTAATAAATTAGTATTTGTAATCGTAAATATTTGTCATCGCATTTGGCGATCATGTACTATCAGGTTGCGAAAAATACATAGTGTCTTTTGCTATCAATCCTCTAGAGTTTCTAATGGCTAAACTAACCCTAACACTAACGCTAACCGACCCTCACGACGCCTAACCTGAACCTAACCAACACTCACGAAAAAGACGTGCAATGACAACGCTGACGGCACTGCAAAAGACACTGCTTATAATATTTATACTGTGACACCATAAGCATATCATGCATAAAAGGTCGTATGTCAACAGAATTGCACTTTTATATTTTCATTTTAAATGTCAACCTGTCATTTTTCTCAGGAAATGAATTCTTCAAACGAAATACAGAAGCAGATAGCAAGTCCTGGACAAATACTGTGCTCAGCTTTTCCATATGTCTATGTTTTGATGCACAAGGAGTCAGAAAAACTCTGTGATTACTGTCTTAAGTGGTATGTCGCATCCTTTTCATTGCTACGTGTAGCCTGTTACCTAACATGCTCTTTGTTAAAGCCAGTTAATCTCTTGCCTTTTAAATTCCACCATGCAAAACTGTCAAATTGGGTTTCTTTGATGTGGTGCCATGCATTCCAAACTGTTGCTTCCAAGGAATCTAAATGACTACCAGTGTTTTACTGAAGCTTTAACTCTGTTTTACTTCAAGAAAGCCTCAAAGCGCAATTCCTTACTGGCTTTCACATATCTTTAATTTTCTTGATATTCAATATCATTTCATCTGGTTACTGACTACTCGCAGCCGCACTTCAGATTCGGATTTCTCATTGATTTTTCATCTGTATGGATCTATTGTTTTAAATACCAGCAATAATAATCAGCACCACCAAGCCAGAGTCTTGCAAGAAGGAGCTACTTTGTGGCACAATCATACTATCCACATCTCAGATTCACATTTTGGTGTCACTTTGTGCACTTTACGTATACATTTAAATATTTAATAATAATAATAGTGTTGAATTTCCTGCACCTAGCAGCAATTTGTTCTCAATTCCAATGGTTCATTTGATACTAATAAAGCTGATGTACCTGTATTCTTACGATTAGAATTGAAAGTTGTATTCTGCATGACATGACATGCAACTTAGTTTTCTTTTGACTGTAGAAATCTTGAGATTTAGGTCATGATTTTGAAGTGCATCTAATGTTGTAAATTTCAGCCGAGGTGAGCTGCTGAAATGTTCTGCCTGCCAGATGTCTAGATACTGCAATAAAACGTGCCAGGTATGTTCCACCGCTCATATGCCAGATCTATTTAGTTTCATGTTTGAAAATTCATTATTTGATTCATTTTCTTAATGTAGCTCTTAGATGATTTGTTGTAACTTGCTCTTTGGTTCTGACTGTTTACAAAGATAGAAATATAGGGGCAAAATTTGCCATTTTCTTCTGACTTTTGACATCATGAAATTTTAGCCTTAATAGGGAGTAATTGTATCTTTAAATGAAAATATTTGCTTTAGGAAATAGAAATAACATTTGAAATAATTATTTTAAGATATATATATATATATATATATATATATATAAAAGTCAGCGTATATTATATGCTGACTTTTTACCATGCGACTTGATACCAGAAACAGATGCTAGAATGTTAACGTGCAATCTTCTTCACATCAGCTTATTAACAGTCTATGCGATGTATATATATTGTACAGATATTTTGCAGCCTTCTCGATAGCTACCAATTTGTATGAATGCCGCTCTAGAGTGAGATTCGTATCTCTGAAATATTTGAAAGTCTTCGTTGTGTGTGCAAACCAGCATTCTTATTTCCTGCAGAGGTGGCTAGAGGTATGAGCTCTGTTTAGCCGACATATTAAAAGTACTTTTGATCATCGTAGTATCAGTGAGGAACTAAGATTTATAGATGTGTGGTATTGTATCGTGTTTGCATTGTATTGTATCTTGATTGCATCGTATTGTTTGGTGTTGCGTTACTGCTGTCTGTTTGCAGAGAAATGGATGGAAGTTTCATAAGGAAGAATGCAGGGGAAATCGGCGAATAGCGCCCCTCATTGCGAAAGACAGCACTCGGCTGATGCTGCGCTTGATAATCAGGTCAAAGGTCAATCAGCTCTTTATTTTGGTAATTTTAAGATTTAACACGTTGGCCGTCAGGGACGTGTTAACACATCCCAAATTGAGTCATTTTACACAGCAAATCAGTGGCTAACGTGTTAATATTTTAGGGTTATTTAATTACTTTTTGCACTTCAATTTTACTTGCCGAAAGTTGAAAATGCAAACTGCAGGTATTGTTCTGCTGTCTGTTGTACCTTCTATTAACTAGTTTGCATTCTCTTGTTACCTTGCACTCTGTTTCATTTCCTTGGCTTTTATTATTTTATCTTGCATTCTATTATAAGTTACCTTGCCTAGTTCTACATTGCGCTACTTTCTATCACTGTACATTCGTTTACCATGCATTCTACTGAATTACCTTGCATTCTGTTATGTTGCCTTGCATTCTGGAACATTACGTTTCCTTTACTCCAGGTTCAAGTATATGAAACTCTGGCTTGATCACAGTCACCAAGATGTTTGGCGCTGCATTACCTTAGTTTACCTCATCAATGAGTCATCATACGTTTGGTATTGTTATATTTCCTAACCGTACAAGCTGTTTTTGTTTCTCAATTTAGTGGTCCAGTGATCCTGAATGTAGTGCAGAAGCTTTTGGCCAGAGAAGATCTTTGGAAGATCTAATGTCTCGTAAGTCGAATATTTCCGCAACTGGTTTCAGGAGGAATATGTGTTAATAAGGATAGTTTATGTTTGTTTGTTTTTCGCATATGGATTTGTTCCATTTTAGATTTTGCTACTTACTTACTTTATTTAATTCACAAACTTGAATCTCTTACAGCAATTCTTTGTTGTGTTGTAATCATTGTAATGTTATTGTTTTTTTCTAGACTAAAATTTATTTGAAATGTAGGAGATTGTTCTCCGTCAGATTTCACTGTATGACGATGTTGATGTTATCCGGCTCTCTGATGTATTTGTGCTTTAGTTTTAGTGTTTCATTATTTATCAATCTGGATAAAAAATTATCTAGTGAATAACCAATAAATGTCTTTTGGAAAATTAGATCTTGATCTGTTGGAGAATTCCTACTGAGAATTCTTGCCCTAATCTATCCGGTGAAGGTCTCTGCTCCTCCATCTTTCTTGCTCTCAATGAATTACACTTTAGCTGTTCCTCTCTCTGGTCTCTCTCACAGTATTACTCAACTTCTCTGGACATCACTTCTGGCATGGCATTGTACTTATGAATTTCTGATTCCCGTGCTTAGCTTTAGAGTAGCGCATTATAAATATGAAATTTAAGGTTGGCGTACGTAAAAAGATGAGGTCTGATTAACTGGATATTTAGCGATTCAATACTCAAAACTGTCCTTTTTGCCGTGCTAGAGTCGGGAGCGCTTCTGAGTAGTCCCCCTTGAAGAAGCGCTATATAAATCCTTGAATGAATGAATGAATTATTCATTCTTTGCTTGTCCGCAGAATGCATTTTGCATATAGCGACAATTTTGCCAATGTTCTTCTATGTATGGTGTAAATTTGAGTAAATTATTTTGCAGATAGAGAATCAATCAGATCGGACAATTCGCGGTGTGAGGAGTTTCTTCAGCTCTGCCTCAGCCTCAAAGCTTTTGTCGGCGATGAGTTTGTTCTTCCGGAAACCGACGAGCTTCTCGCATTATTTGGAAAGGTTAATTTTCACACCTCTGTTTATGCTTATGCTAAGATGTTGTGCATTTCAAGGCTGTGTAAAATTGTGGGCACTGTGGTGTAGTGGTGGCGTTGTTGCCTTGGAGCCGGAAGGTTCGAGGTTCGGATCCACCTCGCCGCGTAAAGACCTTGGCCAAGTCCTTCACTCACAATTTCCCAGCGCTTCGGCGTGATCTCTGATGCAGTGTCCGCTCTGCATTCGGGAGCGCCTCTGAGTAGTGAATAGGGCAGCCAA
The DNA here is from genome assembly GCA_945859605.1 of Lumbricus rubellus. NCBI lineage: Eukaryota > Metazoa > Annelida > Clitellata > Crassiclitellata > Lumbricidae > Lumbricus > Lumbricus rubellus. The sequence goes on along the minus strand of OX243812.1, from coordinate 52,313,249 downwards.
CTTTTGATTTTGCCATTCCGGGACGCCCCAAGTCACTAGATGTGACATTTTTACCAATTTAGTCTGTCTACTCAGAGGCGCTCCCAGCCCAGCTTGTATTAGACACTCTATAGGGACTCCTTAATGGTGCCTTGTATGGTTTGGATTAAATTTTTTAAACCGTTTGTCTGGCTTGCGTTCAACAGATGTGTATAAATACGTTTTCAATCTGTGACGCAGAGATGAGACCAATCGGAGCTGCTCTCTATCTTGGGTAACGTATGATTATATGGTTTTGCTGATCTTCTTAATCATTGCAAATGTACTTAATGCACTTTGTGTATACCATGATTACCATGGTTATCTAACACAGTCAGTGGTTCTCCATCTTCTGATGCTGCAGACTGGTATAAATTTGCTTCTCCAGCCTTGTTAGAGCTATACTTTTGTTACTGTTGCATGTTTTAAACTGTTTGTTATGTAATTGTAATATACCGTTCTTTTAACATTTTCTATTGATTGGTATACTCAAGAATTTTGAGTTGCACTTATGCGACATAGCTAGAACAGTACAACTTGATTAGATTGAAGCTCTCTGCGCAGCATCTTTCAGTAGCTTTCAAAAGCATGAAAAATCTTACATGGTGTGACTTAATTATTTTAACTCAACATTTATTAAGCTCCAGTATCTAATGACCAAACATCAATCGATGGTGCTGAGCAATTGTGAGTTAAGAACTTGTTTGGGGTACAAGCACAGTAACCTCTTGGGGAAGCTTGAAACCCCTACTTCCTGTGTTACGGGTGAACGCTCGAACTTAACGGCTGCACTTCAAGTAGACTGGAAGCATTTCTTGGATGATCTCTGATCAAAAATTTTGTCCATTTTCTGCTCTATTGTTTGGCAGGCCATCTATACTCGATCACAGCTGTCGGCCAAATGCAGTGGCTGTCTTTGACGGTAGGCAACTGCACATCAGATGCATCGAACCAATTTACGATGGACAAAAGGTAAAATAATAATAAGGACATTCGTTTATTTATTCAAACGGACAGGTGCGGCGCAGTAGATTACTTTCAAGACGTAGTAGTAACAGGATTATTTAACACGAGTCAAATTTAATTGTATGGCAGTCTGTAAGGGGCCCATTTGTCCTACTGCTCATATTACAGTCATCCCCTGCCCCCTTATGCCGAGTCAACCTTTGGGGGGGGGGCAGTGGTACCCACATCCTTTGATCTTTGTGCCAGTGTGTTACCTTTCAGCCATCTTCTACCTGTCCCGGTACTTTTGAGACTCGTCATAATGCGTTTTGTCAAAACAGGACTTCTCATATTACACGGTACATGGTCAGAAACGTTGACCCTATGTTTAGTTGTGCTGTAGATATAAATTCGGTGCGAGATGACCTCTTGATAATTTGGTTCTTGCTGTGGCTTTCTAATACAGCATTGTAATGACGTTCCAGTGCAGTTAATATAATTTGTGAAACCGCTTGGAGAATACATTCATTTGACCACTCTGTCTATATATTTATTGGATGTTAAAATCTTGCTGCTATCTTTGACTTGAAGTTGTTTAACGTTGGTATCTGCAAGGACATTTACAGATGGATGACTCAGTTAATAATCCTAAAGTGGTGTATTGACTCTATTTGTATGTAGGTTGGGTACTGTTTGACGACACTGCCATGACAAAATGACCTCTTTTTTATTTATCCAGGTTTGGGACTGGCGCTACTAATAGCAACATTAATTATTGTATGTATTAAATATATATATATATACATATATATATATATTCATATTGAATTTGGAGTTTGGATGTTTATGAAGGTTTTGATCAGCTACATTGATCTGCTAGAGACAACAACCGAGAGACAAGACTCGCTCAATCGATCGTACTACTTCCAGTGCGTCTGTCCTTCCTGTTTGGACGAGGAGAGGGTATGTGACACGAAAATAGGAATTCTAACAGAGATGCACAGGCAAAGCAACACATTTTATAGAAAGAGATATACGGAATGTACAGAGACAGATACAATAATAATAATAATTGTTTTCAATTATTTTCAAACTGACATGAAAGCAGTGTGATTACAAGTCATTGAAGTCGTGAAAGAGCTCTAGAAAAGCATATACGGTACACGTCGGTACATTATGGTACATTATATTTAGGTTATAGTACAATATATTTAGGAAAGCATATACAGTACAACATTATGGTCATGTTGTCTTTCACGGTGAGAAGTTGCAACTTATAGTTGCGTGGATGGTTGTAATGATTCGACTGGATATGTCGTTAGGGAGGGGGGCATATGAGTAGCATTTTTTTTCTAGTATTATCTGTTGCATTTTCATCAAAATCTTGAATGGCTATGGTTGGCTTGTATCCTTAGAGATTTTTTCTTTAATAAAAACAAATAATCTGTATAATATATCTATGCTTTCCTAGATATAGTAATATATGGTTAAAAATTTTATTTTTGTTTTATTATGTTTTCTGATATCGTTAGGATGCTTTGATGAAGAGCTCGCTGTGCCCAGATGAACATTGCTCAGGTCCCGTAGTGCAAAGCAAAGGCAAGTAGCTGTATTTCCATTCATACATTCACATACACCCACATACACGCGCACACACACACAACCATGTATTATAAACACAGGTTTATAGCACATGTACATTGTACAATGTTCTGTAATGTGACTTCTGTATACCCAAATTTATGCAGTATTTAATGTGGTTCCCTGAGATACTGGTTCAAGCATAGTTCTAACTGCTTTTTATAAATCTTCATGTATAATTGTATATACAAATATACATTATATGTATGCATATAATTATTGTCAGGGTTATGTACACTCATCTATATCCCAATAATAATAATACATGTTCTTATCCTCTGCTATAGGTAGGAACTGCAATAAAAAACCAAATTTCATCCGGAGAGCTTTTACATGAATATTTACATGATGAACGCTTTGTTTGATATTTGTAGATGGAAATTTCCTTCCGTGCAAGTCATGTAAACTTCAGTGTGAAGTTACTGAATCCTGTCGTGAACGAAAGACGGAAGCCGTGGCAAAGTCGACCGAAGTTTTACGAACGCTCAAGGAATTAAAGTCGGAAAGAAGCAAGTACTCGGTCGTATTTGAAGGTTCAACAAACTGTAGCAAACACAATATTTTGTGGCAGTTTCTCAGTATATTCATTGTTTCTTTATTTTATGTGTGACCGGTCTAAAAATCTGTGCGGTCTTCTGGTCGGTCAGGACTGAGAGTTGTTGATTCTGTAATCGAGCATTACGTTGGTTTCAGCCTGATGAGCACACTCCATATAGTGCAGAGAAATTTGTTGTGCACTCTTGCCTCTGTGATACTTTGGCAGTGCAGTTGATGCCACGTGTAGTGCGTAACAGTGCATAACAATTCACTTACGTGGCTAGAAGCTGACTGGTCCCATTTTAATATGGGTCATTTTGATGAAAGACAACTCTGGGTTTGTGCATATGTGCATAATTTGGTTATATGAGTATGCCCTGTGCATGTCAGATCTTGATTAATTGTATAGGAAGTGTACAACATTCTGGCCATTCGCCTGAGGACCGCAAAATTACTGCTGATATGAGCATTTGACTTGCATTAATTATTGAAAGGCTAATACTGCTGCTGTCCAGTGGTCTGTTTTAACTACACTGTGGTTCGTAGAGAAATTTAAAATAAGGAAAGAAAGCAGAGAAATTTAAAATAAGGAAAGGAATTTAAAATAAGGAAAGGAATTTAAAATTTAAAATAAGGAAAGGAATTTAAAATAAGGAAAGAAAGCAGAGAAATTTAAAATAAGGAAAGGAGTGAGGCAGGGGTGCATTTTGTCCCCTTTCCTGTTCAATCTGTATGCCGAGAGAATTATGAGGAGGGCTGGATTGGAGGAGGCAACAGAGGGGGTAAGGATAGCGGGGAAAATACTGAATAATCTGAGGTACGCCGATGATACGACATTATTGGCGGGTAAGAGGGACGACCTAGTCGAGTTAATAAGAAGAGTCAGGAAGGAAAGCGAAAAGGCGGGACTATACTTCAATGTAAAGAAAACAAAGGTTATGACAACTGCAACATGGAAAAACTTTGAGGTAGATGGAGAAACGATAGAGGTAGTATCGAGCTTCACATTCCTGGGATCTATGATAGAGAAGGAGGGAAGAAGTGATATATGGAAATAAGGAGGAGGGTAACAATGGGGAAAACGGCAATGAACGGTCTGGAAAAGATTTGGAAGGACAAATACGTGAGCAGGGAAACAAAGAAAAGACTGGTAAGAGCACTGATCTTCCCAGTCGTCCTATATGGATGCGAGACATGGACAAAGACACGGGATATGGAAAAGAAAATCAACGCGTGTGAGATGTGGATTTGGAGAAAGATGCTAAGGATTTCATGGACGGAGAAGAGAACTAACGAATCGGTGCGCGAGGAGCTCGGAATAGAGAGGGAGGAGACACTGCAGCAAACAGCAACTTGGAGGAAATTGAGCTACTTCGGCCATGTGATGAGATCTAACGGTTTGGAAAAGGAGCTGATGACGGCATGCGGTGAGGGAAGGAGAAGATGCGGAAGACCAAGGAAGAAATGGTTGGATGAGGTACAGGAAAAGTCTGGCATGAGACTGGAGGAACTAAGAGAGGCGACTAGGGAGAGGATCAACTGGAGAGGATGCACCAGGGCTTTCGCCAGAGCTCCAGTAGCTGACGGCACCAGGTGACCAGGCGTGTGGTTCGTAGGTGACATAACACTGCCACCGGTTGAGATTTAAGAGTGCAAACCCCATAAAAAATACCATTTAGTATTTGTCATTCACACTGTTCCTGAAGTCTGCAAGACATATTATGGAGCACCTGCCTGTGAGGTGTATATCAACCAGGCCTTGCATGGTGTGGATCCAGGTATCAGTTTTTTTATCGAACCAATTCGATTTCTATTTTGAAGAGTTCGTCGAACATCTCCAAATATCCGAAGCGTGTATACGGGACATCAAGAACGTCTTGCATTCATTCAACATCAACCACGCCAGATTATTAGATGCAGCTTTCGACGGCTGCATTGAAGTTGGTGACTTTGAAAAAGCGCTTGAATATGGGATCCGAGTCATTGAACCGTACAGGTCAGAACAAGCGGCCTCTTAACGTTTGCTTTTATGTACCGATACATGTAACTGAATGTTTCAGATAGCAGATTGTGCCTTATTAATTTAAGCATTCTTGGTAAAATTACTTGCACAAGTATGATTGTGATATTATTATTATTATTATTATAGGCTCCATATAAACTGTTGCTATGTGTTCTGCAGATACTATTTACCGAAGTGTCATCCGGATCTTGGAATCCATCTGATGAAAGTCGGAAAGATTCAGCTGCTTTTAGGGAAGACAAGAGATGCTGTTGAATCTCTCAAACAGGCAAGCACTTCAGGACATGAATTAATCACTTTGCTAAATAACTCTCAAGCAATCATAATGCATGCATGGCCAGTGGCGTAGACGGGGGGGGGTTAAAATTCCCCCCCTTGGCTTAGGAAAAGGTTTTTGGTTATTTATCCACTTAAATAAGAAAGAAAGAAAAAACAATTGTTTGTAGTAACAATTGTTTTTTTTCCTTTGTTATTTTATTCCCTTTTTATTATTTAATTTATTTACTGTAATACTGTTAGGTTGGTGTCAGGAAGGGCCATTAACTATCTAGAGGCATTGTTCCACTTCTTGTCCAGTGTTCTGTATTAATTCTATTTCTGTATTCATAATCTAATCGCAAGCATCAACTGATGGCTCTGGCCAAACCTGAAGCAGTTACACGGGGTCCGTTAAAATATGTCAAAGTTTTGAAGTCCCAAACCCAGCGTCTCTGCATTACAGAAGGAGTGCTCAGAACAATCGGCTACCATGAATCTATGGCAATCTTAAATCATTGACAAGTTCTATCAATTTCAAGTACTTTCATAATTAGTTGATTTCGTAGAACTTTCGATTAATTACAGTTTGTTGTCTTCTGTATGTCAGGCGGAAACAATTGTCCGAACAACACACGGCGCAAGTCACGTGCTGTACGCGGGCTTACAACAGTTGATGAACGAATGTCATATGAATCAGTCCAGCATCCAAACACTAACCAACTGACAACAGACTGCTCTGATATGACTTTTCAACCTAAAATATTCCTCTACTTGCCTTCAATAATAGATATGAACAGAGTAAACGCAGTTTTTATATAACATAGGTTTTAACAAGTTCCACCATTATGCGTGGTTGATGTTAAGCGTTTTGAACAATCATTTGGCATCAAGAGAAATACAAAGCTAAACTGAACTGCATTTGGATTCATAATATGCATAAGGTACTGTAAACAAACATAAATTTTTATCTCTTTGTAATGCAGATTCAAAAGCGTCTCTCACGATGAAGGTTTTATATAGAAGTTTTCTTGATTCTGCATAAACTGGGTATTTTAGGTTCACAACAGTTTAATACTAACTTAGAGTGAGTATTAACTATACACTTCTGATGTGTAGTAGTTGAATGAAAGATAAGTACTTCTTACTCTAGTACTAATAACACTGAAAGAAGTACTGAACCAAGTACAAAATTTGCTATTTAGCATTCGACCACAGCTGAACACTGAAATTGCATACAAAAGAAAGGCAGAAATGTCAAGGAGATCTGAAAGTATTCCAAAACCATAAGTCAATCATGCTGCATCCTAAAAAAACACGCTCGGCAAGCCTTCAGCAAGGTTTTTCCACCAAAGATCTGAACTTGTTTTTCTATTCTCAGCGATTGAACTCCAAACAAAACCAAATCCTGTGCCAGCAATTCACACACCCTGTTGTTGTCTTAAGTAGTGAACTAATCTCCTGGATACAGTCATAATTACGGGTTCGTTGTGGAGCGCCATCAACCGAATACCTTCTACCTCAGACACTGGCACAACATAACTAATCACAATTTCACCCAATGACCAAAGTGCTTAGCACAGGGTCCTAAACAGACAAGTTTTCTTAAAACTGGATATATCTACAATGTCTCAAGCAACACCACATTCTGTACACACTCAACTCTATTGCTTACAGAAGGGAAGCAGCCGGTACACAGTACAGTACATATCTGTCTCCAGGTACTGCAAAGACAAGCAAGGACAATTATTAAAACAGTTAACTAGCGACGACGACGACTTTTGTGTCATGCAACCGATCCCCTGATTACGACGACGATGATGATCTTTTTCTTCAGTATCCTTTCTTCACGCGCTGTGGCAGAATGGTGTCCTGCGCCGATTTCAGGAATGAGAGCAGTCCATAGCGTTTGCCTTTTCGACGAAAGTAATTCGTAACTACATCCCCGTCCGTATCTGAAACAAGCCATGGTTCTGTTAATCCATCTAGCAAGAGCTACCAACTTCCTTCACTTAAGGCTATGTACATCTTAGAACAAACTAGTGCAGCAACTATATAAATAATGGGAGTGCAGCAGACAGATGGAAGCACACGACCAATTGACCATGTGTGATGACCATGAGATATTTCAAGAAGTCCTTGAAAAGCGAATTACAAGCGGCTCAGACGACATACATGCTTACCTAACCATAGCCACAACCACCAGTTTTGTTGGTCAAACTGAATATTTGACAAGTCAAGGGGTTCCATTTTCACAATTCAGAACAAATGTTCAGTATGACATTGTATGTCATACATGCATACATAATTATGTTAATACATAGAGACACACAAACGTACAAGCACAAACGTATTTAATCTACACAGCACACTAAGAACTATGTGCATTGTGCAGCTATGAGTACACTTTGGCTTAAAAAGTTGTAATAACAATGTTGATAAGCATTCTCAAAACTTCTAGCAAAAGCCATTCAACTTCATCCAACACTAGTCTTGTCAATGCAAAACTCACCTACCCAAAACCAGAAAAATATCTGATATATTTTCTGGAAATGCTCATCTCATTTTACTAAGAATAATAATAAACCATACATCTCAATATTAACTGTTAATAAAAAAATCTACATGGAGTTATTAGCTTACCTCTTGGAACTTCCGATGGTACAGAAGTTGGTAGAACATTCTCATTGGCCGACAGAGATACGAACAGAGCGAACGGAACAAGCCACAGGCAGACGGTGAAGAATGCCAAAACCTAAAACAAATCACCAGTTTATGAATTCATTCAATGAACAAAACATATTAAATGTTTTTTTGTAGAAAATAATAGAGATGTCAACAGCTATTAGCTTTCAATTTATGCAGTCATAACAAATCATCTGCTTCATTAACTCAAATATTCCAGTTGGCTCTAATAAAGTTGTCAGTCCAACATCACGACACCATTTTAAGCCATAATTCTGAGAAATATGCTACTTTGTTAGTAATTACTAATCCTAACCTTGCTTGGAGAATTGTTGTTCTAGATGAATATTTAAAATGGACAGATACTGACTTTTCGTATGACATATTCAGCAAAAGCTTGCAAACTTAAACTGAAAAATTATGCTTTCAAACCACTAAATTTAAGCATGAGAAAACTATACATTCAGATGTACACTGACTAAACGCTAAGTCATTATGTGCATTGTGCAATTTCATCCATAAATATTACACATTCTGGAAAAACGAAAATGTTACAAAGTTATTCACGTGTTTCCCAACCATCACCTTAACCCTTTTGTTTCCCTCTCACCTCCGAAAATGGATGCCACACAGATGAAAAGTACGAAAACGCCAAGTAATGGTCGGCCATAATCATAACTGAAACAACAACAGAAGCAGCTGCAACTGAATTACCAAACCTAAGGTATTAAAAACAAAGACCACAAAGTCTGCAAACTACAATATGAGCAGCATTTTCTTAATTTAGTGACAAGGCCTTTCTAACATCTCTTTGGTAGTTATAAAAAAAGATCATAGTAACGAACACTATTTGGCCACAACTTCAAAAACGTCCAAATAATTGTCAACCACAGTTACTTCATAACAATCGAGTTAATGCTTTAAGAGTATTCTGGATATAACTATTATATGTCTAGTTGTCTACTATATCTCCTATTATGTCTATATGTTTTATATGTCTACTGCTTTCTCAACATTTTGACGAATGAATAAACTAAACTGGCTTAGGTTTTTATGGGTGCTGAACAAATTGAACTAAATCTGAAGTGTGCATACTTGCAGCGAATATGAAGGACGGGGAGGTGAGCTGAATGAATGGAAAGGTATTCAGTACAAAGTAGTATGCGAGATTTGCCAGGAGGCATCCGGCAAGCAGCGTCCATGGGAGTTCTTCGAAAACCAGTAATCCAACAAGTATCAAAGTTGTTCCCTAAAATATTAAAGTAACGATGCAACCAAAACGAGAACACGCATTTAAAACTAGTACCTCGCACATGCAAATTCACAGTAACAGTGCTTTAAAAGAACAAAAATTACGTCGAATTTTTAAAATAATTTCGTCAAATGTAATGTTACCTTGCAATTGGAGACAATTATTTTCCTGCTATCCTCAGTGACTCAGACATGTCCTCCATGAACTACTTAGCCACAAGGGGGGGGGGGTGTTACTGGATACTCCCTTAGACCTCATTCACATAGTCAACAGAAATCACACTGGAAAGGGACTTACTGCCAGGATGCTGCTTTGATGACTTATTTGACATTAACTTCAGTCATTCATTTCACTCAACTTTCTCATTTAACTGACAACCTTAATTACTCATTTCTCACTTCAATGTATTATAGCAATGTTTCATGCCCCATTGTGCAGTTGCAAGTGGTGTAATAAAGAATATACTTACTTATTTAATGCTATTGCTTACAGTATAGCTTTATTATATAGCTTTATTTTTATACAAGTAGATCTTTATTATCCTTTAAAATTTAATCTATAGATATAAAAAATACAGTCACAGTAGTTTCATTGCACATACAATTGTCACAAGAAGTTGTAAGTCGATATTTTTACTTTTTAAAGCATAGCATGCCATTTTAAGGAGAAACGTGTCCTTTTTACAGCGACATCAAACGTATCATTCTATCTCACTGCTAACTGAATCTATGGATGAAAAACTACTTGGCTGTATTGAAACTATTTACCTTGAAAAATGCATCTGAAGTTGGCTGTCTGTCAAATAAATTTAAAATCATAACTTGTATGAAATCACAATGCTTGTTATAACATATTGTATAGTTGTTTAATATTGCGAATCTTACCAATAGCATGTAGTTTATAATCTTCTTCGACATGACCGTATACTCTTCAACAAGTTCCGCCAAGTAGTACAGTCCGGCAGCTTAAAGCAAGCATAAAATTCACTTATAATATGAGCTCAAAAGTGTAGAAACATAATTCAAAAAAATACATTTAAAAGCATTTAAAACTCAATGGTCGACTAACAACAGCAGCAGTAAAACCTATATCTAATTTTCTCAGCCTTAAACTAAAATTAAGTTATCTAATTTCAACACTACTTGATTGCTAGAAAGATGGCCCAAATAAAGTGATTTCCTCAATCTCTTCATCTAAGTGAGTATCCTTTAACTCAGGGGTGTCAAACCTTTTTTAGTGGCGGGCCAGTGTGAACATCTTCCAACAAGCGGCGGCCCTGGCGGGTCAGAGTGTCGAAGCTCCTGGGCAAAATTGGGTAGTGATCTGAGAGGGAGTGTCGTGGATATATTAAATGATTATCAAATTAAACACTTGCTATGCATGTATAATTATTAATTATAGGTAGTAGTTAAGCTAGGCAATTTAATTGGCGAGTTTAGGTAATATGTGTGGCAACATATAAAATATTTATACATAAAACCAATGACTGCAGCCAAGCGCATTAACGAGTGGTCAAGGTTACCATGCCAACAAAGGACGCTAAGCTTAGTCGTGATTGGTGCAAACTGGAGACGAATGACGTGACGATTTAAAAATGACGTCAGCGAAGTGGACGTTGAGAGTTTGACTCTCTACAGGTATATCTGGAAATGGTGGTTGTTTCGCTGCGGTGATCCATCTAAAGTTGTGATTTCCAGAGTAGAGACGAAGGTAATTGAACTGTTCGGACTATCAACCGACAGTTCAAAGTATTGTGCATTAAGTGCAACGCAATTCGAATGAGAAATTTGCGTTGATGCATAATAATCATCGTGTGAAGTGTGAGACACTTGCGAAGATAACGAACTCTTAGGCAACGGTCTGAAGAGTCGGGTAATTTGAATCGGCTAGAGAACAGCTGATCGGCGTGTGAAGTACGACGGACGTTTGGTCAACTGGAGAAGAGCTGTGAGGTGAATGCGACGATTCATCTTGTGTGCAACTGATTCACGGCAAGATACGAGTAAGGCGATTGGTGTAGTCACTTCCATGACTGCATATTCAACCGTCTGATCAACATTCTTGACTGCGAAGAATTGGACGACGGAGAGAAGCCGAAGACATTCGAGTTTCATACAACTCGACAGATAAGCGCAAATATAATATTTCCTAAGTAACTCGCCACACTAGGTAAATAGGATTGTTATTTGTTTGTGCATTTGAATGATATTGAATAACTTTATATTATATATATTTCATAAGAACTGGGAGTTTGTTGAATTTGGAAGAATTTCTTGAGTCAGTTAAACCCAACCGATCAACCACTAGGATAAAAAGTGCCCTTTAACACGGGATACGACAGGGAGCTCCGGGTTTGGTCACCCAATTCCCAGAACATTTTAAATAATATAAGTGTTTTGCAACTTTCATAAAAATTTTAACAGAAACAGACAACCAAGCGGAAACCTTAGAAAGGCATAGATACACAGTCTACACAGAGCTGTGCATCTGAGCAAAAGTGACATGTAGGCCTATTTGGCGCTGACTGCGAAATATAAAAATTTGAACTTTTATCCTCTAATTTTGTAATCCTTAGGGAAGGGTCCGCGGGCCAGAAAAATTCGTCGGCGGGCCAGAAATGGCCCGCGGACCAGCTCTTTGACACCTCTGCTTTAACTAGTTACTCTGTCTTGATCCATAGAGTCTCATATTCTGACTCACCAACTTAGAGTATAATAAGTGATTCACATTGAACTTAAATAACATAAGCAAGGAGCACCTTAGAAATGTTGGGAAAGGTAGTACACAAAATAAAGTTCTGTTACAACAGATACGTACAAACTGAATTTACTGACAAAAACTTATGCATTCAAATTTGGTTGGAAGAATGGTGAGTGGCATCTAGCAGAGCTATAGAACTTTACAAAGCACTTTAGCTGCACACGTCTGGGTATTTCTCCCGTCTGCACCCATTTATATGCAAGATCATCCAATTGTTTTTCCGTCCAATCTTTCGGAGGGAATAAACGATTCTTGCCGCTCTAAAGAACACACTGCATTTTAAAACATCTGTCGAAGTCACTGCCGTTCGTCACTTTTGCATAGCAGCGTCAATGTGTAGGGCCATTAATTGCTCATAATTTATTTATACTACTTTAACTACTTTATGGCAAAGTAAATAACTCTTCACCGATTGAAAGTGTGACGAAACATATCTGAATAAACAAGGCAATCCACGTCAGAATATATAAAAACCACATTTTAAACTGCTATTTCGACCAGCGACGTTGCAACGACTACAACAACCTCTGTTATCGCTCAGCCTTAGAGGTGTGCGTCGCTGATTAGCTTTCGTTTGCATGAAGAAAACCAGTTTAACAAGTAGCCTTCTTGCACGATTTTGAGAAGGCTAGCATTTATGCGGATGCTGAGGTTCTGCAGTTATAAAATAATAATATGTGCGTGGTGGACCGGTGGGTTGTCTGAAGGGAACCACTGTATGGTGATCACAGCACCCGAGCTCGCACTAGCCTTAATGATGCCACCGGTAGCCGCGAAAGAGTTGTTATTTTACGATTCTGCATGAATTTTATTCGAATAATAATTATTGTGTTCACGTCTGCTCATAGTAGCCTAATGCACAAGAAACAGGTAGTCAGATACCATTAAATTTTCTGCGAGACCCTATAGATATTCCTAAATTGAAACTCGGCGCTGTGTATCTTGAAAATAAAGTTCAAGAACGTTATTATGAATATTGTGTCACGTCACTCACGTGGCTATACGGTCACTGACCAGTGTTTATTCATTGGGGGGGGGGGTGTTCATTGGAGGGGGGGGGGGTGAGATTTTGCGATGGAAAAGAAATGACCAATTTGGGCGGACGGCAACCATTGAGTCAGACACCGACGACGATGCCCTTTGACCGGAAATTTTTCTGACAACCATATTTTTAGTCTTTTTTCTTTTTGTCAGAATTTCTGATATATCATATAGTCACCAAGTTGTCACTTCAGATATTCAATTCTGCACTTTAAAATGTGATAACCTTTATAAAATGTTTCGGCCAAAATTTTTTATCAACATACCAAAATTAGGGAATAAATCAAACCAATTTTTAAATTTGATGACCTTTCCAGTACATCGATGCTGCACTGTTGAATTATTCTTGCAGGGCGAGCTGTGGATTTTTTTAGTGGGGTAGATGTTACATGTCGTTTCTGGGGTGGGAGGGGGAAATGGCACATATAAGCTACACATGCAAAAACACCTCTCAAGTTAAATTTTATGATGAAAATGTCATTCCTGGGAGGGGACCCCCTCCCCCGAGACTCTAGATTAAACGCTGGTCACTGACATATAAGTACTTTTTATTCTAACTGAAGTACAATACATTCTTATTGGTTGCAACTGTCCACCATCACCATTCAAAGTGATTATGGCAAGACCGCTTTTAGCATCTTCTTCAGCAGAATAGGCCAAGCCTAAATGTGCCTAGAGCATCTGCCAGAAGACTCACCATCAGAGCTTCCATTGAGTTGACTCTTTCCTAAATATGAGAGTGAAAGTCAAGGTATTGAACCTGTTGACAGTTGACACATATCCTGAGGCATCAAGAGGAAGAAAAGTTAGAGATGTGGTGGTATTTTAAAGCGAAGGCCTTTAGTGCTTGACAGAAGAAAAGATCACAGCAATTTTCATCAAAATCAGGGACACAGCACTATATTGCAAAACCTGTGACATATGTTCGAGAGCTGGCGTCCATTACTGTGAGCTTCGTGAATGTGGCTGTTCGAGTATGAAGTAAAATCAAAATTTCCCATGGAATATAGTTTCCCTATATTCCAAAATCCACCTCTTTAACCTAATTTGAACCCTAATCATAATGTGCATAGCATCAAGCGCTAGTTACTTAAAAATTTCCATTTCCAAATGCAATCCTTTGGATCCAACCCCATCAAGATCAATGAGGGTTGCAGATAAATGTGAATAGACTGCAAATGATATGGATTCCTAAAATGGAGAGTAACAAAGACCTTGTGGCTCAAAACTTCTGACATTAGGGATTAAATCAAACCAGGCTACAAACACAGAAACAACAGTACTGCTATTTGTAAATTTTAATCCGAATTGACAGTCACATTTTATTGTCAGTTGGAAAGATAGTCCCGCAATTCAATTCATCTCAGACAGTCCGCGATAGATGCATATACAATGCAATTTTGCAGATACGTAAAAATTGCAATCTTCAGAATGATAATAATAACAGTAATAATAATAATAATAGCAACAATAACAATACAGAATAACAGAATTAAATCTACGTTTGCTTAACAGTTACACAAGACAACCATCAAATTACAACAGTACGAATTTTTTTCTGTCCTATTTACACAAGTAGCGGTGGATGGCAGGTGAACAGAATGCTGCCATTGATTCAGACCAGACAGATGAAGAATCTTATTGACATATATACAGCGCCAACTTACACATGATAGGTATCCCACTAAGTGAAATGCTCCATTCCAAATCCAAACAGTTTTCCTGAATGCGTTTCATCAAATATGATTACTTGCCGATTTAAAGTAGGTCTAACGACAGCACAAACCCAGTCTAGAGAATTCATATTATTATGAAGGGTCAGAGATTTTACAATGACAAATCTGAAAACTGGAAAACACACAGGCTGAATGACTAGCAGACTGGACAGAAACCCAGGATAGAATTGCCTACGCAGAATAATGAATGGTTGCAGGAAGTACATCCATAGCTAGACATGTAGCAACTTCTGTGCATAGGGAACCCTTCAAATGTTCACTACGCTTGCTAGCCTAATATTTATTCACCTGTACACAACTGAACAGTCAAGTCACTACAGAAGTCAACATTGACAACAACCAAGAAGGAAATCTGTTTTGTTATGAGACAGTTTACCAAAAAAGTTTGAAATCGTCGATTTTGGCCAATCACGTTGCCTTGTCTCTCCCCCACAGTAGAAATCCAGAACAACAGACCTGACACAAGCCCCCATCGTCACAGACCAAACCTCTATCCAAGTGACAGACCGATAGCAACTACACCATCACAGGTTAATTAATAATATATTGTGGACCAACTGACACAACATCATCTGGGATGTGCCTTATGATGCGTGTAAAAACCGGGCCTCACGCAAACAAACAGGGATAACGAAGAAAAGTCCATATTTAAAACAACACTGCTGTTCTAGTTCGATGCATCAACCAACAAGGTTTTTTAAGCATTGGGGGGGGGGGTAATGTAACACCACTTTGCTTTACGCAGAATGGTGAATGCGAGTCCACACTTTACATGTAGAAAAATGAAACATCACGGGCAGCACTGAACAACATGATTGGGATTGTTATGAAAACCTGACTACATAACACTGACATTGTCTTCAAAAGAACTTACACACAGCTTGCCACCCACTCAGCCGTAATCATAGAAATTTTATTAATCGTACACTGTTAGAAAGAATTGTCAGAATATATTACGCATACTGCTTCTGTGACACAAACTGATCATTTAAGGTATGAACAGTCATCACCCGACAAAATTAACTTAAAGTAAAAGGTAGCTAGTGCAAGAACATCAACCGTTCTACAACATACAGCGAACACAATTCCAATGTCTGAAAGGAATCACTAGCTATGCAGTGAATGTAACACTTTACAAATGACCAGCTTATCCTCGCTCGGGCCTGCTTTGGCACCAGAAAACATCTACCACTAATCTAAACAATACCAATGCCTGCCAAACCGGTAAACACCAGCTTTTCCTAATCCAAACGTCGGAATTAAAGAGAAACGAAAAAGCTGCAACCAGAACATTTAGCCATCACCGTTACAACAATCGACTGCTATAGTCTAAGAGAAACCAACGAAATGAAAGCTACAGAAAGCATCTACAAGAACCGGAAGCACGGTGGCTGTTGCGAGTGGTCTGTGGCACGCTGCTCTCGTAGTCATGCACTGGTCAAATACTCTTGTAGTCATACACTACGCACTGGTCAAATACATTTCTCCGTGGATAGAGTGGAACAGAGATCAAACTCAAGTGAACTCCTACACTGATGCAGCAACACTTGTGGCCACAAGCACACACGAATAGGAGCAATAAAAGCAAATTAAAGACAATAAAAC
Source organism: Lumbricus rubellus (assembly GCA_945859605.1). Lineage (NCBI taxonomy): Eukaryota > Metazoa > Annelida > Clitellata > Crassiclitellata > Lumbricidae > Lumbricus > Lumbricus rubellus. The sequence continues at coordinate 52,296,751 of OX243812.1, read as the reverse complement.
TAGCTAATTAGACGTGATTTATGCATATTACAGTGCCTTCTTATTATTGCCAAACCTATGCAGATGTCGGAGGCATACTGCTGCACTGACAACAATTCAACAAATTTCGTTCAAACTTCTGGTAGAAAAAACGCAGCGAAAAAATTGTCAGTCGCAGCCAGAGCGGTAAATATGAATCTGGCAAAATTCCCCATGTACTAGGAAACCCATCAAGTACCTTAGCGATGTTCATAGGTGAGTCTTAGCAGTACCCCACAGCTTTTGAGCAGGATTTTTAATATTAACCTTGAAAAACTGATAAATACACACATCGACTCACATGGCAACGAAATAAATAGACGAAAATCAGCACAGGTCTATGTACAGACGCGAGAAAACGAATGGCAACAACGAAGAACATTTCTAGAACGAGACATATCATGGCCGACTAATTTGTTTGGTATATGGCAAAAAAACCAACACAGTTATTCCAACTTTGTACTGATTTAGTTCAGACGGCGACGACACAACTGCACTTGTATGTGAGGCATCACTTTTACAACTTTTAAAACATCACTTTTACAACTGTTCACTCATTCACATGAGCGCCCGCATAGAGTTTTGCAGTAAGGGCAAAACACAACAATAGTCATTTCAATTTTTTTAGCAAGATCTTGAAAAATGCAAAGTAAGCAATTAAGAACATGGGTACGGTACATAGAGGTTTCTTAATGTGAACTTATCAGGTTAACTTCAGTATCAGGTTAACTTATGTTAACTTAAGTATCAGGTTAAGTTAACTTAAGTATCAAGTTAAATTCAGTATCATTAGTATCATTAGCGCTCTACTGCGATGAAATTAATTACAAACCCAAAAGTGGTAGAACTTTAACAAAGTGGGTGTCATTTTTCCAGTAGGGGCACTTGCCCCTATGTGCGGGCACCCATGCTCATTCAGATCATTTCAATAGCTCCACATAAAGACACATAAACAGACGAAGGACACACAAAGATCCAGATTCAGGATAATTCAGCCCAACCACAGACCACGGACAACAATGCATTTTACCGGAACAATACATGTACAAAAAGAAAGTTCAACTCATGTTCTGCGATCAAACAAAACTGAAATTACAACATGTTGCAACGTGAGGCAGTACGTAGTCTGTAACGTTAACAGATGTCTGTAACATTTCCGGTGCCATAGACACGTTTAAAGGCGCGGCCAGCTTGGAATTGCTCACAGAAATGGAAACTTTTACCCAGATGCTACCCTACTGGAACACATTTTTGCAATCATTGCAAATGGGTTTCCTCCGCAGTGCTTCCAAGCTGTAGTGCTGCAGTCCTTAAAAAATATCCAACATCTTAACCCCATTCTTATCCACATGCACACACGTTTTACACAATATAGTATATACCCTTTATATCACCAAGTCTATATAATAAAAATAATATATATATACTATATGTATATATACACCAGGGCTGTTCATGATTAACAGTTCTTAAATAGTTAACTATTCAAGATTAAATTGATTAATTAACAGGTATATGTGACTAAGTGTCTTCTCCAATAAGTAATAAAATGTACAAAATTAACATTACATTCATGTTTTTAAATAGTAGAATCAATATCCAGTAGTCACTTAGTAGTAATGTCCACTATTAGTAGCCTTTTTTAGCATGTTTTCAGTTCAAATGTCTTTCTTGAACCAATCATGCAAACAAACCAGAATCTTTAACGCCACTCATATTTTATTTGGAGGCATAGTTACTGTTTCTGCCCACTGTCTTTAAGACTTTTCTTTTTACAGGGATTCTTTGCATTGGGAGCACCTCTTATTAGGTTGCACTGCGAGAGGCACTTTATAAATCCGTAAATAGTATAGTATGGTATAGTATATATAATATTATATATATATATTTAAAAAACAATTCATGTAAATTATATTATATATACGGCATTACCAGTATATGCATTATGCACACATATGAATGAATGAAAATATTGAAAAACTCATTCTTGAAAGCGATGAAGTCAATGCAACAAACTGTGTAGATCTGCTTCAATTCTGTTTGCTTTGGTCGTCAACAAAGAGAGAAGGGGACGGGGGGGGGGGGGGGGGGGACAGAAGACACCTGATAACGCTACTGCACAAAAAAGCATTTGCTACAAGTCCTTGTAAGGTAAGGTAAATTGATTACATTTATTACAGGTCCTGAATAGCATAGTGGCGCGAGAACTGAAGAATGGCTGAGTTGCAGTCAAAACAATAGCAACCACACAACTACCGGTAATCACTGCTTCACAACGGCATCGAAACTGAACACGACAGACAAGCACACGGAGATTATGCGACAACAAAGAGAAGTTCCAGACTTCAAAACCAAAAGCGACGGCCAATTATCGTACCTGAGCACAGGTAGATTAGCTCACCTGAGCAGGTAAATCGTCATACCTGTGCAGCCAAAGCATGTAGTCCCATTCTTACTTCCTCAATGCTGTGACTTTCCACTTGCAAGATACATCGAATAACGCATTACAGAATGGCAATACTGCCTGTACATGATATACCATCGCCACCCTTTTAACATAAATGCAAGCACACAAAAAAGCACGCACACACGCAGCACAGACAAAAACACACACAAGCACACATACTAATGGGGCTGTGCAGTGAAACACACGAGCAGACATAAGTTGCTAGTATGCCATTGTTGATCACTAAGCCGACTAGAGTTAAACTTGAGCAGCAGAAATTATCGGACTCTCTGTCTGTCTGTCTGTCTGAATTCCGTCACTCACAAACCACTACCACTCACCAAACCAGTACGCAAAAATCATACCTCCCTTCTTATCAGGCACCCACATGTACATAAAGGGGTACTCATGATTCCATATGTGCCATAACTGCAGCTATGCGGAATCAAGCCTCTCCCGTCGTGGATCCAATGGTCTGGAATGAGCTTCGACAGGAATATTTTGCCTCCTGGGGTCTTACAGAAGAATTTTATTCAACCCAAAACTGTGCTTTTTACCGTGCTAGAGTAGGGAGCACTTCTGAGTAGTCCTCCTTGAAGATGCGATATATAGAAATTCCTGAATGAATAACTACATGCACCCACACTTGTATACTTACATACACAGATTACACACGGTAGTGCATATGTGCACACACACACACACACACACACACACACACACACACACACAAACACACACAAACGAATGATTATTAAACTAATGTAATTAGGTAATGCTTACAATCAATGTATGCTGACTGCATGTGCTCAGATCTGGGTTATACATCACATAGGATCTGCTCTTACCAAAGACATGTCTTGGACCACAACCTCCTCTCTCATCTACTGCTCTTGCCTTGATAACTCTGCCACTGGTTGCACTCTGCCAGTGCCAGTCCCAAGCCTGGATAAAGGAGGAGGGCATCGCTAATGGTCTTTGTTACCACACAGCGACGTTAAACAGCAAATACACTTGCCTTGATTACGACAACTCTTTGTCTGCAGGTATATATAAGATCTTCTGGCTAACAGGCTTCAACGCAACCAAAACTATTTGACTTGAGTTGCACTTGTTTTCAAACTCTTTGACTCTGCGTGTTGGTCAGCTGCGCTGGTTTCCTGTTGAATTCACAAGATTGAAAACTGGACTTGTAAAACTCGAATACCCCCCTCCTACCTTCAACCTTTAATTTCACCTGACAACCCACCTCGCAATCTAAGATAAGTCATGGGTCTTTTGGACGAATCTTGATTCACCATGGTCACGGGAGTTCGTGCACTAAGTGCTGCAGCCCGCAGAGGATGGAATAGACTGCCAACTTTATATCCACTGCCCAGCATACTTGTCTTCTTTCAAGAAATGTCTAACAACTAACTGCTTCTCAATGGACTTAGACATCTGGATATGTAACTGCTCTGAATCTAGCCACTGACTGACTAACCATGCCTTAGACTCGCATATCTGTGCAACTTTGTATGCATTAAAATATTTGTAATAATTAAAAATGATGGCCATGACTTTCAGAAATGTGTGAATAAAAAACTGCGAACATAATATGTGGATGAGCCCTAGCATTCAGATTAAACATGTAATCCATTACATCCATGTAGACGACAATCCTTGTGTGCCAAGTCATTCCTTCGCTCTGCCATGCACGGTGAACTGGTTGTCCTTACGGCTCGAACTTTTACAGCACTGCATTAAAGCTTCGCTATGGTCGGTTCATCCGTCTGAAATAAGTTACCAAGCAGTCTCCGTAATGAACTTCTTCGTCTTTCTTTGCGCCTTTTCTGCAAGCGTTTGAAACCATTCTCTTTGTTCTTTGTGGTCTGGGTCTGTTCGGTTTGGAGTGCCTCTGAGGAGTTTCTCTTGAAGTGGCGCCAGATAAATTCATGATTACGATTAAAATCGTACAACTGTTTCTTTAAATAGTTACATAATTTAAAAATACATGGATCTGTGAGACAATGGAGACAATGCATTGATCAGAGAAGCAAGTGATACAAATTAGCGTCTGTATATGGAAATACAATGAACGCGCATTCATCAGTCTTGGTTTTTGTCACATGATTGAGTCTTTTTGTGTCAATCCCAAACAAACTGTACTGTCTGGAGTTGGTATGTATGTATATTCACCTAATTGAAAATCAGACAATTCCCGGTGACACGCCGCCCCTGGATACATGTCAAAAATGTAAAATAAAAGACAGAAATAATAACATAGATAACTTAATAATAATAATAATAATGTAATAAAAACATTTTTAAAAAAATGGTGGATAGCGGAATCGGTTATCTATTACAACTTCTAAGCATTCCAAGATTGACTGGACTATATCCATCCCAAGTCATACACTTCCCTTGGTGAACTAGGCTGGCCCAACTTTCTTGGTGATCTAGGCTGGTCCAACTTCCTTTATGATCTAGGCTGATCCAACTTCCTTTATGATCTAGGCTGATCCAACTTCCTTTATGATCTAGCCCGCCCAACTTCCTTGGTGATCTAGGCTGGTCCAACTTCCTTTATGATCTAGGCTGATCCAACTTCCTTTATGATCTAGGCTGATCCAACTTCCTTTATGATCTAGGCTGATCCAACTTCCTTGATGATCTAGGCTGATCCAACTTCCTTGATGATCTAGGCTGATTCAACCTCCTTTATAATCAAGGCTGATCCAACTTCCTTTATGATCTAGGCTGATCCAACTTCCTTGATGATCTAGGCTGGTCCAACTGCCTCTGAGCAGACACTTCCAATGGTTCTATATAAATACATTCAGCCATAACGTCTAAGACTAATTAAATGAAGCAGTGACGTACAGTCCAAAAGAGCGCAGCAACAGTACACTATCAACTACACGTAAGGAATCTAAGGATATGCTTAGACTGAACATTGGATCAAGACACACGAACTACATTCAGCAGAAGACTATTCCAATAGGAAGGTATGACACATGAGAGCAAGTGAAATTCCCACAGGCAGCAAACACTGTCTGATTGACTGGGTAGAACTTCACTGGCTGTTGAAGAACAACGGTACTTTGATCTGCGTAGAGCATTTGTTGCTAAATGCACTAATGCACTACGCAACAGCCCAATCTAGATAGAGAAATGACGCACAAGCAAAATCATTTTGACAACGACAAATCTGCACAACAACTGTGAACTTCAAAATGTATGGTAAAAAACCCGAAAGGAATAGTACGATGCGTTCGACACATACACAAAAAGCCTACGAGGGGCTCTTTCCAACAATATTAATTATTTATTATTACTATTATCTGTATTGCATGGTTACTACATGGTAATACAACATCCGCAGAGGGAAGGCTGCCTGCTCATCCAACAACTGCACAGAACATGAACAAACGGCAAAATTCAATCAACACCCAGAAAAAATGCCCAGTACACAAACACTTACCCGAAAATCATCTAAAATAAAGACACGATTCACTAATAAAAAAAACACGTCACAAAACCAGACAAATACAACCACAGACAAGACTGGTGACTGATGACGTTCAGACATCATAGTGTCCACTCAAATCAGAAGACAGTGGTGCTGCCACGCAATTTATTTCCTCTACTTGACATACTAGAAAAAGTTTTACGACACGGCACAATACGGATAAACAAACTGTCCGAGTATATACACCTGTTGCTTGTAGGTGCAGCCCTGATCAGAATCGTATTGTCATGTGTGGAAACGTCATCAGTACAGCAATGCAGAGCGGCGAAAGAGAACAACATGTTGCCACCAAAATGAGACAAATCTCCACTTTGGATTTCGCAATGCAGAACAAACCTCCTTCACTCAAAGCGTCTCTTCTATCATCTTAGCCACCAGTGACTGTGATCAAAGCTTATAAGAAAATCTCTAGAATATATTCCCTCAAAGGTATTATTGTGCCTTGTCAATAATGCTGTGGATTACGGAACATGGTAATTCTGTGAGCCATAAATTCTCCATAAAACACATGCTAAATTCATCCCTAAATCCACCTTGAAACAGGTACCACAAGTAAGTGTATCAGAACCAAGCATGACTACTTAAAATCTTATTATTTGATCAATTCTTCGGCTTACTTTCACAAAAATGTTTTTTTATAAATTGTCGCAATGAATGAATGGATGGATCACTAAGTTCCCAAATAACTTGGAAAAATGGAAATTTAAATGCAGTTCAAACCATACGGCAACTCTTAGAGTTCTCATATGTGCGGCCAAAACTCGCCCCTCTCAGAGAATTCGTCATGACATACACAAAGAGATTTCACCAAACAGCAAAACATGTACTCTGGCCATGAATGGTGGTAAATCAACGAGTAGGTAGGTTTGCTCAACTTTATCAGAGAAACATGACCGCAACAGTCCTCACAAAAGCTGCAAACAAACACACTAAACTTGCCAGACAACACAAGAGAAGAAGTTCCAGACTTCAAAGCCAAAACTGCCGACTAAATCATCATCATACCCTGAGGAGTCAACAACTCAGTTCAAAGTACTGTCCTGGATATTTTCATGCCACAAGACCTGTGCCACCTACGGAAGAAACCCGAACTTCAGCAGCCCGCCACCAGCATCCCCAAAATAGGTTAACCGCATCAAGGAACCACCTGTTCTGGCTTCCCACCTCAAGCAGGTGTTAAAATAAACAATTAAACAGGAAGGAAAGCAGTTCTTACATTCTACACTTCTTCTGGGTGCTTTTTCAATCGAATAAACTTCAAAACAGAAACCAAAATGCCAGCTAACAGACAAAAAGATCTGTCTAGAACACTGAGGAGACAGAAGTCCGAAAATTCGGAGTCAATGCTCACAAAGTTCTAAGACTGTCAGTTGCATGAACTGCATGCACAGAAGATGCAATCTCATCCAGAACCCAACAGAAACTTTTTACAGTGCTCCACCATCACATCTGATATGACACCTTAGGAGGATATTTCTAAAGAACACATCCAAATTAGCCAGCAGCCGGAACGCAAAGAAACTTGAAGACTCCGTTAGACAACTGTACAACAACAAAATCACCTTTCGAGAAACCCTACGACTGCACACACTCCACATTCAGTAACTTAGGTATTCTGCTGTCCGCCTAAGTTGAGTATAATTTATTATGAAACAGAAAAAGACTAAAACGAACGATATCTGTACACAAAAAACTCCAACTGTCTAAAATTCACATAGAGCGTCGATAAAGATAATCTGGAAGCACTACACCAAACGGGGATAGAAAACATCAACAAATAACATACATGATTTCACTCCGATCGAACGCCCACGGGCACAATTTTTTTAGAAGTCAACTTTTCCAATTTCCTCCCCCAGATTTGATCGACATTATAGACAAAATCGTTTTCAGACTCGCAAATTCCATAATCCCTACGCATAATAATTTGCAATCGACACTGATACAACACGAAACTTCTATCTAAGATGAGTAGAGAATAGTCCATGTTTTTTTTTCATTCGTTTCTATCTTTACAAATTTACAACGTCACGGCATAACTTGGTCATGCACGCATTTTAACTTCTGAGAACAACTGGCCTAAGTACCCAAGTCTTCTTCTTCTATGATTCTTAACGCTCGGTAACGAATTGTTCGTACGCAATTGGATGCAGGAAGTTAAAGACATGGCAGGCGACATGATTGTATATAATGTACACTAGAAAGAATGTTCGATTGTACCATTAATGGTAGGTAGTATTTACTTTGTTATTCGGCGTAAAAGAGCATAATGTATATATGGGCAAGTGGTTCTGAATAAATTTCTTGGCATAAACAGCCCATGTCGGTGACCTGAAGTCCATATGTGTGCATTTTTGAATCTTGATGTATACTGCACTTGAACAAGATCCGAGTTCTGAACTCTCCGCTACGAGGTCGAAAAAGTCTCTCTTCTTCGGTTTCCTAAGTCTCACTCTCTTCCGTTGTTGGTCCTAGTAATGAAAATAATTTGGCTTATCTGTTTATTAACCGCGTGATTAAACATTCTGCTGCTGCTGCTGTACACACCAAACCAGCTGATTCACAGTTTCTATACGACGTCTGTCCGTCAAAAAAGACCCTGTAGTTATCTGACCATCATCTATGCAGGGCCTGCCTGAAATGCCCCAGGTGCTGGTGCAGCCCACTGCTGCCAGAGCATCCTGGGTCCAACTGAACACAGGGAGACCGAAGAGCTTCTCTCTCTCTCTAACGGAAAACACCGTTTAAGGGAACTGGTTACGAAGAGCACGAAACAAAAATTACAGTTAACGACAGACGAATTATTCTGCCGTTCAACGTTTGACAGCCCGAGACGAATCCCTCCTCCTCCTTCTCTCAGCGGCTAAGCATTGCTGCATCACGTCACGTCATCCTCGATACATTGTTTTACTTCCTTCCTTCCTCACTGTCTCTCTCTCTGTCCATATCTCTCTCTCGTTGTGTCTCTCTCTCTCTTCTCTCTCTCTCTCGCTGTCACTTCGTGGTTGCATTTCCTCCGTGCTTCTCTCCTTCCCGTAAATGTCTGATAAAAAAGCTATGCTACTTCCGTCGTCAACAGCACCAAGCAGAGTCCATTGCGTCTGTCCTAATGATGATCCATGTTATGATTCTGAAACAGACGAACAACAGAGTCCCTGTTAAAATCGGGCATTCTACTACAATGCCCTGTCAAGCTTAGAAACATGTGTAACACAGAAATGCTCATGATTTTTAAAAAAATAATGTACCTGCCTACACTCAAGATACTGTAACAATGTCCTTGCTAATAATTATAATTATAATTCTGTAAAAAATAGCCTTAAATTGTTACTTTAACCCTCATGATCTGCACAGGAAAACTTAACAAATGACTCTCTTAAAGTCAATACCATGTAAAGCAAGCAGCACAGTGCTACACTCTCCAGAGCAATTTCCCCTAATATGGAAAGTCGAACTATGACTAGGATGCATAAAGCCTCTAGGAACAGGTACTGGCAAGTCCTTTTTTAAATAGACTGAACGCTGGTCACCATAGAAGTCATGCAGCAGCCTGTGAAACTTTGTAAAATGTGGATTTATTAACCGGTCTATCTTTGGAGTTGAAATGATATAAACTATATAGACAACAAAGGATAAAACCTTGCCAGTATGCGAGGACCCATTCAAGTGATTCAATATTAACATTAAACACACCGCATCAAGTCCTTAATAAATGGCATGAGAAAAAACCATTCAGCATCATAGCACAACACAGCACACACACACACACACGCAGTGACAGTCAATTTTATATTATGGGTCATGAATTATTAATGAAGATGCAATTGCATAATAACACACCTAATAAAAGGACAAATAAAGACTACTCAATGCCCGAGCTAGAAATAATTCATCAGGCTCGTGGAAACTATCCGAAAAGTAGCTTTCATCATGATCATCATCATTCACATGATGATGATGACGTGAATGATAATGTGAATGATGATGATGATGACAAAAGCAAATTTTCATGATCATCATCATCATCATTATCATTGCCAGCCAATCACCATCATTAAATGAAGATTTTACAACGTGTTACAAGTTTAAAAACCTAATGCACCGCAAACTACTCTAGACATAAAAATCAAATTAAATTCTGACCCGGCGTCGTTTAAATAATCTGTCAAAAAATCCACGCTGAGGTGGAGAAGGTGGCAGTTCCTCGACGAGGTCTGGAGACGGACCACCGTCCGCACCGAACACATTCAATTCTTTAAAGCATTCGGTCTCTAACATCTGCAACGAAAAAACAACAACGACGTAACAGATCACCGTCGTCCACTCTAATTCCCATAATCACATATTGCATTTCAAACAGCAAGCAGACTACTGTCACCGCCATCACCATCAGACCACCATTAACACCACTAACGCCACCGCCACCACCACCACACCACCATCTCACCATCATTAACACCACAACCACCACCACCACCGCCACCACCACACCACACCACCATTACCACCACAACCACCACCTCCACCATTAACATCACAACCACCACCGCCACCACACCACACCACCATCTCACCACCATTAACACCACACCACCACCATTAACACCACACCACCATCTCACCACCATTACCACCACAACCACTACCACCACCACCACCACCACCACCACCACCACCACCACCACCACCACCACCATTAACACCACCACATCATCTCACCACCATTAACACCACAACCACCACCACCACCACCTCACCACCATTAACACCACAACCACCACCACGACCACCACCGCCACATGGATATACCTGAGCACCAATTAATCAACCACATTGACCTATCAACAGCATCATGCTTTGAATCAGAAATCAACCATCAGTCATCATCAAGCTATTAATAATACTGATCATACATACTCAATTCGTTAGCAGCCATTTTGAATTAATTATTTACGTTAATTAACGGTCATCCATCCATCCATCCATCCATCCAGTCATTCATTCATCCATCCATCCATCCATCCATCCATCCCACCCATCCATCCATCCATCCATTCATCCATCCATCCATTCAGCAGTTTATCCTGAGCCTCAAACGCCGCTCCATCTTTGTATCCATCCATCCACCTGCAATCCACCATCCACCCATCAGTCCATCCATCATCCAGCATGACTTGCCTTTTGATCAGCTTTTCATCGTCCACTTGGATTGTTTGCAAAGTCTACGATTTCACGTTGAAACACAAATTTATACTAATCTACATCTTGTCTAGAATGATGACATCCAACATAAGTCTCTCCATCGGTGCACACAGACATTTTTACAGGCAGGGGAATACAATGATCACGGCTAAAAAATTTAGCAAGAGATTGAAAATGCACAACAGGAAATTAAGAACATGGGTTTCTTAAAAAGAGATTTCTGTATATGTAAATTCATCAGTTTTGTCTTGTGTGTCATTAGTGATTACGTACAAAAAAATTAATTGATTAAAACCCATAATAGGTCTCCATTTTTTAGGGGTCGGGCAGGCACCCCCCTCTTGTCCCTATGCGCAGGTGCCTGGGAGTCTCCCCTTCAGCTGAGAACCGACATTTCCGAGGCATATTACCTCATTCTGCCAAGGTATCTTACCTCGTTCTGCCAAGGTATCTTACCTCGTTCTGCCAAGATATTTTACCCCGTTCTGCCAAGGTATCTTAGGTACTCATTCTGCCAAGGTATTTTACCCCATTCTGCCAAGGTATTTTACCCCATTCTGCCAAGATATTTTACCCCGTTCTGCCAAAGTATCTTACCTCATTCTGCCAAGGTATCTTACCTCGTTCTGCCAAGATATTTTACCCCGTTCTGCCAAGGTATCTTACCTCATTCTGCCAAGGTATTGAGATGCAGCCAGTGTTAAATTTGCTATAGAACGTGTCGTCACTGGCATCCAGGTTGACTCCCTTGACTGTGGAGAACTGTTCAATGTCTAGTACATCCTTGCAGTACACGGCACGTGGCTGCCAACACGAAAAAACACAGCGTACCTGACGACATTTCTAAACGGTACGCGTATTGAAACGCAGGCAATTTATATCTACAGAATACACAGCCATGGTAACTCAAACCACCTCCGCATAAAACAAATTTTCCCGGTCCGTAAATATCGAATGCTTGAATGCCAAAGTAGCTAATAATAACGATGCATTTATTCAGTTTACATCATTTACCGTGGAATCCCGTGAAACAGAAGGCTCGTGGAAATAAGACAGTGAGTGTCCCGACTATCATAGGCAATAATATCATATGAGGAAAACATTAACAGGAAGAACGCTGTACTCAGTGCACTGCAATTGATTCTGTATCTATCCTACGATGTTCGTTCACCAGAGTGTGGCTCTTCTGCAATCGATTTAGTAAAGAAGATACCTATGTATTTTTAGACAACCAGACTATGTGATTGATGCACGCATATCATAACCTAATGCTCGTAAAACATCTAATTTCATACAAAATTAAACCAGCATAGATCTGCAGTTTCTACAGCTCGACTGTTGGAACAAGATGGAGTCAGGAGATGCTCAACTGCCACATGTGGTAATAACCTTATTTCAATTCCATGACCCAGCTTACATTTAGATTAGCAAATGCCACCCAGTTCAGGCAAAACTGCTACTGAAATTCACTAGGACCAAATAATAGCAAATGATACACCAATGACTATAATTTTTTAGCACATTTGTATAAATTCAGAACAAATTACAGTCTAAAAACATCTATGAAACTACTGTTGAAACACAAAGTTGTGAATCCACTGCCTCTTCAGTTCGTTAAAATTGAATATCACTCCCAAGAGTCCATGTCAGTAATTTGTTAAAACTATTTGCACCGCACATACTAGAAGGCACACTGTTTCTCTGAAGTGACAATGTTCAAAAAGAAATGATACAATCTGGATATTAAGGCGCGGTGGCCGATTGGTTAGAGCGGTCGGCCTGTAACACGGAGGGTGCAGGTTCAATCCTCGTTATTGCGCAGGAACCTTGAGCAGCAAGTCCTTCACTCACAATTGCTCTGCAGCATAATTGCAGTTGCACCACTGAGGCTTGTGCACCTTCTGAGCCTTGTTAAGATGGACAACATCAAATTGCAGAGCTACATTGTATTGGTCAGGTTACGGCTGGGTTTTGTCCTGTGCATTAGACCGCAGTGCGACATAAATTACTAATGAATATTGAATAATGCGTGCAACAATAGTTGAGGAAAGTTTTCCAATGAGAGCAATGAGAGCATACATCTGGTTCGAACGGTGGCTTCACCATTCCCGCCTCCAACCTCTTCCAGTCTATCGCTCGGAACAGAGGATGCGTCTTAACTTCACTGGCGCCTACTGGGCCGCACCCGAGGCGCTTGGAGGGATCCTTCTGCAGCAGCTGTTCACAACAGAAAGCACAACAAAGAATGCATATACACATTGTATTGTAATGTACCGTATTAAAACATTTATACATCCGTAGCAACAAAACGTAGTCCAGTCCTTGTTGCACCACAATAACTCTCCAATCATGAAATATTAACGCGACAGCTGCACATAATAAATCTCTTTCAATTTTAATTTGCTTTTACAGTGCGTCTTACCACCATTGTACATCTAATATGGAATCTTTCTGGCAGTCTCTCCTCTGCTTTGTCTCTTCTCAAAACCTGTTTCTTCTTGCGGGGCCTTGCGCACTGGGAGCGCCTCTGAACGATTCACCCTACTAGAGGCGCTTTATAAATGTTTAAATACAATACAATACAATAGACATGCAGACATCAGTCTGCTGGACACCCTCCTCCTCAATGCTGTGACACCAGCCATCATATGAAGCATTAATAACTTCATTGTTTTCTTAGTCTTGACATACGACGACAGCAGATGGCCAGTCCTCTCCCTTGCCATCTTATCTTCCCATTGACAGAGTTCAGTCAGTGTATTCATTACAGCCGAGTTGACTGGGGGGGGGGGGGGGAGGGACACACAGATGGAACAGAAAGCTGTAACCAAATTTCTGCCCTGGTAGGGATGTGCACCCAACATAATTCAGCATGCTATGTGGCCAAACATTACACAATCCTGAACCCCCCAATATTAATTTTTAACCCGTTTACCGTGTAATAAAAATTTTCTTAGTAAAAATTGGACGAGTTAACTCAGGGATCACGGTAAAGGGGTTAAGCTATAATAATGCTGTAAGAAATCCATAATAATTCATTCATTGTAGGACGTGATACAACAGGACCTGAAGCTGCTCAAAATGAAGAAAGAAGACACTGGAAACCGAGACAGGTGGAGGAGAAGGATCCTTGCCAGAGGGAATAATTCTAGCCTAAATGGGAAAGAAGAAGAAGAAGAAATGCATAAAAATGAAAATATTGAATTAATTGCAACCGAGAAGAACCTAGTCTGGTGCAGAGACAACTGAAACGCTGCGTTGTACAATGTACCTGCATGCAACATGACTTGCAGTCGTCGCTGAATTTGTTGGAATACATTTCCTGGTCTTCCTTTACCCTTCGGTCAACTTCCTCTCGCTTCACCTTCTCTTTTCGGGCGCGAAACGGAGCCTGAAGAGAAAAGAATAAACACACCAATAATTAAGAAATCGAGAAGTGAGTGATAAAAAAATCATATGATCTATTGATGAAATGTGAAAGAATCTCTTCTCCTCCTCACGGAAGAAAATTGAGAACAGGTAAGTGCAGTGACAATAAAATCTCATGTGATAATTCTTTGACCATCCTGACAATGCATAATTTACGCATTGTCTTTGAACACTACTGTATAGTGCAATTTATATACCTTAAATTTTTTTGCCAACACCAGCTTATTAAAGTTGTTCATGGAAAGCATCATTGAATGTCATTAGCAAGGGAAATAATAAAAAGAAAACTGTAAATAAGTTACCAATGGTGGGCACATACATGCATTGCATATGAAAGACAAATCAATAGCGGACAGATAGTTGATAGATCTGCTCGATTTCTGGGTAAGCTGCATCAATAGTGTTAAGCTACTTTTGTTACAATAGTGTTAAGCTACTCTTGTTACAATATTTAGTGTTAAGCTACTCTTGTTACAATAGTGTTAAGCTACTCTTGTTACAATAGTGTTAAGCTACCCTTGTTACAATAGTGTTAAGCTACTCTTGTTACAATATTTAGTGTTAAGCTACTCTTGTTGCAATAGTGTTAAACTACTCTTGTTACAATAGTGTTAAGCTACTCTTGTTACAATATTAGTGTTAAGCTACTCTTGTTACAATAGTGTTAAGCTACTCTTGTTACAATAGTGTTAAGCTACTCTTGTTGCAATAGTGTTAAGCTACTCATGTTACAATAGTGTTAAGCTACTCTTGTTACAATAGTGTTAAGCTACTCTTGTTACAATAGTGTTAAGCTACTCATGTTACAATAGTGTTAAGCTACTCCTGTTACAATATTAGTGTTAAGCTACTCTTGTTACAATATTTAGTGTTAAGCTACTCTTGTTGCAATAGTGTTAAACTACTCTTGTTACAATAGTGTTAAACTACTCTTGTTACAATAGTGTTAAGCTACTCTTGTTACAATAGTGTTAAGCTACTCATGTTGCAATAGTGTTAAGCTACTCTTGTTACAATAGTGTTAAGCTACTCCTGTTACAATATTAGTGTTAAGCTACTCTTGTTACAATAGTTTTAAGCTACTCTTGTTGCAATAGTGTTAAGCTACTCATATTACAATAGTGTTAAGCTACTCTTGTAATAATATTGTGAAGCTACTCGTGACCGTTACAATAGTGTCCAAAAATCGTGTCCTACCTTTCCCTCAAGCATTTCGTAGAGAATACAGCCCAAGCCCCACCAGTCGGGGCTCAACGTGTACCTCTCGTTCTTCACAACCTCAGGTGCTGCAAAATCCACAGTTTACATGATCCCGTTATACACTGAAAATGTATTTTCCATGTCAACTGTGACAGTTGATGAGCAATGAATACTTGCTTTGTTTATAAAGTGTGAGTATTTGTCTCACACTAGTGGGGTGCGGTGGTGTAGTGGTGGCGTCGTTGCCTTGGAGCCGGAAGGCTCGAGGTTGGAATCCACCTCGCCGCGTAAGGACCTTGGGCAAGTCCTTCACTCACAATTGCTCAGCGCTTCGGCATGAAACTCCGATGCAGTGTCCGCTTTGCATTTGGGAGCGCCTCTGAGTGGAGAGCTTGAAGGGGCGCTATAAAAAGTGCACATACAAACAAACAAACTAGTATTCAAGTACCACACACTTATACTTCCTTAGAAGATGCAGATTCAGCAGATTGCAAGCAGATGGTCAACTGCAAGTTCATTTGTCTATACGAGAGTTAACCACCAAAACAATAAATAAGCTCTGCATGATATAATGACCAGTCCCCTCTGCTGCCTTCTGGTCACCTGAGTGACAGTGTACGGTCCATGCGCTCATTTTACAGACGAATTCGCTAGGTGGTTCTTGACAGGGCAGTAGAAACTCTTTCTGCGTTGGGAGGAAAATAAACCTGTTGACCGACAGTCCAGCATGCTAACCACCAGGCTCTCAACTAATCCCTCACTGATATATGCCACATGTGGTCAAAAACATCACTCGCTTATTTACTTAAGAGAAAACAAATCTAGTGGAAGACAATTCAGCGTAGATGGCCATCTGTAACTGCATGTTTCTACAGAAGATCTAACCCTTCACCCACCACAGCGCAGCAAATTGCACAGGAAAATCCCGACCTTATCTCGATAAAGAGTTAACTATGAAAAATTACAAATGTCTTCCATTCAATACAAAATAAAACCAGTTCAGCACAGAATACAGGATATTCCGTAAGGTATCCAGTGAGGCCAGAGATATCCTGCTGAGCTGGAAATGCCAAAGAAATCATGGCAGCTATGGTCTGCTCAGACACACTGCATATTACTTATCGGCTAAAACGATGTACAATATTATGGGACGAGAACAAGTAAGAACTGGAAGAACACTCACCCATGTAGCCAACCGTTCCGACTCTCCCCTTAATCATCTCCCCCTCAGGGATTTCGACAGCCAGGCCGAGATCCGAAATTCGTACATGGCCTATCAGATGAAAACAAACAGATTGTGCACACAGAAATCTCACGTCCAGAAACGTCTCAAAATCAACCGGTACACGTCTCTTCTTGAATAATGGCAGCTCAACGACAATTAATCTAGAGATACTGCGATATAAAATGGAGTACTTGTTGCACTGAGAATGCAACCAGTTTAAGACAATTCTCTGATCGCTAATGCGCTTTTGTCAGTCCTGTCTCAGTTATGCACCCAGTTGAGTCAACCTACAGGGTAATTCGGTCTAGCTTCTACCAAAAGGATGGCGCCAGAAGAGCTTGTCCAAGTGATGAAAATGCAGATAAGACTGAACAGCTAGACTGTAACACAAACCAGATCCCATAAAATATGATTCATTATTATCCAGCGAAGCCATTCAGGAACCTGGATAAAATATTGAAATTTAAAAAAAAACAGCCCCTGAATGCATCCCGAGTTTCTTACTGTAGCTTGCTACTTGATAGCAAGATAATATTATAGGTTAGAAGCAAAATTCTATCATCTTAGTCATGATGAGTGCGTCTTTCAGCTGTGTAGAAATGAACAGTATAGGGTGATCCCTAGGATGTACATTGCACAACTGCACATGTGCTTTATCTGAGAACTTATACAGAACTAAATATGCATGTCGTGCTCAAATTACAATGAGGCAGGCAACCAGCACACGCCGCAAATGTTACAGCACGTTGAGGAAACGCCCGTTATATTTATACCAGTTTATCTAAATAATCAATCACTCATACAACTTTAATGCCTAAGTTGTAATGTATCAGGTATCCTACCGTGATCATCAAGGAGAATATTTTCTGGCTTCAAATCCCTTGAAAGCACATATAAAACCGGTATTAAAATACAGAAAAATTATCTTTTAAAGTCAAGCAACTCCAGCCCATAAATTCATGCTGTGAAGAAGACATATCCAGACATATCCACTTCAGCAAAAGAATGCAACGTAACAAATTCCTTGAGCTTTTGCCAGCAGCAAGCCTATAGTAATTTGCTTTGTAAGAGGCTACGCAAAAATTGACGAAATGGACTCTTACAATAAAAATTTCCAAATGGTACACACCTTTCTTTAACACATCTACGACAACACTCATTGGTTTCCCAGTCACTATAAGCACATTCTTGTTGCTAAAGTGTTAAACGCGGCCGAGAAATGCCTGCAAAATGCTCCTTAAAGACAGTGATGAGTGAGCAAAGTTAATGCAACAGTTTCAAAGCCCAATGAAAACATACATTCACAGTAGCAAAACATATTTTTTGTGTGGATCATTTCAGGTTAGCCTACAAAATAAATAACATTTTATGGCCAGCAGATTACTAATAAAGGATGAATATAAATGGCATGGAACAATTTCCCGAGATCTCCCCATCCCCAACCCCACCCTACATGGACAGTCCCCCAGTGGAGTCTCAGCCTGCATGCACTCTACTCCACAACCACAAGGACGTCACTCTCAATCAACAGAGAGAGATTTTTATTGCTAACACAGAGACGATTGTTTAGGAAAAAAACACTGACGTCACTCCATATTCTGTGACCAGAAGGAGGCTCGAGTTTTTGCAAAGAGAACGTCACTGGCGAGGCAGACAACAGCGAGATTAATTAATTCTTAATTGCAATCAAATTAGTGACACACACACTCCACAAAACACATAATCCTGTTACTAGAATGTACTATTGACAACAGGTAGATATATTCATCCATGTGGGGCGTGGTGGTGTAGTGGTGGCGCCGTTGCCTTGGAGCCGGAAGGTTCGAGGTTCGAATCCACCTCGCCACGTAAGGACCTTGGGCAAGTCCTTCATTCACAAGTGCTCAGCGCTACGGCGTGAAATTCCGATGCAGTGTCCGCTCTGCATTCGGGAGCGCCTCTGAGTAGAGAGAGAGCTTGAAGGGGCGCTATAACAAGTGCACATACCAAAAAAATACAAACATATAAATCTATGGGTTACAAGTGTTTCAAGCGCTGATGTTACTGTAAGGCGCTATATAAATGCTCATATACATATGCAAGAGGAATTTATTTACCTATCGACAGGAATGCATCGTCGGTTGCTCACCTATAGACGATGTTCTCTGAATGCAGGTGCAGCAGCCCGCAGGCGATCTCTGCGGCATAGAAGATGGCCCGCTCTGCTTCGAACCCTGGTATGCCCATGTTGTGGATGTGAAACTTCAGATCTCCTCCATTCATCAGCGTCAGGACTAGGCAAAGAGCATCCTTTGTTTCAAACGCGTAGGCCAGACTGACCTACACAATGCAAACAAACGAGACTACTGCACAACAACTAGTGTTAACTCGCATGACATTTAATCTGGTTTCACACATTTGTAACGCAATGCTATTAGGCATCAGTTTTCCCTGAAATATAAAGCCTACGCAGAAATAATCTTGGTATTCAGAACGCTAGGATATCGTTTCAAAGCGGGTCCGATAACAAACTACTACCAGTAATATCCAGTATGAAACTTAACTTTTATGACCAAACTTTATCAGAATTCAGACACTGTTAATACATTGAAGTTTCAACATCAAAACCAAGTGCTTCCCCTTTTGAACACAACCAGAGAGCTTCTTAGAAGATGTTTTAAGACCCAACCGAGCCAAAAACCAAACATTTCAATGCAAGACAATCCGTTAGTGCTACAATGATCTGTGCTTACAAACCATTGACTCCAAAACACAAAACTCCAATTCGAAACTCAAAGCCTAGCAAGCATTTTCTAAATACACTAGCCCTAAGATATCCAACACTTAAGATACATTGGTATACGTAATAAATGAAACTCCAGGGGTAAATCCTGCCCAAACCACACAGAACTCCATCACGATTCTGACAAGTACATCATGTTTACTTAGATGCAACCATCAACCGACACCGCGAGGACAAATTTTACCGAGGTTCTACCAGCGAAAACACGGAATGCCTGATGAGACGTGAAAAAGGGGGCATGTTCCAGTACAAAGCGAGAACATTACCATGACCCTTCCAAGAACCGTTCTTCGCAGTGCACAGCGGATAGTTAAGTGACTGCTCAGCGACCTGACAAAGCGCGGACGACGATGACGACGACGACGTGGCATCGAGGACAATGAAGACAGATAATGTGAGGCGGAATGAAGTGCCACGCAAACAATGACCCAGAGACAAAGAGTTCTTCGGCCGGAATGGCATTGCACTGGGAAGGTGAAATCAAAAGGAATAATTAATTCCCACTCGATGGCAGGACGTGTGCGGATAAGGAGACTGATGAATCGTGATGATGACGAGCCATACAACCAGTCCAACTAACTCGTCCACTGTTTGCGCTCTTACAGTGCCAGTCTAAAGCTTGGATGAAGGAGGAGGGTGACGCTAACAGTCTTTGTTATCACAAAATGTCGTTAAACTGAAGTAACCAACTAACATCATTGCCATTTCGTTGGTCTCATATTCACACCCATCAAGGCTGACTAAACGTCTAAATCAGAGTCGAGTCTCTGGTTAGATATAGGGCGTGCAACCATCGGCCATTCTTAGCATCATGGTTGCGCAAGCCTTCACGCATCTATCTTGGATAGACGCTGTAATAAGTCCCATCAATGAGTTAAATAGACCCTTTCTTTTCAGAACACTCATTTACATATATATCTAAATCAATTCCTCCCACTTGCTAGTAACTACCCCCACTCCCACCCCACATCAACCCAATCAGTAACAATTGCAGCGACAGTCTGCTGAGAGGCAAGGAATAGGATTATTTCTTGGATGGCAGCAGACTGATTGTCTTTGACTTTCATCTCTGCATACAAAGTTCAAAGCACCGTGCACGTAAAACTAGCAGCCAGTTGTCATGTCATGAAAAACACACACACAAAAAATGTCCAATTGTCAAATTGCCTTTAGAAGTCATCTTAGCGCTTCAGCCTAAGCATCCTTAAAAACCATTAATTTATTCATTCATCCTGAATTCCATAGTGCCTTTTCAAGAAACCTACTCATTGGTAACCCCAGCCTAGTCACACCTAAAGATGTGACATTTGAGGAACTTATAAAAAGCAGGCGAGTTTTAC
Organism: Lumbricus rubellus; assembly: GCA_945859605.1. Lineage (NCBI taxonomy): Eukaryota > Metazoa > Annelida > Clitellata > Crassiclitellata > Lumbricidae > Lumbricus > Lumbricus rubellus. The sequence goes on along the minus strand of OX243812.1, from coordinate 52,275,598 downwards.
AAAGGCAGCAAGCAAGTCTAGCGGGAGACAATTCCAGTTGAAGGACCTCAGAATCGAATAGTCTAGACGCTATCCAACAGTCGGACCCAAATGCTCTGTCCTTGTCAATGAATGCAAAAGCTTGATATAACGCAAGGTCAGCAGACACAGGACAGAGACGAGACAAGTGGGTGTTGATAGAGGCACGTAATAAATTCAAGACTGAGTACTTTCCCATCTACTTATCAGTAAAATACCACCGATAACAAGGAAGAGCTCAGGACTCCATCTGCTATTGAGCATAATATCGTTGGTCTAACAGAGATAAGATTTAGACACTGAAACATTGAATCAATGAGACATCAGACATTCACTGCACTCTAAGTTCACATCGAGATTTAATCGTCAATCATTAATCATCAGTCGGCGGTGATCAGATTAAAAAGTTCCTACCACAAATCGTGAGTTAATCTTCTGCAGAATCTGCTTCTCGTTCAGCGCCATTGCCTCACCCTTCCTCTTTTTGATTCGCTTCTTCTCCAGCTTCTTGCACGCGTACATCTTTCCGGTCGCTCGGACCTGGCACGCGCACACCTCCCCGAAGCCGCCCTTACCCAGAACTCGATACATTCTGAACGTGTACTTCGTCACCGCTTGGCTACAAAACAACATCAAACTAACCATTCATTAACCCTTTAATGACGAGCACGTACTTAAAAGCGTGTGAAACCATTGCAGCACATTGCTAAAGGGTTAAAATGTGCAACAGCATGGCAACATGTAGTTAAACTTCTTTCCAAAACCTGTCACCATCATCAGTAAAGTGCTGCAACACATCAGACTGTACTCCAGTTGTTCAACCTAAGGGACCACTTTAGTTCGTACGAACAAATGTGAGTGCTGTTCAGGAAAATATTCGTGTTACAACAACATGGACATTGACAACAACAAAAAACATACAACCAGTATAGCATCATTGAAAACAGAAAAAACTTCATTTACCAAACGTCGATGACTGAGTGCTATGCTGCATGCAGAGCAGGACATTGTGGGAAGGGTAACTAGCCCGCTGTAAACCTTCAGGGTCGTGTTTGTAGGCTAAACACTGCATAGTGTCTACAGACTATGCTTTGAGAACCACTGCACTAGACTGAGGTATGATAATGCTTTAATAAGGTGATGCAAGACGACGCTGGTCAAAGCTCAATATGGAGACAGAGGATCCGAGTGGCTGACCCCTCCCCAGTGAGGGACTAATTCAAGCCTGAAGGAAAAGAAGGTGATGCAAGGAAAATAGTTACTACACTGCAATGCCCTGAAAGCATGCGTTGTATTAGTGTCAGTCCTTATATGTCAGTTCGCAATGTCGACTCCAAATTTAATTTGGCGTTAACCCTATAATGCCGATATGGTAGTAAATGGTATGGGGAATCCTATACCCTCCGGCATTAAAGGGCTAAAACAAAAATTCAAACAACCATTTTTTATTATATGGACTGCCAATTGACAGAGGAGAAGGCACGGGACATGACCACATTTCTTGAAGAACTTTTCCTTAATTTCTCTTAATGTCTCCAAGTATTTTAATGGCTTACTAAGTTTCTCAAACCTTCAGCGAAATTTTACAGATTCGCAATATTTTAGGCGCATGATTTTTACGGTCTTTCTCAGTGTTCTAGTTCTTCCACGACCTCTCAACTTACGCAGGTAACCCTTGCAATAACTAGATGTGGTCTAACTTCCTGGCTGCCTGCTAAACTCATCTGGGTAAAAAGGCATAAACAGACTGCAAATCTGCCTTTAACTACATGTCACAACTGCCCAAACTCCTACAGCCTCTACCGAAAAAAGACTCCACCATAATTACTTATAACTAATGTGATTTCTGACTTGTTACAAAGCCTTGTCATCAAAACTCTTAACAATTGACAGACGCGCATCACCTGACAAAGATGGGGTTTCAATTCGAGCTAAATGGAGGCACACGAGACGAGATGCGGCGATCACATGTTCGCCAGCCACTCCTCCTCTCCACACGGAAATAGCCAAACAGCCGGATTCTAATTACAGATCCATTCCTAATAACAGATTGGATAACTAATAACAGATTCGATTCGAATGAGGAATCAGATTCTTGTCTCCTGTGCACATTTTTTCTGATGCTCTGGTAGAGTTCCACCGCCAATTACAGGGTATATACATTTTCAAGACATAGTGCTGTTTTCACCAGTTTATCCGATGAACATATGTATGTACCGTGAAACCACTGTGTGAAATAATAGTAGCTCAACATAATTAATTAATTAAAAGAAACCATAACCAGTTACTATGTTCTGTATTTGACTAGGGCTGGAACTGATTAAGAAATATAAATTGATCAATCTCCAAAATCTGACTTTGACAAATCAATTATTTAGGCGTTTGCTGAGTAAATCTTGAAAACTGTTTCATTCATTCATTCATTATTAGAATTTATATAGCGCCTCTTCAAGAAACTACTCAGAGGCGCTCCCAGCCCAGCCACGACTAAAGAAAAAAGATTTAAGGGACTTGAGAAATAAAGATTGACTGGTCAGGTGGAGGAGATGGAACATGTAGTTTCTGAATCAGTCACTACTTGACTTCCACAAAAACCTTTAACAATACCACATGCTTCAAGTGATACGACGTCAGCAATGTGTCTGAACCATGGCAAACGAACTACTTATAAATTGCAAACGAGACGGTTAATTTTGTTGTCATCTTCAACTTTTCCAGCAGCATTTACTGTAAAATGCAAAATGATTGTCTCATTTTCCATTGAAACGCTTCACATTGCCACTGCTTGCCATATTGTTTAAAACGGAACTGGGCTATGGATTGAACATCAAAAAAAGTTTAAAAAAATTCATATATATATCTAGAACAAGCTGAAATGAATCGAAAAACATTTAAAAAAATTAATCTACCAATTAATTGTTACAATCCACAGGGCTCATAAATTTAACAAAACGTTTATACAGAGTTTGCATGGCTTATAATAGCTGACAGATCTACACAAGCACAACATAGCCAGTAACCAGAAAATTTGTGTTCAGATATAAATATATATATATATATATATACATATAATATATATAGTATATTATATAACTTCGTTTATTATCAATCAGGATGACAAACCGCAACCCGATACAACCCAGACAAAATACAAGCAGATATTAGAGGATCTGAAGGAAGAATTTTGAGTATGCCGATTCCTACATGATTAGCTGAATCAACTGAAACAGTAGGTACATTCAAAGGAACGTTGTTCCAAGAGCAGCAGGATCTAAAGTCCAATGAGCTGGCATTGATTGGCGGAAGAGAACTACATATCTCCGCAGGGGGCGGCAGAGCATAGTGATCAGATCAGGAACTAACCAGTCTGACTCACAACTGAAACACACAAAGCGCTTTGATAAGTGCCGGCACAGTGCTGGCCATTGTGGATCATCCAAACATGCAGAGGATGTTGAATTGAATCCATTCTAGGATAATTTCTACACAATACAACAGCTGCCCCCATTGTCCACATAGGAGAATCTTAAATGGAATCCATTCTTCGGTGGGAAGCCATTAGCATGGTTTAGCATTAGCAAAGAGCATTAGCAATGGTTTAGCATTAACATAGCATTAGCAATGGTTTAGCATTAGCATAGCATTAGCAATGGTTTAGCATTAGCCATCAGTATGTCTTGCGTCAGAACATTTGATTAATCCGCAAATCGTGACCGATACGTCTCAACATGTGTAAGATGACTCTTTGACATGACAAAAGATGTTAGTTTAGTCCCCGCCTCCCCACCATCTTTGTCTCTCGTTCCTTTCCCTATGGCAGGTGATGAAGTGATCATAGCCTGAATAAATGCATCTGCTTTCACCAGTGTTCGGGGTTTGACCCTTGAGGACTAGTGTTAAAAAGAGGTGTAAATAAACGGTCATTCTACCGTAACTCAAAATAGGAACCTCTGAACTTGCAATTCAGTCTGCTCACCACTAGACTGCCTGGTGAATCAGCAAAATTAATCATCAACATTCATAACCTTTGACCTATATTCCGACCAGGCAAGTCTCATCAACAGGCATGGAAGTAGGCCAGATGTCTTGCGAGAAATGCCACAGCGTTCGTTCGTTCATGCCGTCATTATATCCTCATGGCAACCAGAAAGACCAAGCTGCTGCAGGAGGGATACAAGATCAACTGCTGGTACAAACCCTAACTAGATCTGCCAAAGTTATTAGTCTCCGTTCTAGTACATGGCCAAGACGAGGCAGCACAGCAGCAGCAGCAGCAGCAGCAGCAGCAGCAGCAGCAGATCCCTTCTCCCATCTTATTTACAACCGGTGTGTATATTAGCTTATATGTTGTGAAACTAGGATGTGCATTAGAAAAAACATGTCTATAACACAATTGTATATAGAAATTATCTGACAGACATGCCCCTTGGCACATTCTGGGCCCCATTGAGTACCATCAGTTGTCCACTAGTGACCCAATATGGGCCAACCATGGGTCTAATATGCATGGCTGTCGGAAATATATCTACACCAGTATATATATATATAAAATTACATATAAACTATATTATATATATATATATATATATACATACACACACACACATACATATATGCATTATGCATCAACTAGAACATAAAAAACTTGGGATAAGACAATGTTTACACTTATAACCATGTGGTAATGATGCAGAGTTTCAGCAATACACAAAGAAATTCAATCCAGGTATAAAAAAAACAGTATGTCATATATACAGATATTAACGAATAATCTACATACAAATGCACATATATGACCAAATGATGCAATGCAATCTAATGCCATCTAGGTACCAATCAAATGTGCATACATGCATATCGGTATCTGTGCAAGACAGTTCGAAAGAAAGCCAGAAAAAAAGAAAAAAGACAGAAAGAAAGACAGCCAGAAAGTGGAGAATTTCCAGTAAATTGTTGTATTGACGAGAAGGAACTCTCACCTTTCGAGCCACTTCCACTGCAAGTATCGCTTGAAGAACATGCTTTCTAAGAATTGATTGAACGGCTCCTTGCTAAGAAAGTCATTTGTCACCCTGACAAAACACACACACACACACACACACAGACAGGCATCAACATAGCGTTGCGAGTTTTTACTGCAAACAATGCACTTATAAATTAGACGAGCTAGACAGCCATGTGCAGAGCTACTTAAAAAGTTGTAATTATTATTATTATTAACAAGGCTCACAATACAGTTGAACTCAAACAGAAACTACTTTCCGCCAAAGCTCAAACTAAACAGGCGGTCCAGAATTTTCTGGGTTTGAGTTTAGCTCATATGTGACAAACTGATTCATTAAAAAATAAAATGAAATGCAATGTAAACTGGAACACACACAAAGATGCTTTATAAGTAGAACTCTGCATTCCTGGCCAAAAACATCAATCTATACTTGAGCAAGTAGTACTAGTACTTTTTCAGCTTTCCACAGAGTTAAGGCATGGCTTCGTTATGCAAAAATTTTGATTGGGTTTCTATTAACTGCAATCTGAACCAACCACTGACAAAAAATACGACGCTGGCATTGAAATAACAGAACTAAAGAGTTCTTCAGACCTGGATTGATCATAAGTTTCTTGGTAACCTCTTCCGCAAGTTAAAAACAATCTATTAATGTTCAGTCGTCTTGCCTTTGTTTTTCACTGCTAATGGCTGCCTCAATTGCCTATAGAACTTTTAAATTTTTTAATAGACATCAGTCACATTTGATTTACTGGAAGACATGAATTACTAAAAACATTCTAAAACTTAACTTCAACATTACAAAAAGATATTTTTACGTAATTATGCAAAAACATTCAATGCCATTCTGCCGTCTTTACCTGCACCAAAAAGTGAACAAAGACATTCAGTAAATCTTACAGAGCTCTAAGACTCAGCTGCAGCTAAAAAAATTGTAGAATCTTCCTCAGTGGGTTTGAGAACCAATTGCCAAACTCACACGATATATCCAATTACAATCATAGGCACACAGCAGGGCCTCAAGTTGCTTCCAAAGATGATGAAGAATGATGAATTTTTTTACCCTGCATCACTCAAGCATTCAGAATATTTTACAGTATCACGTGGAGTAAAAAATTTCATATATGCAACTTCCCAAAGTGGTCCAACTGTTGGATTTCCAAAAATTGTCTGCACTTCAGCAATGTAACTTGAGGAACATCCAGATTCCATCCGTGTCTATAAGACCAGCAGGACCTCGAGTCTGCGGCAAGGATGATGAAAGGATATGAAGACAGTGTATGTAACAAATGGGTAATTGTCTCACTCTTGTTTTGCAATTAAACAGCAAACTCGTGATATCCAGAGGGAAGAATTCTACCTACGAAATCACTCGAAATACGCATGTATGTATGACATTGTATGTATGTATGTATGTATGTATGTATGTATGTATGTATGTATGTATGTATGCATGCATGACATGTATGTATGTATGTATGTATATATGCATGTATGACATGTATGCATGTATGTATACATGTACATGTATGTGTGTATGTATATGGCCCATTTATATAGCACCTTAACAAGAATCTCACTCCAAACTTACTCTTTGCATTTGTTGAAGAGTTCTCGACTGGAATTAGATTGACTCAAAGCCTGAATGCATTCCTCCACTAAGTCCGGACTAACTTGATGAACGTGAGCCTGAGACTGCAACAAACACATCCAGAAGACAATTTACACCACAGTATCTCCCATGAACATTGTTTTACGTTATCTTACAACTACTCCAGATAACACCACCAATTGGCAGCAGCGCCGCATAACATATCGCCTACATGTACCGTACGCAGGCTGATCTGTGTAATTCATATCAAGCCAACTTTACTAGATAAATCTGCACGTCCCTAGAACAGAAAAATCGTTGTTCTGCTGACGTTTTTAAATCAGCTTTCTAATCGAGTCGAATGATTTCTATAGCACCATAATATCATAATGCACTGTAAGGCATACATCATCACTTGAAATAAAATTGTAGGACTCATGATAACTGTAATCTACTGGAGAAGCATGGTATTAGTCACTAGCAGGGTTTAAAGTGTGGCAGGATTTAAAGTGTGGCAGGACGGTCATGGACAGCGTCCTGGCACTTATTTTCAAATCTCTACGCCGTCCTGCCACTTATTTGGCCAGCACACCTGGAAATGCAAGGGCGTCTTGGCACTTCTTTTGGAAAGGTAAGGGGCGTTCTGGCACTTCCTTTGGAAAGGTACGGGGCGTCAAGGCACTTATTTTTTTACACTTTTAGCACTGGTCACTAGTCAGATCCTGGGCTTCTGAACCACTTTTTAAAAAATGTTCCCAGTTTCAACATGTTCATTTGAATTGAACGACGCAGGCATTGTAGAAGAATGCTTCGTACCTCAAGTGTTGCACTTGTGAATCTGGACAATACAGAAACTTCTGCAACCTATGTGAACCTGGAAGATGATAGAAGGCTTTCGAGAAAATGCTTTTTTGGGCTGAAGCGCAGCTTGCATCACAAGGTCAAATAATGTTCAAACCCAAAGTACAACTGATATGCGATGTGAAAAAACATGAGCATATACGTCTGACCTAGATATTTGCATTGTCTTCCTGTTTAGCAATTTATGATATATTTTAAATTGCAGCTCAGAGTTTAGAAACGAAGCACTTAAAATAAATCATTCAGCAACATAATATATCCATAGATCTATGAGATTTGGTCACACGAGTATCTTTCTCTAGTTGTGCCAAACCCTTGAGCTGATATGATCTTTGTGAATGAGCCTTTCACTTGCTGGACCAATATCTAGCAAGTTCTATCTACCTGTATTATAATCTATCCATTCTTATCTCACCACATTGCAAATAAGAAAACCCACCCGTTCAGGTGATTATCTATTGCTGACTGTCTCTCTCTGTGTCTGTCAATTGTCTATGGATTGATTTTTAGCATTGTTTGATACCTCTTGCATCAGACACCCATGCATCAGTAGTGAGATGCAAAACAGCCAGACTAATAATAATAACAATAAGGCGTAAAAAAAAATTGTTGTGTTTCCGGTAACCCGACCGACCCATTTTTACGGCCGCGACCCAAATATTTTTGCAAAAAAATTTTATTAAAAAAATTTTTTTTTCAGAAAAAATTTTTTTTCCCAAAATTTTTTACAACTTTTTTTTTTAAATATTTTTTTCAACATTTGTACTGACATAACATAAGAGACGTCAACAAAATGAAATTAATAGGACTGTTTCTAGAGCAGTTTTAGGTGCAGACAGTCGGGAAATAGGCAGTTTATACTTGCTTAGAACACGTACTTTGTTTCAGCGTGCAAAAAAGACTAGTGGGGTATACTTTTTCGGATAGTCACTGCATAAAAATATTTTACAAAATAAAAATATTTTCCGACCTACCTACCCAATTTTTTTTGGCTCTGTTACCGGAAACACAACATATTTTTTTTGGGCCTAATGATTAAACCTGGGTCTAGACTAAATTTCTCAATGTCTTTGCTCCTGAGGGATTATTTCTATCTTGGGTAAAATAACAATATTTAGTAATATAATAATGACAATGATGGCTTGTCGTTCTCAAGTTAAACTTTATCCATTAGGAGAATGGCCAGAGTCTAGACATAAATTTTTATACCCAGCACAGTGACTGATGACTAATGCATCGGCAGCAGCAACCCTGAAGACATTGGGATATGGATTATATACGTCTAATTCTGCGCATAATGTCATGAAAAAACATCCACGGCTATTTCGTTGGTCAGTCAGGCCACCCGTTGTGAAATATCTTTCTGAGAACTCTTCTTTATTGGCACAGTTGGGTTGGAACCAACTCTGAGCAGGTATCCTGGAGGGTGTTTTATATGAATGAATGAACGAGTGAACAAATGAATGAATGAGCAATTGAGTTAGACAGCAAGTAGTGAGTCAGTCAGCTGACTAATTAACTCATTAACTCAGTCAGTTGAACAGAATAAAACAGACCAAGTTACAAAGATTCAAGTTAGTAAGGCCTAAAAAAAATGTTGTGTTTCCGGTAACAGAGCCAAAAAAATTGGGTAGGTAGGTCGGAAAATATTTTTATTTTGGTAAAATATTTTTATGCAGTGACGATCCGAAAAAGTATACCCCACTAGTCTTTTTTGCACGCTGAAACAAAGTATGTGTTCTAAGCAAGTATAAACTGCCTATTTCCCGACTGTCTGCACCTAAAACTGCTCTAGAAACAGTCCTATTAATTTCATTTTGTTGACGTCTCTTATGTTATGTCAGTACAAATGCTAAAAAAAATTATTGAAAAAAAATTAAATTTTTTACAAAAAAATTTGAGTCGCGGCTGTAAAAATGGGTTGGTCGGGTAACCGGAAACACAACATTTTTTTTTTACGCCTAACTGAAATTCACTTACAAAAACAGTCACAGACAGTGGAAAATAAATATTCACAAGCAGTCCCTGCATATTGCCAATTTTACATGAGAACCAATGATCTTCACACAGAAATGCACAAGTGTAACCAACACAGTCCTCGACAAGACCTAACATGAAAAACCAAGTACTCCACCTCTAAAACTGCAAACAGTTGCTCGCTACAGTCAATGTTGGGGCATCAGCTCAGAAATGAATGTCACAATCTATCACTAGGTTGAATTCTAGTTCCAGGAAACGACTAAAATTGAGTATAACATGCAAGGACAGCTCACAGAGAAACTATATGGGCGGCAGTTGCATACCAAAGGGAACCAATGTTCACTTCACCAATCCCATATGCTCAAATCGAACAGGTCCAAGATTTATTCCAATTTTCAATGTCACCAGCCAAAAGGAAACCACAGAAATAACTATGGCACACAGACAGACAGCCCATGACCTGTATTCGATGATATATTGATCTGCATTCAAACAAGGATGCAAAGCATGGTTACTGGTATCGAATAACATAAGAAACATATGACGGCACTGACAGGCAGCAGCATCAGGAACCAGATAGAATGAATGAGCTTGAGCTGGGTTCAGCAACAGACCACAGCGACGGCATTGCATTGTGACTTGTTTTTGCCAGGCTTAGCAAGTATCAGGAACATGAACACATGCCATCTACATAATAAGGTATTTGTAATAAGTGTTACAATGGAAATTGAAACACAATGAAAAATGGATATCAGATTGAAAAAAGTGTGTGATCTAAATAAACGAAGAGTTCCTCAGTTCATGGCAAACTCATAGATGCAGGAAATTAAGGGTTCTAGCCAGTGAAGAAGTGTTGGTCTAAAAGTTAAAAAAATTAAGATGCTGTATTTGGGAGCATGCTGTGTCCATTCAGGTCACGAAGCACAGAAAGCACGATGTATGTTAGTCAACATTCGAGAACAATGTAAAAAAACAAATACCCGGTACAAAGAGAAGTAAACAACTGTTATAAATCTTAGCCATGAAGAAAGGCTAAAAAAGAATAACATAAATAAAAACCTGCTAAAAATTTATATAAAGATACAATTAGAAATTTAAATACAACACATCTGGCATACACTCAAAAAATCAAAACAACCAGCATACAACATTGCCAAAATTTTGATGTACACTCAACCAGCAGTTGTCCACTTAAGTACCACTTATAATTACAATTACAATGCTACAGTTTCACTTTGGATAATTTATTGCACTGAAAACATCAAAATTCAGCATTCAATATGCAGTGGACCAAAGCACCACACAATGAATGGAAATCGCTAAACCAGCAGTTGACCACTTAAGTACTGCCCCCTACCAATGGCAACTTTTCATCATATTCAATATGTCATTACAGCACGACAGGCTGTATAAAAACAAAACTGATCAAACAAAGTAACAATGAAAAATGCTTTTTTAAACAAATTATACATACTGAAATACTGCTAGATATACACCTGCTCAGCATTTACAGCAATACCTTCTAACTACTTATTTCAGGCCTGCTCGAGTGTTTTCTTATTTATTTGCAGCCTACTAGATCATTTGCAATTGACTACTTTTAAAAATACAAATGCAGTACATATTATGCAAGGCAAGATACTTTCTCTACACATATCATTATTATTCGTGCTCAAATTTTATCTGGAGGCTTTACTTTTTCTGCCAGATGTCTCAAGACTTTTCTTTTTCCAGGAGTTCTTCGCACTGGGAGCGCCTCTGATTAGTTTGTGCTGTGAGAGGCGCTTTATAAATCCAAAAATAGAATAGAATAGAATAGAATAGAATAAAGACATGTCTTCTCACACATTGATACCTGCACTGCAACATTCTACCAGTGCAAGAGTCAACGTGGAAGCACCTCTGTGCAGACACCTACAACTTCTTTTACATATTATAACAATGTCTTATGCTTTATGCCCCATTGAGCGATTGCAACTGCGGTAATAAAGAATATAGTTATTTGCTTACTTTGTAGTAGCATCACATGCTCCAACTCAAAATGCGTCAACATTTCCTTTAAAAAACCTGCTAAGTGCCTACAAAGCTAAAAATTGTCATCATTTCTGCCATCACCAGATATACTATATCGGGTACAACACAGAAACTATACAACACATTTTCAAAACAATTTCAGTGGACTAATGGAACATCAAGCAAAACCTGTCGACATTTCTCATCTGGTAAAAGGCTGGCAAGCAGAGTCGCCAGGTGTTACACAAAGCACAATACAACCAATGCTCTTTGAAACAGCGGGTGTAACCACGTTCACGTTGCATGGCACCACAACAATGCCATTGTTTACGCTGTTTTTTTTTTACAATCTTGAAATTCCTGAAACCTTTACGTGAATCTGATCCTTTCCAAGTCCAGAACTTAATATGACCTTTAAGTCGATGACATCTGAAGGTTTCTACGGACAATAAGTGTAAAACCATAAATATTGTAATGGATCTGAACGACTCCAGATAATACGGACACTATATACTCCAGCTAGAACGAGCACTCGAGACATCAAAGCGTTTGTTTGGCACCAGTCGAAAGTGTCAAATACTTATTTTCCGTTGTGTTCAGAACTGCTCTGTATTGTAAAACACTTGCACTGTGCCAGGACACATGGGAGGAAGTGCAGGAATGCTGGAGAAACGCCCTAACCTTTTCGAAAACTGCGCACTGAGTGTGCAGACCTGGATAAATGGTCCTAATACTAAAGATCAATCATGTGCACATTACTATGCATAACATAACTAAATTCACACACACACGTACCCCTTCCCCACACACAAATATTGGAACATCACGGCACACCACCCCCACATAAATATTGGACCATCAAGGATGAGGGTTAAATATATATATCACCTTCCAACCGACCGTCATGTATATGTATTTAAATATATAAATATATAATATATATAACCCTGCAAATGCCCGCGTTCCTCCAATATTTCATCACTGCACCATCATTTATCTTGGCTCAATCATTAATTTATACCACCTCCCCACCAAACATGTTGGCTCTATTTTTTCTTAGCAAAAGAGTACATCAGTGTAGAAAAAACAGCCAGCAACTCCAAAGTTCAGCTCCTATCCAGTGCATCATGGCCTGCAGAACTGGCTTATCTGTGAACTAATGGCTCACCAATGATCTGCTTCCATTCAACTACTAAGATTTAATGAATATATTTCACGTGCTTTGCTGTATTTAATACACACTACAGGGTACAGGACTTGACAGATTTCAGATTTACAATCACAGATACATTCTCAGTCTCAGAGCCCCTGCATATCTCACCCTTTCCAGCACTCAATACATATTATGATTCTCAAGCTTTGGCACTGCCTATCCGCTTCTAGATATCATATATCTGTGGTAAGTTGGCCAACAAAACATCCACGAGAATTTGGCTTGACTGATATCACTGTAAGACAGAATTACAAGTGCCTCCCTCTGGCCACACTGGTTGTGTCTAGATTCTTTGCAACTTTGATGTTTTCCTAACCTTTTCTCATTCATATTTTGTGAACAATTGAAGACTTATCACTTTCCCAGTGCCCAAAGCTGCTAGCTGATTTCTTGAATACATTTGACACAAGTATTGGATTGATAATTAATTAATAATCGTGATAAAAACAGCAACAATGACATTAATAATAATAGCAGTTAGTATTAAGTATCATTATTAAATTATTATTATCTTTAGAAAACCTGGGGATCATAATAACTATAATACACAGTAAAAAATATAAATAGCACTAATAATAAAAATAATAATAATAATAATAAAACTATTAAAATAGTATGTATAGATACAGTTATTACACTGGGCAATCTGCAGAACATATCTATGAAACAATTCAGAAAATTAATTTAAAAGAAAACAAACTGACACAAGCTTACACTTTTAACTCTGAATATGGAAAATACTAACCATATATTATATATATATATATAACTCAGTATATATTAGGCTGTGTCGCCCGATGCGCTGCCAGCGCAAGGACGGACTAAGTGCTAAGTAATATATTATATACTGATCTATCATTCATTCTGACACACATTAAACAAAAACCAACAGATATAAAAAATTATGTTAATGTATATATATATATATATATATATATATATATATATATATATATATACACAGTACATCAATTTCCAACACGCATACTATATGTATCGATAAACTTACATCGGTTCTCAAATACTGATCCAGAATCTTTTGCGCTAGCTGGGGTCTGCTCTCATCCAAAGTGATTTCAAAATCGGACTGCACACAAACAAAAGAAAACACAACAATTCAATTAAGATTTTGTTACACAATTTATAAAGATATTTTAAGAAGATCCTCAAGGCAAAACAGCAGTTTCAAAGCACTGTTCAAGTCCTTTGCCCACAACTAAATCACACCAATGGACACACAGGTCTTACCCTTATACATTATAAACCACATTTAACCCTTTAACAACAAGTGTCTACAAGACTGGCTTCGAACCAATGCAGCTTGCTGTAAATTATAGACGACAGGTGGCTATAGCAACGTTTAAAAAATGTCCAGCATTATATGACAATCACTGTATACCAAAGCCTGAAATTTCATGAGGTACTTGAATTAAACTGGCAAAAACTGAAAAGCAGACCTGTAGGACAGACATCTATAAAAGCTTCATCTATAAAAAGGCTTCAGCAGTGTATTTAAGTCAGAGGTCATTCTAATGCTAATTTGTCAACATTTGCCACATGTCGGTTTTTGAATGTTTTTATTCCGTCACATGCTGCAATGGATCTGCTTTAAAAGACATTTTACAGTTAATGAAAATGTCGTTTCTCTAACTAAAGTTTAAGTATTGTCTGATTCTTTAATTTGTTCAATGGATAGAAAAAATTGAATGAAAAGTTATACAATATTTGTATCATCAAACTTCTCACTCCTCAGAAACCACTAATTGATTATCCTGCAATTTTTCTAGGATATAAAAGGATTTATTCTAAACAAAACAAAGAAAACGGCAAAACATTTCGCAAATTATGGTGCATTCATAGTCATCTTCTTCTAAATCAAACAAAGTAAACGGCAAAAAACTTCGCAAATTATGGTGCATTCATAGTCATCTGCTGAATATAAGAATATTCTACACTCTTGACCCCACTCTCTCTCATATTCAGCTTCCAGCGCAATATCAAGAAAGTGACAAACTTGTGACAGGTTTCGAGCCCTGGCATGACATGCCCGCAAAGCAACCCACAATGAATCTTCAGCCTCTATTGCAACTTAAACTTAAAATGATAAGAAAATGCCTTTGGGTTTTTTGGTAGGATGTTGACCATTAAGAATGATGCAGTGTTTAAGATGGCTGTCTTCCTCCAAGATAAATTGATTGAATAGCTGCCAAAGAAATTTTTATAATATTTTTATTCTATCAGGTTTAATGTATTAAATCAACTAGCATAGTCTCCTTTCCTGCATAGTGTCACCTCTGCTCCTGATATTTACACGAATGTCTAGATTCGAGACAGATCACAAGGCTGATTGTGTCTGCACATGTGCTTAATCCAGTTCCTGTGCAGTGTGCACTGGTCATGGTAAATCAACCTAATTTCCTTAGGAACAAGCAGTAGTTCAAAACCGGAGGATAATTAAGATAAATAATAAAACACTGCCTATAAGGTTCAAACTGGAGTTACAATAGGTCGCTTCTGTATTGGTTTCCAGTCTTGTCTGCTGCATTTTGGTCCCCTATAAATGTATGACTGACCACTTTCAAGTTCATGTGACCTTTGGTGGGCCAGCAGCAGACTTTTCCAGCAAAGTTTTTTTTCCCGGGCACCATATTTGTCTGAGAAAAATGGGGGTAGAGGCTTGAGAGGGCTGAGCCCATCCCCTGAAACTTTTGAAAGTCAAATCAGGAATGCTACACATCAGCATACAAACAAGTCAGAGCTCGAAAAGCCAAAAACATTGTCAGTGCAGCTCACAGCCGGATTTTTCTCTCACCCCTTCCCCGTATTCATATAAAACATACAACTACATAACTCGACCAGCGATGTCAACAGGCCAGGTTCTGTTCCACAATGTGGCAGCATTATTGTGGCTCAATTAGAAAGTCATTATGGAAAGCACCTGACGGCATTCCAATGCACAACGTTTTCCAGGGTCTCACAGCATTCCATGTTCCATAATAACAACGGTCCAAACAGCCACCTATTGTCGGACAACAATTCCCATTAATGACGCCTCATTGGACAAAGTAGGCACCGCCGCCGCCATGATCGTGAATATTACATCCCCCCAGTCCCCCACTCCAACTCCAAAGAGTTGAGGCATCATAGCAATGTTCCACTACAAAAACAAATAGTTACTTGTGCCATATCTGCAAAAGTTTGTGTCTGCATGCCTGCATGTCCTCTTCAATCTTTCTGTACCTCTGCTTCTATCTTATTGGGTGGTTTAGGATAATGGCAAACACTCAGGCATGAAGAGCGCATGGATGTGGGATCGCCTCCCGCTACTCTTCCAAAGGGTCCACTAAACCTTCCATTCGGCAGATAGCGTTGGCAAATCGAGCAGTAGGACGAGAAGGACGCCTTGCATGGCTGCCAACTGTAAGATCTGACTCCTGCAAATAATTTGTGATCATCTGTTCATGACTGTCGTTGTGTTAGACTGAAAGCAAACGAAGCTTATTGCTTATTATTATTTTAATTATTATTATTCTAATTATTATTACTATTATTACTAATCCGATCAAAGTCTCTTTTTCTCTCCTTCTCATCTGTCTTCTTTCTGTCTAGAGCTGTCATTCCTTGCCTGGCTAGACTCTCTCCTCTTTCACCTCTCTTTTTGTGTCTGTCCAACCCTATCATGCATGGCATATCTTCCTTCCTTCCTCCCTCCCTCTCCCTTTCTCTGCACCTGATTCTGCATCTTTCTCCTCTGTCAACATGCCCCTATTTGTTATTGTGTGCAGGGTACAGACAGACATACAGACTCTACCAGCGTTTAAGTCAGTTTGCTTCCCTCATAATCGGTGGTGGCGTCGTTGGTGAAAAACTTTTCCAGACATTGGAGCAGGCAATGCAATGTGGATTCAGTTCTAACTGCACAGTTATCATGAAACAGATACACTCGCAAATCAAGAGGAACTCACAAAGGCATTCGCCTCCTCGTCAACTGGCATACATGTACAATTGTGCATGTATCCACAGCAATGCTATTAACCTTGAAGAGTTCCTCTGTTCAATGTAACAATGCTAAAAGAATCGACAGTGAAATGGCATATTGTATTGTATTTAAACATTTATAAAGTGCCTCTAGTAGTGTGAACCATTCAGAGGCGCTCCCAGTGCGCAAGGCTATGCGAGAAGAAACAGGTTTATATTTATAATAGCCCAATGCCACCACTTTCATAGTGCTGTACATACACAGTTATGCATGCATCACAAAGCACATATCGGCAGTACATAATATGTGATCTGTCTTTTTGAAACCAGTCGGAAGGTACCAAATGTCATCAGGTAGAAAATGACGAAAAACCATGGAAAACCTTAAATCGGCCGTAAATGACATGAACGCAAAAACAAGTTTAAAAATATGTGACCCGCTTCATGAAAAGGTACCATAAGTCGGGTTTGGAGTTATTATGCCTTCACAAACCAGCTAAGTGAGCTGAACATTTTGCTGAAAACCAGATAAAAATCGGATGATAAATGACCGACTTATAATGATGAACATGAGAAATTGCCACTTTATTTCCATCGATGAGTATCGTGGGGTCTTGCACACTGGGAGCGCTTCTGAGCGATTTATCCTACAAGAGGTTCACGACCAATTCTCAGTGTTGTCTATTATGTAATATTATCAGTGTTATTAACTTAAAAGTCCTTTTCACCTGCTGCTAAAAATACCAAGAACTCAAATTTGATTAAAAAATTTTTTTTTCCCTTCACGTCTTTATGCGCGATTTCTGGGGAAACTGTACCCCGACTTATGGTACCTTATCATATAGCGGGTCACATATATATTCGATAGAAATGACGCATAAAATGCTTGTTTAGACATATCTAAATGTGTAAAAATTAATTTTTACTAAGAGCCCTAAATTTGCTTATCGAGATCGAAAGTCAGAATTTAAGTCAAAATTAGCTACATTTTGTTGCGATATTAAAATAAGTTGCAGGTCGAATCGAAAAACGTGATTGGTCTCGTTTTGAAAAAGGAAATCCCCTTTTTCTGTTCTATTAATAAAACATGACCGCCTTCTATTTAGTACGCCCTGAGAGCGGCCCGAAATAGACCGACTAACTCACAGAAACTTAAAATAGCGCTATAAAACAGACACGTGACCAAATCTTGAGCCGTGGTTGGCTGAACGATTAAAGGTCGCATGGCCTCGCCTGGTGTAACGGGATAAATCGTTTATTTTCTTCGTTTTTCACCTAAATAACTTAATCTTCGAAATGGAGAATATTTTGTAAATCTGTAGAGTATTTAGGCAATTGTCGAAGCTACGCGGCGGCCAAATTGTATTTAAATAGGTCCAGTAGAAATAGCCGTTTCATAGGAGAATGTCAATAATTATATCGCTAAACTTCGCACGCAATTTTCTCAACTAGCAGTTTATCTATACCATCGGATTTAAAATTCTATAACCCTGGTTATATTTTAGATATAGAAAAACCGCAAACAGTTTTGGAAAGGAAAATGAATCATGCACAGGAAATTGCTAAAAAGTGAAAAAATTTAATATGGTACTTTCCGACCGCTTTTGTGAAAACGGGTCACATATAGTGTTTGCATACATAGTTACAGAATTGCAATGTGTATATTATGAATACACAAAGTGTGTATACAATGTATGTAGTATATATGGATATATACATTATGCACATAGACCAACAATTTCCTAGTATCATCAAAATCATTTGGCTCAGTATTTGCTACATCAGTTGGTGTTTGCTATCATCAGTTCATTTCTGCTCCATCAAAACACAATGAACAAAAATTATCTCAGATATTAAACTACATAACAGTGTTCCTGGCCAAAAGGCTAAGTTTCACAGCACAATGCCATCACAATGTATATTTATTTTTAATGATGTGAACATATACGAAATATATCACATCTGCAATACAGACACACACACGCACACACACACGCACACACACACATGCACGCATGCACACACACACACATGCACACCACCAAAAAGTTGCCTTCCGTTGGAGTTAGAAAGGCAGACAGCCAACCAAAAGGACAGTAGCTCAAAAACTTCTGTTGACTTCAAAGATATTTCAAGCAAAGATCGGAATCTCGCATCATCACTTAGAAGTCGGCAGATAAGGGAAGAATGCGTTGAAAATAGACAAAAATGTGTTGAAAATAGACAACAATGCATTGAAAATAGACAAAAATGCGTTGAAAATAGACAGCAATGCATTGAAAATAGACAACAATGCATTGAAAATAGACAAAAATGCGTTGAAAATAGACAGCAATGCATTGAAAATAGACAAAAATGCGTTGAAAATAGACAACAATGCATCTTCCAAGACAGAATTCATGCATTCATTCGGTTGAATTCAATCGAAGAGAAATAACAAAGCAACATGCTTCCAATACTTCATACACATATATCAAGACACATATAAGATATGTATGTCTCTTCTAATGTATCATCTAATTCATCTTGTATTGCATTTAAACATTTATAAAGCGCCTCAAGTAGGGTGAACCATTCAGACGTGATCCACGGCTCCAGAAGAGCAGCACATTTTTGAGAACTTAGGCAAAGTAGGAAGACAGATTACCAGACAGAATTCTCCAGCAAAAAAGAAGGAGACAGCATAAAAAAAGAAGGAGACAGCATAAAAAAGAAGGAGACAGCATATTCTAAGAGATGGACCAGCTGAAAGAAAGGATCGAGATTATTACTTAGACGTCACTGCTCTAGTAAACCAACGTTCATCCATTACAGCTTTTCCATATGTGACGCCGGGGCTCGAAACCCGTCGCTTTTCGCTTCCTAGATATTGCACTCGATGCCGAAATAGGCGAGAGGGGTCAAGAATGCAGTTTATTCTTCAGTTCAGCATATGACTGTGAATTCGCCCTAATTTGCGAAGTAGTGAACCGATTTTGATGTCGTTTGCGTTATCTCATTCAGAATTTATGCCTCTAATGCCCAGAACAATTGCAGAATAATAACTTAGTAGGTTCAGTAGACTTGGATTACACGAATATTCAGTAACTTTTTGTTTGGTTTTCTCACTATAAACTAATGAAAGAATCAAACAAGCATAACTTCAGTTAGAAAAAAGATATTTTCATTCTGTTAAAAGCATTTTAGAGCTTGTTCATTGTAGCATATGACTAAATCAAAAGGTCAAAAACAAACATGCGACAGGTTTCGAGCCCCTGTGTCACATATTATACTCATTTTCTCATTTACAGAGATCACACTGTTAATATTGCAATTCAGTGTTATCCAGGGAACAGCCAGGAAACAATTTGGGGGAGGGGGTTTCCATGGGCCATGGTCACATTCAGAAAAAACTATCAAATTATTTTTGGCAAATGCTTATTTCGGCGGAGGGCTTGAATCGTTAAACCCACTGCGCATACATCCACGAGTGACACCATCAAATGACCACACATCAATCGATAGCATTCAGCAGCAATGCACAAAAGAGTTGCTCAATCTCCCAACACAACAACCAATTCAGAACAGGCATGAACTGCATATGACATGTTACAAGGGCAGGCCCCAAACCAACCGGCTAACATGACGCAAGTCAGAAAGGTTCTTAACAGGTCTGTGGAGCGACATAGTAGTGTGTCCTGAATCGATGGGCAACATCTCATATTAATAGGGTTTATCGTTGGCGTGTCGCAAAAAATCGCTGAATTTACGCACACCAGTTGTTCTTACATTACGCCGACGTACTTACTTTAGCTGTCCGAATACATAGCCTGATAAATTTCATAGCACTCTATTTATCTATTCCATTTTATCATAATCTACGGTGATCATTATATTTACCTTATACAGCATACACACATGACATACAGGATATATGTTTGCAACATGACAATGAAAATTTCTACCCATAACACATGAAATGGACAAATTTATCACGGGCTAACAGAAATTTAGCAAATTATTATTTATCTACAATTGATGACGCAGAATCAGATTTCAGTGGCAATGAAATGGATTTCAGCACAAATGATGCACTACAGTTTTAGTTTTAGTCACTCTGGTTTTTTCCACTTTTACAGGCAGTCAGAACAATGACTGTCAGTGCAAAACTACGGTTATCAGCACAACTAGATGACTATCCGTGGAAACTATGGCTATATCAGCACAATTAAGGCTAACAGTACAAAACTACGGCCATCAGCACAACTACGGCTTCAGCACAACTAGATGACTATCCGTGGAAACTATGGCTATATCAGCACAATTAAGGCTAACAGTACAAAACTACGGCCATCAGCACAACTACGGCTTCAGCACAACTAGATGACTATCCGTGGAAACTATGGCTATATCAGCACAATTAAGGCTAACAGTACAAAACTACGGCCATCAGCACAACTACGGCTTCAGCACAACTAGATGACTATCCGTGGAAACTATGGCTATATCAGCACAATTAAGGCTAACAGTACAAAACTACGGCCATCAGCACAACTACGGCTTCAGCACAACTAGATGACTATCCGTGGAAACTATGGCTATATCAGCACAATTAAGGCTAACAGTACAAAACTACGGCCATCAGCACAACTACGGCTTCAGCACAACTAGATGACTATCCGTGGAAACTATGGCTATATCAGCACAATTAAGGCTAACAGTACAAAACTACGGCCATCAGCACAACTACGGCTTCAGCACAACTAGATGACTATCCGTGGAAACTATGGCTATATCAGCACAATTAAGGCTAACAGTACAAAACTACGGCCATCAGCACAACTACGGCTTCAGCACAACTAGATGACTATCCGTGGAAACTATGGCTATATCAGCACAACTACGGCTTCAGCGCCTCAACAGCCATCAGCACAACTACGGCTTCAGCGCAACAACAGCCTCCATCAGCACTAGCCAAACGTTGTGATCGTTATGGACAAAGGCAACGCTGCCCGCACTTGATGACGCTTGCTTTGCTTTTGCGCCATCAGCGAAACGTGGCTCACATGACCGGGTCTCGTCAATCGCCTTAAGCGGGTTAATTGCAGTCGTTTTCTTTTCTATGAACATCGCGGTTGTGTTGCTCATGAACGTTGTTCATCCCCCATACAGCCATGGCCAGCCGCTGCATCATTACCCAACACCAACCCAATTCTTGAGAAACTCCACTAGCACGTACCGGGTCTGGCTGCGCTCTACACACCAGTGTGGCCATACAGCTCATCAACATAGACCTTATATATAAACTCTGATGTAGTGTCCGCGCTGTATTCGGGAGTGCCTCTGAGTAGTTAGCTTGAAGGGGCGCTATAACAAGTGCACATACAAACAAAGCTCATATAGTCACTGCTTCTCAAAAAGGTGCTTCACAAATCTGTAAAAACAATGTACCCGACAAGGCCATCCATTTCCAATTGCGCTGCTCAGTAAGCCGACTCTTCATATTTAAACGACCGTGGAAAAGTTGTTAACTCAGACACTTGTGTCGCTCATCAAGTCTGCATAAACTTACACAGCGCTAGGTTTCTCTACTAATCGACTCACTCCATAGTCTATACACTTCCTAGGCCATAAAAGTCTCTGCCGCCAGAAGCCATTACAGTTAAGATTACCGCTATTCCAACCTCACCCCCCCCCCATCCCAGCCACGATCAAACCAACGCACAAACTCACCACAGCGTCGAGAAAGTCGATGGCTCGCTTCAGCTCGGTTTTTGTGTCGCAGAACTGGCGGAACAACTCTCGTCCGATTGGCTGCTGGTCTATGATGTACTTGTACGTGGGAGCTACAAGAAACAACGACGACAACATTGAGAAACAGACCATCATCATCTTCATCATCATCTTGATCATCATCACTACAACCATCACCATTACTATGATGAGTAGAATCATCATCATCACCAATCAATTTTCATCATAATCAGTCCATCAATATCAAAATCATCGCTGCCAACACCATCATCAGAGGAATCAACATCACCATTTACATCAACATGATGTCAGAGCAGCATCATGATCAGCAGTTTCATCATCAACAGTAGCACGATCATAAATCGTTGATCAGTCAGCATCCTCATCACTGGTCAGTAATTTCATCACCATCAACATCAAGCACTTCAGCAGAATACCGTACGTGGATTAATTATAAGCAAACTGATATATGCAAACAAAAAGATGACCAATGATACTAAGAACAACTTGCACATTAAAGCGCAAGTAGCTAAAAAAAAACAAAAATCATTTGAAGGAGAAAACAAATACAACAAAAAGGAGATTTATAAGTGAATTAAATTGCTGCATGCATAAATCAAACAAAATGAATACGCTCAATAAAGCACTCAGTGCAAAACCGTTAGAATAAAACAGACACGTAGACTAGTTACTGACATAAAACAGATAAAATACAACGAAAAAACAACAAAATGAAAGAAATCGAAATCCTGTATTGGATGAACCCCGTGGTCTACGGTAATGGAATAAATCAAAAATTAAAAATTATACGAGTGCATAAAAGTAAATTATCATCAGCTCATGTCAATCGTTAGGCAAATTAAGAGTGCAGGAATCTTAAATTTGCAATGCCAAAAAGCGAGCTTTATGTCATAATCGAAACTCCATCTGCCTACACTGCATCCTCTCTGTCTGTCTGTCTGTCTGTCTGCCTGTCTGTGTCTCACTCATCATTTCACTCATCCACTCAGTCCTTCATTCAATCACTAACCTGCTCAGAACTCACACGTTCTCTCAATCATTCGTTCAGTTATTCTGTCTCTGCCTAACTATCTGAGTGTTGGCAAAACTCTATTTACTATCAGACAAATGTGTGAGCTTCCGGGAACCACAATTCATTCAATCACCATGGAGATTTATATAGCGTTCCATCCAGGTTACTACTCGTGAGCGCCCACGACCCAACCTCGGCTGAAAAGGCAGTTTTAAGGCTGCGATAAAACACATCTGAGCAAACCCTTGGCATATCAAAAAAGGCATATAGACAATGGAAGCTCATTCCATACTGTCGGACCAATAGCAGAGAAAGCATGGCGCTATCTCTAAGAGCAGTTCGTGCTCAGGGAATGAGGAGCTCACCCTGGGTGGAAGGCCGTAATGGTCCAGAATCCTCTAAAACAGGTCCTTAAATCTTATGTTAATACTTGGATAAAACACACAACAAATGGCCAGTTAACTTTATCAATGCCACATAACTCAAACCAAATTGAACAGCGGTTTCGATAAGATTGCAAATTAGTCACAAGTCATTCTGGCAGTTCCCACTCAAAGTTCCTGACTCTTTAACCCATTAATCAGGGGTCTCAAACACGCGGCCCGCGAAGTCTTCTTCTGCGGCCCGTGGAAGCCTTCAGAATTTCTTGAATTTTTAACAGTAAAAACTAATGATTTAGTTTTTTCTTTTAAGAATTCTAACGCACATTTTATGAAGAGCTTGTCTGCAAATGCAATCGTCAGCAGGTTACAAATGTCGGAGATTATGTGAAAGCACAATAATTATAAACATCTTTAATCGCTCTTGAATTGCATCAAGCACCTCAAAGCGTGCAGTCTTTTCTACAGAGGTGAGGGCAACAACTTTAACATAATCTGCTCGAGTTGATACAGTAAGTGTTGAACCACATGGAAAGTTATAACTAGCCAAAGAAATTGACTGAATTAGCCTACTACAAGTAGGCTACATGTAGAGTTGTAGACTATATTAAGCTGAAGTTAGCAAACTGCTCGTCATTGGCCTACATGTATCTCCATCTTAAGGATCGTTTGTTTGTATATGCACTTGTTATAGCGCCCCTTCCTCTCTCACTACTCAGAGGCGCTCCCGAATGCAGAGCGGACACTCTATCGGAGTTTCATGCCGAAGCGCTGAGCAATTGTGAGTGAAGGACTTGCCCAAGGTCCTTACGCGGCCAGGTGGATTCGAACCTCGGACCTTCCGGCTCCAAGGCAACGACGCTACCACTATACCACCGCGCCCCACAAGCCCAAGCGGCCCGCGAACTCATGTATGGGTCCTCTTTTGGCCTTTGGGGCAATTTGAGTTTGAGACCTCTGTCTTTAATGATGAGCGCTCTGCATCAGTTTCTCAGTTGCTTTGAGCATAATCTCGTCATTAAATAGTTAACGCTCAAATATTAAAGCCAAACTTCTGTTTAATTTTACAGATATTAAACCTATCAATCTACAAACACGGGATTCAACATTGAGAAAAAAAAGCCAAGTAATCTACAGTCTGTCTGTAGACTCCTATTCTTCTTATTTAGGTTCTCTGCCAAGCGGCAGGTCCGAACATCCAATTTCTCCATCTTTCACGCTGTTGTGCCATGTCTCTAAGTTCTCTGTAACCCTCCTCCATACCAATGTCTTGGCCATTCTTTGTCTGTAGATTGATGGGTTTAATATTTGTAAAATGAAACAGAAGTTTGGCTTATATTTGAGCTTTAACCATCTATTTAAGAAAATGTAATCATCAATCACCTAATGATTGACGATTATCAATCACAGTCCAATCCGCTTTTTCTTCATTCTGAGTTAATTGTTAGGTGGTCCTCCCAAGTACACCAGCACATGGTGCACATCCGAGTTATCAGAAAATTGAATCATCAATTAGCATTCAGCAATGCTATAGCAAATGCAGGATAAAAAATTAAATCAGAGGAATAAACTAAAGTAGCAGACTCCGGCTGTTTGGATACATTGCTCACAGGGTCATTCCGTGCCAAATCAACCAAAAATCCAACTTTTCCCCACTCTCCGATCCAGATTTTCTTGATATTTTCACCAAAAATCAATTATCATCTGGTATGAAGAACTGGGAAATTTCAAGTGTCCACAGTGAAAACTGACCGAGTTATGGGGTACTGAAGTTGGTGGGGGTAGGCCGAAAATTGAACGCGAATTTGCGTCTGCGAAATTTCTTCCATTTTCAGACGTTAATAACTTTTGATCCAGGGCAGCTAAAGACATTTGGTTTTCAGTTTTCAGTTCTGTGCATAGCATGGATTGACAAGATCAAGTATTATTAGAAGTCTTTGACATGAGGAATTAATAAGAATTTTTGAAAAGTGTTGAAATATCTCTTGCCGCATCCATTTTTGTCATGTTTGCAGACACACTACACTGGCAAGACATGCAAGAAAAGAATAATTTTTGTGTGGTTTTATTCCTCTACTGGTGTAGTTGTAAATGTGCAATTTATTTATGTTTTGGTGTACAGAAACTGCTGTAGCACCTTGCCAAAAACCCTTCATCTTCGTGACAGTGGTCACTTTCAACTGACCAAATGGGCCTGTGGGACACCTGATAAACAAGTCAAACATACATCATTGGAAAGCCTGAAGAAAAACCTTTCTATTGATACCAATTTCTCAATGGTCTTCTTCACCTAACTCGTTAAATTATTTTTTAAACATTCGTTATTTTTTAACGTGAATTTGCGTCTGCGAAATTTCTTCTTTTTTCAGACGTTAATAACTTTTGATCTAGGGCAGCTAAAGACATTTGGTTTTCAGTTTTCAGTTCTGTGCATAGCATGGATTGACAAGATCAAGTAATATTTGCAGTCTTTGATATGAGGAATTAATAAGAATTTTTAAAATGTGTCGAAATATTTCTTGCCGCGTCCATTTTTGTCATGTTTGCAGACACGCTACACTGGCAAGACATGCAAGAAAATAATAATTTTTGTGGGGGGGGTTTATTCATCTACTGGTGTAGTTGTAAATGTGCAATTTATTTATGTTTTGGTGTACAGGAACTGCTGTACCTTGCCAAAAACCCTTCATCTTCGTGACAGTGGTCACTTTTAACTGACCAGATGGACATGTGGGACACCTGATAAACAAGTCAAACATACATCATATGAAAACTAGAAGATTAATCACAAATTTTTAATAAATGATTTCATGATCTTTTCCTCAGATTACGAACAGAAGTTTGGTATCATAAATAAAGTTAATCACAAATTTTTAGCAAGTTATATTATGACCTTATCCTCAGATCACCAACAGGAGTTTGATGTCATAAGAAAGGTTAATCTTCTAGCTTTCACATGATGTATGTTTGACAGGTCTGCTTAACAGATATCCCAGATGCCCATTTGGTTAGTTGAAAGTGACCACTGTCACGGAGATGAAGGGTTTTTGACAAGGTGCTACAGCAGTTCCTGTACACCAAAACACAAATAAATTGCACATTTACAACAACACCAGCAAATGAATCAAACCACACAAAAATTATTCCTTACTTGCATATCTTGTCAGTGTAGTGTGTTTGTAAACGTGACAAAAATGGGCTCGGTAAGATATATTTAGACACTTTTCAAAAATTCTTATTAATTCCTCACATCAAAGACAGCAAAAGTTACTTGACCATGCAAATCTATGTTGTGCACATAATTGAAAACTGAAAACCAAATGTGTTTAGCTGGTCTGGATCAAAAGTTATTGAAGTCTGAAAATCGGAAAAAATTGCAGATGCAAATTCACGTTAAAAAATCAAGATGTTTAAAAAATTTATTTCATGACTTAACCCTTTCGTGTCCCATGTATCCATATGGCAACACAGCTAATTAAAGTTATTATTTTTTTACGTAAAATTTTTTAAACAGAATTTGACACACTATTTGCTACATCTATGATTGCTAAAGGTAATTATTGCCTTGGAAAGTATCTTTGTGGCAATTTTGTTCAAATATATGATCTTGAAGTCAGTGTGATTTTCACTTTTTAAAGGTAAATTTTTCCAATTTAATTTCTTTTTACTGATAAATGTTAGGAAAGAGTAAAAAATATTTTTGGTGTAGCCATAGATCAGTATTCAACTCTGACGTACCATAAATCCACTGTTTTGTGTAAATTTGCAAAATCAGTTAGTTTTATATCGGTTGCCATTTGGCAACAATGGGAAGCCATGGATGTGTTGCAAAATGTAGTCTGATTTTGGCCCATTATAGAAACAGCTAAAGTTTGTGTATTTGAACATAAAATAATAAGATTAATTCATGGATGTGTAAAGTCCTCACAGAAAAAGGCTTAGAATGTGGTTTATTCATATTTGGTAATATGGGATGAATGCTTTTACTGCACGATGGATGCCGATTTAGACGGGAGAGTTTCATGCTATGACAGGTGCTGGCTGGTATCAGCTGATACATTCTAGATGCCAACGCTCTCATGCAGAAACTGAGTCTGAAGGTGAGGATGTACCACTGGCTTGACTGAAAGTGGTGGGGAGGGGTGGAGAATGGTTGGTGGGTAGGGTAGGGTAGGGTTGGGGAGGGACGGGGTTGGTGGGGAGGGTGGGGGTTGGGGTGGGAGGAGTAAGGGTGGGTGGGAGGGGTCGGGTGGGGTGTGATGGGCGGGTGGGGTGGACTTGGGTTGCTGTGGGCTTGGGTTGTTGTGGCCTAGGGTGGAGTCAGGTGGGGTGGGATTGGGTGGGTTGGGGAGTAGGCGGTTGGGTAGCCGGCAGTCAGGGTGGAGAAGTAAGGAATTGGCCGAGAGTGGGGGCGAATCCTATATTTCCCGAGCAACTCCAGGTACACCAGCTAGTTGCCCATAAAGGTGTTGAGTCGACACTGTTGACCTTTTCAACCTGCTCTCTGCAATGTACCACATAGACCACAAAAATGTACAGTGGTAGCATAGGATATTCTGGTGGGTTTTGAAGTCATAAATAATTGTCATGCGAAATATCAGACATGCCTTATCCGGCCCATTACCCCTGCCATTACCCCGACCGTTACCCCCTAGGACATTACCCCACTGCCAGTACCCCCCATCTGTTTACATTTAGGTCCAGTGTATGCGTGTACGTAGGTAGGAATGTATGTATGTATGTATGTACGAATGCATGCATGCATGTACGAATGCATGCATACATGCATGCATGCATGCATGTATGTATGTATGTATGATTGTATGTATGTATGTATGTATGTATGTATGTATGTATGTAGAAACATATACATATATGTATACATACAGTCTACACATTTGTACATACAAATATTATACATAAGCTTACATGCAGGATTACCAGGTATATACATACAATCATAGCTATATAGATTACATACACACACACACATATACATGCATATATATATACATATATATATGTACATACATACATTTGCACATTCATGCATACATACATTCATACATACTTACATACATGCATACATACACCAGACCTAAATGTAAACTGACAGGAGGGCAATGGCAGAGGTGTAATGTCCTATGGGGGGGGGGGGGGGGAATGGTCGAGGTAATGACGGGTGGGGGGAATCGCAGTGGATAATGGACCGGGAGGTAATGTCTTAGACCTGGACATGCAATATGCAGTCATTTTTAGGTTTCTTATGTTACTTGACACTTATTCTATCATTGTTGCCATTATGGACACTTTTCCATGCATTCCCATTGTTGCCAAATGGCAACACTAATTAATTTTAATTAGGCAATGCCTAATTACTAAATATTTTTTGTGGCACAACGTATTGGTCATATCTCTTCAAAAAACACTTCAAATATTTTTTTCCTGCTCAATAAATAATTCGGACACGAAAGGGTTAACTGAAGAAGACCATCAGGAAATTAGTATAAAAAGAAAGAATTTTCTTCAAGCTTTCCAATTATGTGTGTTTGACTTGTTTATCAGGTGTCCCACATGCCCATCTGGTCAGTTGAAAGTGACCACTGTCACGAAGATGAAGGGTTTTTGGCAAGGTACAGCAGTTCCTGTACACCAAAACATAAATAAATTGCACATTTACAACTACACCAGTAGATGAATAAACCCCCCCCCCCACAAAAATTATTATTTTCTTGCATGTCTTGCCAGTGTAGCGTGTCTGCAAACATGACAAAAATGGACGCGGCAAGAAATATTTCGACACATTTTAAAAATTCTTATTAATTCCTCATATCAAAGACTGCAAATATTACTTGATCTTGTCAATCCATGCTATGCACAGAACTGAAAACTGAAAACCAAATGTCTTTAGCTGCCCTAGATCAAAAGTTATTAACGTCTGAAAAAAGAAGAAATTTCGCAGACGCAAATTCACGTTAAAAAATAACGAATGTTTAAAAAATAATTTAACGAGTTAGGTGAAGAAGACCATTGAGAAATTGGTATCAATAGAAAGGTTTTTCTTCAGGCTTTCCAATGATGTATGTTTGACTTGTTTATCAGGTGTCCCACAGGCCCATTTGGTCAGTTGAAAGTGACCACTGTCACGAAGATGAAGGGTTTTTGGCAAGGTGCTACAGCAGTTTCTGTACACCAAAACATAAATAAATTGCACATTTACAACTACACCAGTAGAGGAATAAAACCACACAAAAATTATTCTTTTCTTGCATGTCTTGCCAGTGTAGTGTGTCTGCAAACATGACAAAAATGGATGCGGCAAGAGATATTTCGACACTTTTCAAAAATTCTTATTAATTCCTCATGTCAAAGACTGCAAATATTACTTGATCTTGTCAATCCATGCTATGCACAGAACTGAAAACTGAAAACCAAATGTCTTTAGCTGCCCTGGATCAAAAGTTATTAACGCCTGAAAATGGAAGAAATTTCGCAGACGCAAATTCGCGTTCAATTTTCGGCCTACCCCACCAACTTCATTACCCCATAACTCGGTCTGTTTTCACTGTGGACACTTGAAACTTTCCAGTTCTTCATACCAGATGATAATTGATTTTTGGTGAAAAAATCAGGCAAATCTGAGTCGGAGTGCGGGAGGCCTTGGTTGATTTGGCACGGAATGACCCCACAGCAAGAGTGAACAATCCATGTCAGTCTAAGTTGTCATGGCTTTGTAACCAATAATTTCCTCTGAGAGCTGGGACCCTTATCACAAGTGGACAAAAAAATAGGGAGCTGACCTGAATACACTGAGCATTTGGTTGTATACACTACAGTCTAGGGAAAAGTCCAGAATCGTGACAGCTGGCTAACCGTCGTCGAAAGAGCAATGCTCTGGAGTAGAAAAGCAGTAGCACAACGCAATGCTTCAAAGAGGAGCAGGCCAAAGGTGATGGTGATGAGGATACTCCAGACATCAACATCCTCTAACACTGCAATTGCTCGTGTGCTTTAGCATGAAACTCTGATTATAGTGTCCATGCTGTAGTCAGGAGCACCTCTGAGTAGAGAGCTTGAAGGGGCACGTAGAATGCGCTGAATAAATTTAAAAAATAAAATAGTGTTTTTCGTGCAAAGAAATTTGTTAAACCAAAAAATAGTAGATAAAAAATTGGTTCAATTTTCTATGGGGCAAGCGCTCCCTCTCACCCTTATGTGCAAGCATCCATGTGCACTGTCTCTGGATCCCGCATTGATGTAATGTAGCATCAAATCTCTTACGCTAATTTACAGCATCTCATTTGCCCATCCAACTGTTAACACAGTCCAATGTTATTCCATGACCGCAGTCTCCAGCTTTTGTGCAACTTGAGACGACCCCCCCGGAGCTGCACCACGTTTACAGCCAAGCCCAAAGTATTCTGCAGAGCATTCAACCATTCACCAGCTGCACTGCGCCTTCCCTAGATGCACTTCACTCAAGCATGCTAAGAGCGAGGAGCTCGAGCACAGGGATTGACAATTGCAATCGTTAGTCCTCTGAGGAGATCTGTGCGGCAACCACAACTGACTGACAATGTCTGTCCATCCAGTGCCCACTAATATCTTCTGCACTCGCAAGAAATCTGCCAAGTCATGCATACACCACCAAAGACAGGACTGTGAGCGGCGCTATATAAATGTTCAATTACAATTACAATTCAACGACGAGAATAGTGACGACAGACAGCCACAGAAAATATCATCACAGCTGACACCATCTTCCTGATGCCATCATCCATTTGGTGGCTAAGGGCGCAAACAAATTGGTCATTTGTCATGTCCAGTGCTGCATGTCTTTATGTCCGATTACAGGTTGTCTACAGGTCCAGCAGAGTCTTGGTCTGCATTAGTTTTTTTCTTGCCTTAGCATCTTGTATTAGGGCATTACTGATCGGCCCAGTTGTCTGGAATGGGCTCCCACAGGAGTTACGTCTACTTTCTGGGGTTATTACTGAAACATTTTTTATTATTAAACTCAAAACTGTCCTTTTTGCCGTGCTAGAGTCGGGAGCGCTTCTGAGTAGCCTCCCCTTGAAGAAGCCCTACATAAATTCTTGAAGGAATGAATGAATTACACATGGAAAAGTCAGTCAGCTGATATAATATTGTGCTCTCAAATCTGTTCAAATTTTACTTAACTCCATTAAAAATCTTTATATAGAAGGTTGAGAACCCAAGAGACAACACGGGTGAACAAATAGCACCCTGGAATTAATACAATCTCAGCCTACAGACTGCAACAAATGAACAGTGGGATATTATCCCTTCTGGATCTGCCTTTTGTTAACTCCTTACATTTCCACATTTTTACTCAAGAGAATATTACCGTTCCTTTAAATGGTTTCAATTAAAAAAAGCTTCAATGTTGTATCTTGTAACACACACCAAACCAGCATGCATGCATGCAGGCACACACTATCCAACATAACACTTAATTATCACACAAATTCTGACTATAACAGGTTCATAACAGCCGTTCCAGACTAACTTCATCGACTGTGAAAAGACTTATTTAGCATCATTATAAAGCAGCATTTAATCTGGCTCTCAAAGACAGCACACGAAAGAAATTTCTGGTGCATGTACACCGCATATGGATTATAATTATAGAAGAGCAATTCCTTAAGTTAGCCCGGAGGCAGCCATGGTTGTGAACTGTTAAGTGACTTCATTTTCTTTTAAACCCCTCCCCCCACCGCATATGA
Organism: Lumbricus rubellus; assembly: GCA_945859605.1. Taxonomy (NCBI): domain Eukaryota; kingdom Metazoa; phylum Annelida; class Clitellata; order Crassiclitellata; family Lumbricidae; genus Lumbricus; species Lumbricus rubellus. The sequence goes on along the minus strand of OX243812.1, from coordinate 52,243,046 downwards.
AGGTGGGCGGCCGCCGGCCAGTCCTATCCCTCGCCATCTCATCTTCCCGCCAACAAGATATGGTCATTTGCCAGTGTACTCATTACCCCTGAGTTGGCTAGGAGGCACAGGTGGAGCAGAAATCTGGAAAAATAACTTTCCACACTGATGGGGATTTTAGCCCCACCCCTCCACCCCACCCAACCTTCACTGGCGCAAATTTTAGCCGCCACCACCCGACCTCTCATTTGGCAGTCCAGTACCCAAGAGCCTTTTAAAACACCCTTCAAAGTGCTAGAAAGCACATTAAAAAAAAATCCATAATGCTTGGATCAGGTGTTCAGGATGAGATAAATACACCTTAAATGCAAAAGGCTGCTTCAGGGACATGCAGCCAAGCCAAGTCAATGCCACAGACGACTGTCATGTCCAGTTGATTGTATACAGACAGAGAGAAGGCTGAGAAACTGCAGGAGAGCTGGTTGGGAATTCTACCCGCATCAATTTGGAATATTTTGGAATATATACTTTCATCTTGCCTTTAGAGGTCTAAATGTCAGATCAGATGATGAGATGTGGTGGGCTTTGCATTTAATATACATGTATCGTCTTCACTTTAATATCGTGCTCACGTATCAGTGCGGCGTCAGCTTCGTCTTGGCTATTACTGAATTGTTCAGTTTATATATACTTCTAACTACAGTTCTGTGGGTCAGTCACTGCAACATTTCCATGGATTACTCTCTATTGTTAGGGAGTAACTTTGACAAGGTAGAATTATATATATATATAATATATATACATATAAAAAATTTCAGAAAATATATTCATGTATATACATATATATATATACAAAACTTATATATATAATATATTTTTATAGAGTATAGTATATCATATATGCTTATTTATTACATCATATATTATATAATATATCCTATGTATATATGGTTTATTTACAATTTAAGCAACTGCCTAAATAGGATTTCTTGAGATGAAGTTCTTTAATGGCAGACAGACAGACATACAGACAGAAAAGAAAAAAGCCTGTGCCTGGATAATAGTGCAAAAATCACCCAAAGTTCTTGTATCTATAAAAGTCAAACACCAATCTGAATCTTGCAAAAACAACACAAATCTTCATCTAAGTCTTCTGTTCCCTCACAAAAAAAACACAAAGGAAATGAACACCTCCCTCTAGAAGCGTATGCGTCTAGGTCTCTGCTGCAATTCTCTACTGAATATTTCATTTCCCTGTCTTCCATGATATATATAAAATTATATATATAATTATATATATATATGTTACAAGCGCGTATGCAGATGGAGCGCAAGAATTGACAGAAATGGACGTACAAGGCGTCTATCTCAAGAAGGAAATTTTTTTGCCTGTCTAGCCCGCAGAACACATCTGTATCTACCATGCACAGTGAAAGACTGACATGCATCATCTTCATCATCATCATCATCATCATCATCATCATCATCATCAAAATCATTATCTTCATCGTCATGATCAGGAATAACATCAATAAAACGCTGTGACTGACAAATGCACAGAAGGTAAATGCCGACTACAAACGGACAAGCAATCACACACACACACACACACACACACACACACACACACACACACACACACACACACACACACTACAAGGCCACTTGGTGCAGTTTGGTGAAGACCACTCAACATGGTTTAGCAGTTGGACCATCATCATAATCATCATGCCACCTGGAGCAACATCATCATCGCCCTCCACTCCTCCTTATAAGTAAGAAAATCAATACCAATACAAGATTGAGGGTTAAAATGGTGTTCTGTTATGAGATTGCTGTGCTGTGCAAGGGGGAGGGGGGTTACCACTCTAATAAATGATTCCTTCCTCTGACCAATACTCTTCTTAGGTGTACATACCCCCACACCCCACAGATACATGCATGCATAAGGAATGTCACACAGCAACCCAACCACCATTGGCCAGAGTAGCACAGGTTCCAGCATCACTTGATACATGTTAATTGTGTAGGAAGTAGGAAGCTTGAGCAAGTCCTCTATTAGCTGCTACTCAGCCACTGATGATGCTTGGTCACGACAGAATAATAATACACTCATATAAACACACACACACACACATATATATATATATACATATATATATATATATATATAATTTATATATATTGTACAGAATATAGGTCCTATAGGGGCGGAAAGATGGTTGAATGGCAAAAAGCTGACATGAAGATCGGAAGGGTGGGGTTCTATACCTGCAAGTCCCATAGGGTTCACTCAACCCCCCCCCCCCTGCTCCACAGAGGCAATGGCAAAATGAGCAGCAAGACAGATTTATAAGCACCTTGCAGGCTGCCATAATTTTTATTTATTTCTCACATATGCTATAACACCCATTCATGCTCTCAACTCAGAGGAGCTCCCAACTACAGCACGGACACTGAATCAGAGTTTCATGCTGAAGCGCACGAGCAACTGCGAGTGAAGGACTTGATCAAGGTCCATACATAGCAGCATGAGGTGGATTCAAAAAAGGAACCATCCAGCTCTAAGGCACCGAATCAACCAATACACCACCGTGCCCCACAAATAGTTGAATTTGATTCCTATTAAACTTGTTATCAGCTGTCTCTACTACAACATGCAATATCAATGCGTATTTGTCAGCATAATTTAGTTTAATATAAAACAAATATTCGATTATTATTAGTACATGTATATTATGCATTGATGAAAGCACATAACAAAGCGCATTCATTGAATTTCATTCAGTCAATTATAAATAATTACCCACAAAGATACAAAGAGCCACTGTAGGCACTTGTGGAGGATTGAAACATACCGTAGATACTCGAGTATAACGCCACCCGCATATAACGCGAGGTATGGAATTTCGGCAGATATATTGGTAAAAAGTGCAAGACCCGCATATAACGCGAGGGCTAACATTTCCGAAATTATCAGGAAATTAGACGGCCATATCTTGGTATTTCACCGTATTTGTTGCTAAATTTTTTATTTAAAATGCAACTGAGACCAAGTCTAAATATCGGAAAGTTCGATCCCTAAACTAAATACTACAAAATAGATAGAACGTATGTAATGCTATAAATACCGGTAAATAAAAGGCATCCAATTCGAGCTTGTTCTTATTTTATGCAAAGCGCTGCAAAGTTCGATCCCTTAACAAAATACTACAAAATTTGCCAAAATAGATTTTCGCACATCTGCATTTGGCTTTTAATGTTCTAAATAAATAAAATGCATCCATTTCGAGTTTGTTCTTATTTTATGTCCTTAATTTTCTTACAGCGTGTGAGCGATAAAGCGATAATGTATATAGTTCGATAGTTCGTTCCGATGCAATGCTAGCGCCAAAGACTAAAAGTTTTGAAGGTTAAGCTTCAGTCTCTTTAAAGTAGGCCTAAATGTAAGTCGGATAGATGAACGGGATACGGCATATCCATTATTTCGGTTCTCCATTACCCAGTCAAACAAAGCCGACTCCAGTTCAGGATTTTCAGATGACGATCCTCTGCATGCCTTCTTACTTTTTGGCATTTGTTCCAATTCAGTTTTTTTTAATCCAGCCCCTAACTGTGCTCTCAGAAACTCCAAATTCACTGCTGCTATAGCTCTTAATTTGAATGACGCATCATACGAAGATCGTTTTCTTTTCTCACTCATTTTGCTTAACTCTGTCTTAGCTATAGGCTAGGCTTAGATAAATACCTTAGATAGATAGCTTAAGATGAATTTTAAAAGAAACAACTAGAAACCACGAATGATTGCAATTTTATTTATAAAGCGAACAATTTACTATAACCCAAATTGATTGGACAAGTCATTTCATTGGATGGGCGCTTGAGAGGTCGCTATAGGCCTAGGCCTATAGGCTGTCTTTAGTCGGCTATGTGATTCTAGGCACGTCATCTCATAAACAACCTTATTCCTACGCGTAGGCTTACGTGCATATTTATTATAAGCTTGCAACATGTTGTAAACGACCTTATAAACCTACGAATTCCTGAGCGATTTCTTTCAGATTAATAGTCGTATCACATTATTTTATTATAGGCGTGATGCAATAAATTTGGCTACAAGTCGCATCAAGGACTGTAGAGAACCAGTCCATCGAAGCTACTGGGATGCAAATTATCGCGCGTATCGTAAACACTATGGAAGGACTGTAGGGAATCAGTCTATCGAAGCTACTGGGATGCAAATTGTCGCGCGTATCGTAAATAATATTCTCTTTATTGAAACAATCTCGGTTGACAGACAGACCGCAACCGGTTACAGCGTACAATTATGCAGTTTGAACAATTCACAAGAACGGAGATCACAGAATACATAAATCTTAACTATACGAAATGGACAGATAGCTTGCAATAAAATAAACACTATGGAAGGACTGTAGGGAACCAGTCTATCGAAGCTACTGGGATGCAAATTGTCGCGCGTATCGTAAACACTATGGTGGTCATCTTCCAATATTAGTTTGAAAGCACCAAATGACTTCAACAGGTAATATATTTTGTGTAATAAAAGTTTATTTTTGACTTGTCTCGTATATAACGCGACTACCCCACTTTCTGCTCAGAAATTCGACCTTAAAAGCTCGCATTATACACGAGTATCTACGGTAATGCAACAAATTGGTTGCTGCAATGTGGATTCTGCAAGCCAGGGAACAGACAAATAAACAGCTGATCATAATATTCTCTGTGCCAGAGTGAAATTGGATGTTAAACACAGACTCGAAAACTGAATGCTGTTTCTATGCTAGAGCATCGAATAGCACAACAGGCCTTTTTATAATGTATATGGGAGTCAATATCCTGCTTTACTCATAAGGCGTAAAAAAAATTGTTGTTTTTCTGGTAACCCGACCGACCCATTTTTACGGCCGCGACCCAAATATTTTTGTAAAAAAATTTATTAAAAAAAATATTATTTTCAACAAAAAAAACTTTCAAAACAAAATTTAAATTTTTTTCAATTTTTTTAAAAACATTTGTATTGACATAACATAAGAGACGTCAACAAAATGAAATTAATAGGACTGTTTCTAGAGCAGTTTTAGGTGCAGACAGTCGGGAAATAGGCAGTTTATACTTGATTAGAACACGTACTTTGTTTCAGCGTGCAAAAAAGACTAGTGGGGTATACTTTTTCGGATAGTCACTGCATAAAAATATTTTACAAAATAAAAATATTTTCCGACCTACCTACCCAATTTTTTTAGCTCTGTTACCGGAAACACAAGATTTTTCTTAGGCCTAATACAGGCTGAGCTATCCAGTAAAACGCACACACCACGCACAAACGCAAACAGTAGGATAATATAGCCAACGCGGGTCCATTATCAGGCTCTGAAATGCTGGCTTAGTAGCCTACACCAGCCAGCAGCCTTCTGTCAAAATTAATCTAGGGCTCTGTGTAACTGAGTTGGATGGATAGATGGCTGTTGCAAAACCGTGGCTGTTTTGTTCTACTTGCCGCAAATGTGTCTATAGCTCAATCTGGTGATTTGGTACATTGGAATACTTTGGATTGGAACCACATTGGGACACACATACCCATCTTCTGTTCAAAGGAACTCTGATCGAAGGACACCCTGGTCTTCTTTTCAAAGGAAACCTAATGAGAGGACACCCTAGCCTTCCTTTAAAAGGAACTCTAATGGGTGTCATCTTTTCAAATGAACCCTAATGGGATGACACACCGGTTTACTTTTCAAAGGAAAGAATATACTGGAAAACCTGCTTCTTCTTTCCACTTGAGGCAATCAATTTCCATCAAAACACACAGCAACTCACCAGTTCTTTCCAACATCAAGAACTGCAAACCAAAATACACAATTTTGCACATGTAGGCATGAGTAACAAGTTTCCTCTCTGCTTCAAACTGTGCAAGTGCAGTTTGGATGGTCTAAACACACTTTCTCATGCTCTTAGTCACTCAGAGGATACTCGATACATGCTGAAGTAGTGCTGAAATTTACACCTGTATTGTATCAGATGCCAAATTGCCAATCCGAAAAACCATTAATAACAATAATAATTATAATTACGACGATTTATAAGGCGCAGTAACACAGCCATGCCGTTACAAGGGCGCCTCACAAGCAGCTACACCTGATAAGTGTGATTTTCTGTACATGGTCATGCACTTTAAAGATAAATAGCAAACTGATGTTGATGAGCATCCTTATAAGTGTGTTACAGTGTTAGTTAGTATGTACACTGCAAAGTGTGTTATTGAGTACACTGGAACCTTCTTAAGTTCTTATAAACATAATAGTATGCACACTGAAACATCCTCATATGTTTCAGTGCGTATTGTGCACACTGAAACATTTGTATAAAAGTTCAGAAACAAATTTATAAAATGTTTTACTATAACGAGTCATTTTCCAGAGCTCATGTTAACATACATCATCATATATCTGGTGGTCCACAACGAAATTGGTATTAAAATCGGAAATTACACATAAAAAATATTTAGGGAAATAGTATGCTTTTGCTTTTTTTGCACAAAATGTAAACTTGAAAATATGCTTTAAATTCAATTATTTTATATTGTTAAAAAATAAAAGTTTTAAGGTTTATGAATGATCTTGATATGCATATCATTTTTTTTCAATTATGCAAGTTAATTAATTCAATTGGATCACTTTCACCTTATATCTTGGGTTCACATAAAGCTAGAGCAATAATTTTGTATGTTTTATTATGAAGATTAAGACAAGACCCTTGAAAGGATGTATCAAACTCAATATAAACTTGCAGAATCACCTTAAAACTAGTTTCGGTGTGAGGTGCTACACATATGCAGTTTTTGGTGGCTGTATGTTTGACTGGTTGCTTGTGTGTGCTGGTTACTACTTGTTTGCCTTCCACCTTATTAGATATCCATACTAGATTTTATCGGTATCAGTTAGCAGGTCGACATTTTAGTACCAGCCTGTCAACAAATCTCTGTAAACACAGAATTATCATATCATGGACATCATTTTTAAGAAAAACAGAAATGGCAGAACACCTCGTAATTCACCAATTATAATCAAACATGCCATTCTCTGTTTGAACCATCAAATAACAGATTTACGGAGCAAACCATGCAAACTAGGGCATTGCTGACAAATTGCTTAGAATGTATTTACCATACGGTGTCTAAATAAAAAATTTCCTAGATGAAAACTGCCACCAAAGCCAATTTATTCAGGTCTGTTTCACTTTCAGAGTCGACCAACAAAATATTATAGCACATACAAAAAACCGAAAATGCATGCCCGTATAATAGCTACAGAAGAGCTCCTCTGTCTAATTAATTAGTTAACGAGACACACAAAAGATATATATAATAAACAATGACAGCCTCTCAGATTCATAAGTGAGTCTCAACAGGTTGTCTTATAACTCTAATCAATGTAAAAAAAACACTCCTAAAAGAACTCAAAAACACTTGAGAAATTCCTGGTTAAAGCCAGAAATACTCATTAGACCTCAACTTATTTACCTACTTACTCCCTTATCCGGGGTTTAAATCTGGTTTGAAATTTGAGCCCCACCTCAATGCATGTCAATATTATATATATATATATATATATATATATATATATATATATTTATATAATATATAATTAGTCTCATGTGCCAAGGCAAAGAAAATGAAGTTGCTATACCACTTCATTAGGCCTTAAAAAAAGTGTTGTGTTTCCGGTAACAGACTTAAACAGAGCTAAAAAAAATTGGGTAGGTAGGTCGGAAAATATTTTTATTTTGTAAAATGTTTTTATGCAGCGACTATCCGAAAAAGTATACCCCACTAGTCTTTTTTGCACGCTGAAACAAAGTACGTGTTCTAAGCAAGTATAAACTGCCTATTTCCCGACTGTCTGCACCTAAAACTGCTCTAGAAACAGTCCTATTAATTTCATTTTGTTGACGTCTCTTATGTTATGTCAATACAAATGTAAAAATAATATTTTTTTTGAAAAAAATAATTTTTTTTTTGAAAAAAAATTTTTTTTGAAAAAAAATATTTAAAAAATTACTTTTTTTCACAAACATATTTGGGTCGCGGCCGTAAAAATGGGTCGGTCGGGTTACCGGAAACACAACACTTTTTTTTACGCCTTACCGGTCACCGTGCCTGTCTCTCAGGGTCACCTTCAGGAACTGCTTTTCTCTTTCCTATTGTCAAACACAGACTTTTTCTTTCTCTCTCTCACTGTTCAAAAGAATCTGACAGGAAAGGAGCCTTTGATCTAGGCCACACACTATTGTTGCAAGACCATTCAGGTTAAGACCATAAAAGTGAGCCAGTTGCAATTTGCATACACAGTTCATAATTTAACACAACCTACAGCTTAACTGAATCCCAACCCATACACTACATGAATAACCATCATGCCATTCAAGCATGCAACTTTGCAACTAGAAGCTCTTTAATGCTGTAAAGGTCAGAGGTTAAATCTGTGTGTGACAAATTCTAAAGACCAACTAATTATAATTATATAAAATCCTACTCCCACTGAAATCAATCAAGTGCTGTAATCATCCAACCTGGGTGTTCACCACCCTTTGCGTGTGTGCACTTGTATGTATGCAGGCACGCATGTGTTGGTAACCAAACAAAGCTCATTATACCAACTGATCTGGTAATTCCCAATGCATTTAACAGGCTTTTCCCTTGTAAAACCCCAGGTCACTTAGTTCCACATCAGCCAATCTATGGCAAATAGTCTGATTGAAATCAAAGGTCAAAAGAATTCCGGCATACAACAACAACAAGCAAGGCATACAACAACAAAGAATTCTTTTGACCTTTCTAGCAGCAAGCACATAGGTCACATAATTAAAGCCAGGGTCACCAGGAAACTTTTCTAGCTCATTTTCCTGCTCTGCCTCTGAAAGGTTTGCAGTGAAATAGGAAAAACTGTCAAAACAGAGAATAAAACTGACCCATATGACCACAATGCACTGTAGGATCCTCACAATGAAAACATCTCTAAAACAGCTGTCGATCAGTAAATAGACATTGGTTTACATGACATGAAGATACCCTGGTCAATCTGGACAAGACTTAAAAAGTCAGACAAGAACTGCCCAGGATCCTTGACCCCCTTGGACAGAACTAGAGATTGGCACGCATCAACAAAAAGACCGCATCAACAAAAACACTGCATCAACAAAAAGATCGAGCCCGTCTAACACATCTTGTGTAAGAATTGATCTAGCAGACGGCTTCGTGCATAAAACATTCTGAAGGATTAAGCCTGCTCTGAAGAAGAAAAGACTAATCTTTCAGGCTTGTCGAGAGGTATGAAATGTCAGCAACTTCAATCTCACAGCCACAGCAATTACAGCATACAAGGGTAGGTTGTCAGTTTTCTCCCAAGATGGCTAATCTGATTATAGATGAGTTGGCTGGTGTAACCAGAAATCCCTAAGCCAATTTTTTCACTATATATACAAACCACATCCAGACAGGATGTTAAAGCATGATGAAAAGCTCCTGACATCAAACAATTGGCTAAAACCAACATCTGAAACCCATGTTTAACTTTGCACAGCTTTCATGTCAACATCAAGGCTCTGTTGACCGCATTGTATCGACACGAAAGCTCCAATGACCCATTTCAACAACTGAAAGCTTTCATTACTCGTGAAATTTAAAAGTCTGCAAACTAAGGACTTTTGGTTACCCTGACACACACACAGTGTCACACACACACACACACACACACACCAGCCTTCAAAACTATCTATAGACAACTGACTTGGAGGTTCCATGCCAGCATCTGTACCAGATTTTATTGGATCAATAGCAAACACCTTTCAGCTAACCTAAAAATACCTCAGATTGAATCTATCATGTGAGAAAGTGGGAACAGATATGGCAACAGGCAATTTAGTACAGGTCTGTCTCACAATGTACAGATAGGTAATGAAATGCACTGTTAGAGCAACTCAGCAACTAAACAACCTTTCTTTGAGGGTATTACTGTAATGACTTGAAGAAGAACTTTCCTTAAGTCTCAAAATAAACACCCACATGCAGTACCTGCAGGCTATTTGGACAAAAATGTACCAGCTGGGAAAATATTATATCACTCCTTGTTACTAACAACCTTGGCTGCTCTAAGTATGTCCCTATTTCTCATATTCCCACCTCTCTTTCACTCTACCCTACCATCCCGAACTTCCCCTGGATAAGTGATGAGAAATAACAGTACATTGTTTTCATTTCAACCTCAGTTCACATAATCCTTCATTGGCTAAAACTCGTTAAGTGCAACCAATCGTACAAAACTGCAGATCTGTTACACACAATGCCATTGATCAAATCTCTCAGCTCTCTTACAATCACCCGCTAATCACCATGAAACAGCCTAGATCAGCTTGTGATTCATTTATCACACTTTTCTCAATTTTGGCCTCCAGTCTCCTCAGTTCTTAAATTCACAAACGTTCCTCAAGTCACCCTGCACCAGCTCTACATAAAGAAAAAAATTTTTATGCCGGCTCGCTCATTCTCTCCTAGCCTGAAAAATGTGCTCTTCCCAGATATTCAGTCGCCTGAACCAGATGATGACTACCATCTATACCTGTTTCCACCACCATGCAATCTCTCTCCCCCTCCCCTATACCTTCCCGAATTTTGACCTTGCACCAGAATAAACCAAATAACCTGGTTATCGCGGCCTTGATTTTGTGGTGAAAAGCTAATCTCTATGGCGCTGAGAAACTTCAGAGCTTTACATTACATTCCATATCATTCCTTCATTCATAGCATTTATATAGCACCCCTTCAAGAAACTACTCAGAGGTGCTCCCAGCCCAACCACGAACAAAGAAAAAAGACTTGAGGGACTTGTAGAACCCAGCCGGATACACCACAAGTAGAGAGCGAAGCGTAACCGGGAGGTCGTTCCAGACAGTAGGCCCCACGACCGAGAAAGCACGGTGCTGCTTAATAGCCAAGCGAGCCGCGCGGGATCAGAAGCTCACTCCTAGCCGAAGAGCGAAGTACACGACGCGCTGCAACGTCAGAGACTGGACAGCAAATCATTCCCAAGATGGTGCTAACACTGTACATAAAAAGTCATCTTTTATAACCTCTGACCAGTGCTAACTGGACCATAGACCACATATTTCTAATCAACTGTTTCAACAAAGAATATATTGAACGTCTCCAAAATATTGACATTCCAGTTTGAGAGGAACATCTTGACTTTCCAGTGTAAGCTGGATATCCAGAATTTCCATTCTAAGCAGGATATATCTAAGACAAACAGCGGCATAGGCGGAGACAGGATCCATCACACGAGTTCTCCAGCAGCTTCTTAATTTAATGTAATGAAATTCAGACAATTTATATAGCATCGTCAACTGTAGCAAGCCACTTCTAGGATGCTTTACATGTATGTTGTCCACAGCAGGGCTTAAATTGTGGCAGGACGGTCATGGACGGTGTCCTGGCACTTATTTTCAAATCTCTATGCCGTCCTGCCACTTATTTGGCCAGCATACCTGAAAATGTAAGGGGCGTCCTGGCACTTCTTTTGGAAAGGTAAGGGGCGTCCAGGCACTTCTTTTTTTACACTTTTAGCACTGGTCAACAGTCAGAGTATATTCTATACATGTATATATATGATGTATCAAAGCTACACTTATGAACCTGTAGCCACATCGACATCCTGAGAAGACCATTCGTATTTGTCAACAGTAAACTTAACTTATTTGAAATGTAAGTTTAAGACAGGAGGAATGCGAGTAGGTGGGGTGATTGGTAGCAGCATTGGAAGAGGTAGTATTGAATGACACTATATAGGACTAGACACCCACCCCAGTGGATTCAGATATTATTGAAGGCAGGAAAGAGCAAATGCGGGACTGTCACTACATCTCTACCAGCTCCAGTTTTCTCAGTAATCTTATGGCTCTAAAGTAAGGAGATACATCTGCCTCTCGTGCAACTCAAATGACTCAGAATGAACTGTCTATGGAGTCAACACACAGCCATGTGTGTGTGTGTGTGTGTGTGTGCATGCATGTGTGTGTGCATGTGTATGTGTGTGCGCGCATGTGTGTGTGTGAAAACAAACAGACAGACAGACCAATGTTAATTAACCCTTCATTTTTTACAAGGGATGTCATGCAAGTTGTTTTGTCTGCATCTATACCCAATAAACAATTACAGCACTCTAAGCAACCTTGGCAAGACCTGCCCATCCCAGAAAGATGCATGAATTATTTAGCAGCCTATCAGCAATCACTATATATCTCAAAAGCCCCTGGGACTCGTTATGACCGACCTATAGGAAATTTCGGTCATATTTTTTGCAGCATCAATTCCATAGTTTCCTCTTTCTAATGCAGACTAAATATGTATGGATGCGATTGATGCACAGCTAGACACAAGACAGAAATAAGCAAGTACGTGTAGTTCAAAATTACTATGTAACCAGGAGGACCATCAGATGAATGATCAAACAGACCTGTCAAGTGAGTGATGGCTAGATCAGGTCAATTAATCTACCACATAGATTAATTCATCAGCCAGAAGCCAACTTAGGTGCGTTAGTAATTTTTTTTCTAGAATTAGAAGCTATAGAAGCCCTTCTCAGTTACACTGAGATGCAGCAATGCACATGGACTTCCAGAAAGTGCTACAAACTTCAATTTCCTTAGTATCTGGCTCTCTGCACAAGAGGGCAGGCAGCCAGTCCTCACTAGTGTATGCCGTACGGTCAGTATAGTCATTATAGCTAAGTTGGCTAAGGAGCGCAAGTGGTATACCTCTATTAAGTAAATTTCCGCTCTTTGAATCCCAACCTTTCAGTTGATAATCCTGCACACTAACCATGAGACTATCGTGCATTCCCACCAGCGAATAGAATTCTCTGAAAAGTTTCCTCCAACACAACATCTGGCAAAAACTGAAGCTAAAAACCAGTCCCTTTTTTCTTCATATTCAGTCACCAATTCATAATTATTATTATTATTAAATATTATTATTATTAATCCATAAACTGTGCTGAAAACATGGTACTCTGACACATTGCGTTGACAGTCCATCAAGTCCATCACTGGACGCGGTTACACATCAAAAGGCTGGCAGCAGGCAACGCTGAATGTGTCAAGGTCCCAGCTAGTCCACACCTACAGGTCTTTTAGCCACACTAGTGTCTGGAGTTAATAGGCACTACTTTTAAGACCATGGCCTAGACATGGTACGATAACAGAATCCCAGTGGCCAACTCCCAGTTACCACACTTCATAAATATGCTACTGTTAGACAGGAAAAGGATAAGGCAACTGTACACTGTGTACAGGCCTACTACTCCAGATATTGCAGAGCTCTACAGCAACTATGTACCATATAGTTGAACAGTTGGCTGGTGACATTTGGGTCTGCTGTTGTGGTCTCAATGCAATTCAAGGATCTGTCTTCCTTCGCATTCCAATGAAGCTCATTACCCTTTCCCATCCCCTGAGGCCAGTCTCCGCTGACCCATGAGTTCCTATATATCTAGGGTTATCTAGACGTTCATGGCTGACCTTAAGGGTTGCATATCAAGAATAATCACCACAGTTCAGTAAAATCAGCAAACCCACAAGAGACAATTGTTATTGAAAACCACTGCGGTCCATATGGCTTTACACATTCTATTCTGCCATATTTTCACGAAGTCCTTTCCTGAGCTGAAATTCTACTACTCGATTGAAAAGTACACATCTGGAATGAATTTCCGAAGTTGATATTCCAATGCCTGCTTTTCAAAATTCCTTTCTGACGCATTGGGTCCAATATCGCAAGAGGAGATGAAATTCCATTACATCTGATCATTTACAAATCACTTTCCTATATTGGAAATAAAATCATTGAGAAAAATGCCTAGTATGCGCTTAGTCAAGGGCTCCTATATCTTTAGATATGCAATATATCTAGATGTCTATGGCTTAGTGCATGCTTTCTAGCTTAACAAACTCATTTCCCCCACGGTACGACAAATTATATGGGATTCAATTTCTACTGTATACTATAGAAGCCACAGACCAAGTGGAGTAAGGAATTAACATCTGCTGTGATAAAATTCTTAAGTTACAAGTTTCAGAATTCAACTACATATGTGAAAAGTAAATAGTCCCAATTCAATGTCAGGCCAAACAACTTGCATTGTATTGTATTTAAAACTTCATAAAGCACCGCTAGAAGGGTGAACCGTTCAGAGGTGTCCCTGAGTGTAAAAGCCATACGAGAAGAAGCATGTTTTGAGAAGAGAGAAGGAAGAAGAGAGACTGCCACGCCTGACAGAAGTGTAGAAAGAACAGAAGGAGACAGCGCATTCCAAAGAGAATGACCAATTGAGGCAAATGATCGAGACTGAGTCATAGTGCTCAGTTCTAGAGTGAGGAACCAAGAGGTCAAGTCTGTTGGACGAATGAAGTGGATGATGGGAGGATGCTGAATGAGGATGAAGTCTGAATGGAAATGACTGCAGATTACTGTGGCAAAAGCATATGAACAGAAGATGGTCACAGGCATTTTACATGTGCAATTTATGTCCACTTTAAGGCTCTAGCCCAATTGAATGCAAACCATGACAAGGCCATGATGTAAACAGATGGCAATTGAAATTCAGTCTTGAAAACAGCCTCATTAGTAGGGTAGTCCCAAAATCACGGTCAAAAAGTGAATAAATAACGGCGCACTTTTGCAAAAATCCAAAAATTCACGGCACCGTGAATCACGGTGCCGTGAAAAAATTTCTGCAGTCAGAATTTCTGTATTATATTACGATGAATTTTATTTTGAAATTTAGCATAAACGAGTATTTATGAATGAGTCTTCACTTGTCAGCGACGTAATTCACTCCCCAAAAAGAAATTCTTAAATTAATTTAATGGTTTCGCACAGAAATTCTTAAATTAATTTAATGGTTTCGCTCTGTTTTTGGTCGTCGGCACCATTTTTGACGTGTTTTTATTTTTTAAAAGTGCTGAAAATGTGAAAAATCACAGAAAATCACGGGAAAAGGCAAAATTCACGGTTTCCGTGATTTCCGTGAATTCGTGATTTTGGGACTACCCTACTCATTAGCATCGTAAAGCAGCCTTTAATCTAATCGATAATTATCTCGACTGGCTGAAGAGTCATAAAACAAAAATCAAACACTCTGTGTGCACCTGCTTAAGTTATGCAAAAATATGGACATTGTTATCAGCACAAAAACTTATTCTTCAGCCAGCTTTAGTCAATGGCTGCCACATCACAAAGGACCGACGGCCATTAAATGACAACAAAGAAAAAATCATTCATAACAGAAGTCAATAAATAATTCTCTAAGCACACCTCAACAAATGCCAACACTCTCACTGCACACTCTCACAAGTATGCATGGCACACAAATACACACATTCACACACACACACACACACACACACACACAAATACACACCAACAAGAACACATGCATGCAGACATACAAATGTGCACACTCTCACAAGTAGTGATGTAGCTTTTCCGGAAAGATATTTTTCCGGAAAGTTTCCGGAAAGTTTCCGGAAACTTTCTGTAGACCGAAAAATACATCTAACACATAATGTTACATTTTCCCTATCAGAAAACATAGGAAAATTGTAGTTTTTAAAGTTCCTTTTATTGGCAATGTGGGAAGTGTTCACCTTAAAGAATTAAAATGACCATTAAATGCTTTCATTAGCAGTTCAGAATATCTGACAATTTGACATTTTGACAGCTGCTTTGAGCCTGCTCAACTATTTCTTTCACTGTGCTATTTAGGATTATATTGCAACAGTCAAATGGTGATGTAAATTAGCTGAATCTTTGAAAGTAAGGAAAGAATGTAAGGGATTTCAGAAGTAATAAATTAAAGAAAATAATTATGGACAGTAAATAAATAAATAAGGTTACATAAGATAATAAGGCTTTTCCTTAGTCCATACACTGCTTACTCAAGGCAACAACTCATAGATAGAAAATTTAAACCAAAACATATTCTCTGCTGCTTACCAAGAAAAGCAGATTTGAAAATAGATTAGTCTCACACTGGAATGGCATTGCCAATAACATATTATGTAGGAATTAATCTGTTACAGTACTTATTAAAACATTTGGTGTCTATAGTGTACTGAATCAATTGCTGTTTTTGTTTCATATTTTCAGAAATAAAAAAATAAGAAGAGATAAGTGACCAAATCATAAAAATTTTCTTCATAATAACAGTGAAGTCTGATTTCAAATAATTCTTAAATGTATTGTCGGTGTGTACACTAAACAGTAAGCAATAAGTGTTGTTCATTGAATGAAAAAAATCAGCAATGACTATACAATATAGCTTACAGTGATTGATGTTTAAGCATATTTATGGATTTAAATTATTTATTTAGTAATATTGTATTGATGGAAAAATATCGGAAATTTTTCGGAAAGTTTCCGGAAAGATACGTCGGAAAGTTTCCGAAAGTTTCCGGAAAGATATGAAACTTTACGGGAAATATTTCCGCCTCACAACACTACTCACAAGTATGCATGGCACACAAATACACACATTCACACACACACACACACCAACAAGCACACATGCATGCAGGCATACAAATGTGCACACTCTCACAAGTATGCTTGGCACACAAATACACACATTCACACACACACACACACACACACACATTCACACACACACACACACACACCAACAAGCACACATGCATGCAGACATACAAATGTGCACACTCTCACAAGCATGCATTGCCACAAATACACACACATGCATGCACACCTGCAAGCACACATACATGCCCAGTTGCACACAAACACCTTTAATAGTCATTGCATACTACACAAAGCTCAATGATCAAAAACACAGTGTCAACATGACATACTCATTTCAAAAACTTCTATAGACCATTTATTACACAACATTTGACACTTAGCTACACCAGCCTTCTACAAATTTATGGGACAAATGAAAAAAAATTCAGAAATTGATACCAACAGCTTCAAGACCCAATGTTTAGAATTTACTCTTCATGAGTCCCTCTGCTTGTCGAGGAGTAACCGTGAGAAATAAACAATTGCGAAAATAAACATCAAACAGACCAGTCATTTGTTGCATGTTTTTAATAGCCCCTCAAACCCGTAGTGGGTGCTTATCTCTGTGCTTCGAATCTCATATATGGGCCAACAACATCCAATCATGTCACCAATCTGCTGCATGATAACCTACAGTCCTACACTGGTTGCTCACTCCTCAGTGTATAACCTGCAACATATAGGGTACTTGATCAACTCTGCTTTATTACCAATAAAGCACTGCATGAAGGTCATGAGAGACCCCAATAATTATCAGGCAGCACAGATACCAGCTATGATCCTCATCCAGTAATCAACTACATGTCCCACACGCTTCTATGTTTCCACTGCATGAATGTTCAGTCTTTCTGACCACGCGAATAAATCACAGCAAATGAAACACCTATCTATAGATCCTTGTACAGTATCATCATATATGACAACCACTGACTCCATCAACCACTGTACTCCTCAGACTGTAATAAATAAATCATCATCTTATCATTAATATTATCATTAATTATTCATGGTTATGACGAGGTGCAGAGTCAACTGGATAAAAAAATTCAATTAAATCTCAGCAATGGTCTGCAGGTGTTACCAGACAGCATTCCAAGCACTGCACAGCTGAGGTCACCATCTGATATATTCCATACTTAACGATCACCAGCAGATATGGATCTGCACTCTACAAACGACAAGTCACAATGCCAACCAAAGACTACTTACTAGTCATTGGCTTAAGCCAAGAGTCGCTCAAGGCCGTCAGCCTTGAATGATAATATACAAATTATGCAGTTTTTACATAGAGATATTTGAAGACACAAGACTTCGGTGCAGTAACCATCCAAAGAGAAACTAAAATCTGCACCTTATCCCATTACTAGCTCACTGCTCGCAACCAATCCGCAACCAGACTCCATCATTTATGTAATTTTAAGCTGCATGATTGTCTTTATAAATCTGATCTCTTCAAAAAAACTCGACACAACACAGCTGCTGCAAAGCTGACATGCATGCACAATCAATGCAGAACAGTCTTAGAATACAGTTGAATATTTAGCAAGACTTTAGAACTAAAAGAATAGTCTTAGACAATGATCGAATAGAAAGGTCTTCAATTGCCTACAAAATGCAGGCACAGTTCTAAGGAGAAGCTTATTGTCAAAGACTGCACCATATCCTGCTTGACAATGAGGGGCCAACCACATGTATGAAAGCTTCCATGACCCATGAAACAGAGAACAATGGCCATGTGTTGCAGAACAAAGGTATATCTAAAGAAAGGTCAGGATGACACTGAACTACATACCTCTTCAAGAAGGATGTAGCACAACCAGCCAGGTAGTTACACAACTCACAGGTTACACCATAGAACTTTATCAACTTATCATCACCATTCACCACAGGATTTAATGCAACTTCCATATGGGCAACCAATGCAGTCCATCTCACGCAACCAATGCAACTCATCACATCACACATGCACTTAGACGCATGACCAACCGTTGGAATTCGAGCAATTATCAGAGTGCCGAGATGCAGCATTTAAAATGGAGAGCAGTTGATTATCATGTTACATGTATGCGTGTACAAACTGTACATAGCCCTGTACTCTGCAAAAATGCCAAGGCTACTTTGTCTGCATCATTTGATGACCTGAATTTCCTACGCCTAACACGGATGTTTTCGTGACAAAGTGAGGACATACATATAAACCAGCGCAGACACCAGGGTCACCTATAAAAACTGCTGCACATACATGTACACGTTGTTGGATATACACTGTCAATTAGTCTGACAACAACGTTAATCATTGAGTTTGATTCTCCACTTTAGAGAAAGTATGTTGTATGCATGTATACATATATAGGAATGCTTGTAAACAAAACACAAATTTCACTTGAGAACGTGTAAATATGCATATTATGCAATGTATATGCATGCATGTAGGTATACATGTATGTATGTATGTATGTATGTATGTATGTATACTATGTATGTATGCACTATGCATGTATCTATGTAGCATGTGTGTAAAGCATGAATTAATTCATGTACGGTAGCTATAAGTAGTAAGAAAACACATCAAATGACAGTTCTACCATTGAATACTAAAACAACAAGTAAAAAGCAAGGAAAGAACAGAGAGCCCTGGTCTCAACAGCACAGCACATGCATGCAAGTATACATGTGCAGGCATACTGGTCCAACACATAGGCTTAGACTGTTTTCATTTCTCAGCCAATGACCAGCATCCAACACAACGTCCTGGTTACAGTAATACAATACTACAACACATGTCTGTACCAGCCCTAAATGCAAAGTCTCCGGTAGTCAGCAAACACCAAAAGCAAAACAATAACTGCTATTGTTCCTGCTTGCCAACTCCTTATCCAAAATCATAAGTGGACACAATAAGGCCTAAAAAAAATGCTGTGTTTCCGGTAACAGAGCTAAAAAAATTGGGTAGGTAGGTCGGAAAATATTTTTATTTTGTAAAATATTTTTATGCAGTCACTATCCGAAAAAGTATACCCCACTAGTCTTTTTTGCACGCTGAAACAAAGTACGTGTTCTAAGCAAGTATAAACTGCCTATTTCCCGACTGTCTGCACCTAAAACTGCTCTAGAAACAGTCCTATTAATTTCATTTTGTTGACGTCTCTTATGTTATGTCAATACAAATGTTAAAAAAAAATTTTTTGAAAAAAAAATTAAATTTTTTTTAATAAAATTTTTCTGAAAAAAATAAAAATATTTGGGTCGCGGCCGTAAAAATGGGTCGGTCGCGTTACCGGAAACACAACACTTTTTTTTACGCCTAAGTCAAATTGAAACTAATTTGCCATCTGATTATTTTCCATCGATATTTTTCCAGCGATTAGAATTATAATATATCTAATCTCATAGCTAATCAATCAGAACTAGAATCAGCAATTAGTCTAATTGATTAACTAATCATTTAGCATACAATCAATTATTTACCCTTCTTGAGCCAAATAACTGATCTTCTAAAATTGCTTCTATCCAGCCTCAAATATAATAGAATCATTCAGGCAAACCCTATTCTTCAGCCCCATGAAGATGTCAAATGCAGCAGTAACCATTTTTCTTGTTAAGCGTAATAAAGAATTTTACAACATAATTTGCAGAATTATGACTGACTCGTCTGAATTAGAATATTATTAAGTAGAGTTCCATAACTTATTTTGTTAACAGAGCTGCTAAAGTCAGACAACAAAGTCACAAAACGAACAGAAGGGTAACTGTGAATTTTTAAAGAAGAACAGCATGTCTTATACATCAATAGAACATAAATCAAAAGATCACAGCTCAGTATTCTGCACTCACATATTTTGTTCTTTATATCCATGCAAACGGAAATATGTTGAAAGCCAAGTATCTGCTTCCATTTTTTGCTTTTCCCCTTTCTCTTTCCACCTCCACCTACAGCACAAAGAGAAAAATCAAAAGGACTTATGCATACATGTGTGGGGTAGTCTGAGTAGCAGAGTCAAAGAAAGGAGCTAACATGCAACTTACACGATGCTAGAGAAAAACAGGCAAACAATAAAATATTGCATTGTAGAACACAGTGCTCAATTAGAGGCATGCAAGTCATTTCACATCTTTTGAAATTCCTTCACATCATATGTTGCACACAACAACAACAACAACAACAACAACAACAACAACAACAACAACATTACAACAACAACAGCAGCAGCACCACTTTACATCTCATATCACAATGTGTGAACAACTGTCATGCCTGAATAGACAAACGTGTTCCGAGGTAACTGAAGCAACTTTTGACACGCATTGTTGACAGCATTTTGAGAATCACTTTGGAGTGCTATTCATTAGGCGTAAAAAAAATTGTTGTGTTTCCGGTAACCCGACCGACCATTTTTACGGCCGCGACTCAAATATTTTTTTTTTAAATTTATTTTTTTTTAAATTTAATTTTTTTTAAAATTTTTTTAAATTTTTAAAAAAAATATTTTTTTAGCATTTGTATTGAAATAACATAAGAGACGTCAACAAAATGAAATTAATAGGACTGTTTCTAGAGCAGTTTTAGGTGCAGACAGACGGGAAATAGGCAGTCGGGAAATAGGCAGTTTATACTTGCTTAGAACACGTACTTTGTTTCAGCGTGCAAAAAAGACTAGTGGGGTATACTTTTTCGGATAGTCACTGCATAAAAATATTTTACCAAAATAAAAATATTTTCCGACCTACCTACCCAATTTTTTTTAGCTCTGTTACCGGAAACACAACATTTTTTTTAGGCCTTACAGTCAGCACAATATCTTCTGAGAACCACTCTCAGACACTATTCAACATGTAGAGTCTAACTGTCAGGTCGTGCAATGCTCAACATCTACCGTAGTGCTGCAGAAGTGTCTGACCATGCAGGAGAGTGGGCCATGCTACTATTATTCCCGAAGGCTGGGTGTGGTATAAAAAATTGTCTTTACTGCGGTAATTAATTACTATTAAACAACGAATCCAAATTATATCTTCTAAAATGTAATAGACACTGTAATACCAGTAACAATCCATCTCAGGATAAGTTACATATCCATTTGTATCAGCACAGGATCCGGAAGGTGAAAAAAAAACGAGAAATCTAGCACATCCATTTCTGATCAAAAGTCTTATCTACATGTATCTATATATGTGACCCGGTCTATGAAAAGGGACCACAACGCGGGAATGGACTTATGTATACCACCATGATCAGCACAAAATTCTGAAAAGAATGATGTATTATGTGACACAGCACTATTATCTTTTCTATTTTTTTTAAACTTTACAACGTGATGTACCTGAAAAACGAGATCTTCGGAAAACGCAATTGAAGTGAATAATCCGAATATCGCTGTTTGTTGAACCTTACACTTTATATTTAGAAACATGGAAATCAAAGCGCTGCATAGACATGTAGAATGAATTATTTAGCGCATTACTATAATTCTAATCATAGATTCATCATTAAAACCGTTTCCAAAAAATATTCTACTGTCATAATACCCCGACAATAAGGATGCCGCCTTGCAGTCCCTTTTATGTGCTCTAATATTACAATAAGAAAACCTAATAATATCAAATGATTTCTGTGAACCATTATGAAAATTTGATAGACAGAAGAGTCATCTAGCGAATCCCAGTGAAAACCCGATTTCGATATTTCGATGGGTGACCATGTTCTAAGGCCTGTATCTCGGTAAATAAATCCCGCGTTGTGGTCCCTTTTCATAGACCGGGTCACATATTTCTGCTTATCTATCACGTGCTGATATCGGATATAAAAAGTCAACTGCAATGCATATATCAGTAACATTGATTTTCCAAATACTCTCAAAATTTTCTAAGTTAGAGAAGTTGATCATAATGTACTGAACACCTGCCAAATGGCTCAGTAAAAGTCAAGTGTGATAGATGTTAAAGTCTCTTAGATCACAACAACAAATTCTCTGCAAATGTAAAAAACTATGTGTCTGGATAGCTTTCTTCGTGTCACTGGCACTCAGCCGTTCATTTAATTCTAATCTTAACCTTCCATAGCACCGAGCTGCACCATGAATCAAGCTATATAGCACTCACACCAGAGTGAGGCTATAATAAGGTCAACCCCCCAGATGACCAGTCCACAGTCGGTCAGATATACAGCCCATCATGGACAAGTAATCCAAAACAGATCTATAAGTTTTACAATGAGCACGAAATGACACAAGCGACTAGGGAATAACCAGTAGACATTTTCCACTGAGTATCGACTACAAGCATTTGGATAAAATAGTATTCGAGCACAAACCAACACTGTTTGTTTCATATGAGAAGCCTCACAGTTTCATGCAATAAAAATTATCGAAAATGTATTTTTAGTCATATTAATGAGTCAATTTTGCCAAATGTTGTTAACTCTGTCCCGAATTGCATTAATTACGGTAAATTCAAAGTTGATATCATTTCAAGAGATATAATTCAAAAGATGGTAACTCTATTAAGGCCTAATGGTTACATACACTGGTTTATTGAATTCATACTTAAAAATTGTCATTTGCAGCTATTTGTGTGTATAACTGTATACTATAGGTGTGTATACTATATGTGTGATTGTGTGTATGCTATTTGTCGAGGCAAATACCCTGAATAGCACCAAAAACCGATATATTCAGTCGAATAGATTTCCAATTATTCCGAATGAGATACTGAACAGACCAAGCAGATACAGAGACAGACAGAATTCTTAAATGTTTAGGTCAGGCACTGGACATTGCTCAATTAGCACAGTTTTCAGTATATGACAGCTGGCCGTCAGATGACCTTGCTTGTATATACACTATACAGGAATAAGGATGCTTTTCAAATACTCTGCCATTGGACAGATTGGGTTTAATAATGGTTCATTAACCCACAATTTGTAATAGAACCCAAAGCCGCTGAAAAAGCCGCTGAAAAATATCATTCACACGTAGCCCAGTTCTGCACATTTGGGCGCTAGACGACATTGTTTGCAAAGTGATAAGATTAAGGATAAAGGATGCATTTTAAATACTGTGGTTGGACAGAGGCGTCGTGTTTCATAAATCAGGAGTCCAAATTTGAGGGGAAAAAACTAAAAATTGCTAAACAGGATGTTAATGCAATCTTGAATAGGTCCAAGGTGATCATTGTTTCTGGTATGATTTGATAGATTTGAAAAAATTTATGGGAAAAACATACTCCGCAGAATGTTAAAAAATCAATTGTTTAGAAAGAATGTTTTTATTCTTGTGTCACTGTTACACGGAATCTGACAATAAACTCCGGTTGAATTGCTTCTGGGCCATCTGCTCCAGATCTTTTTCAAATCTATAGCTCCATAAACAGCTTTAAAGAACTGCTACATTCTTTGCAGTGTGCAATGTGTGAAAGCCCAGCGAAGACATTTACAAGTAATTACGAACGGTTGGCAAGGCTAACTGCATCAGTGAGCCTCGTATACACAGTGCCTAACGTTCTCTACACTATTGTGGCTGCTTGTTTAAATTACCACTTCTGATGGAATACATGAAATACTTCAAGATTTACTATTTCTCCTTGCATTTTGGTAACAAAGTGATACTCTGATTGAGGTTCACGATTTACGTTTCAGGTCACCTAATTAATTAGCTATCACAACAAAGGACAAACAATGGCCATTATTGCAAACTGATTGAAGACATAAGACCAGTGGCCTACAAAGGACAACAAAACAGCTGAGCTAGTCAAGTCAAACAGTTTTCAATTGGCATATGAAACAGTAGTTCTTATATCCCAGCATGACAACTACAGATTGAATTCATCCTAAACAAGAGCCTTCACTGCAAGACAGATTGGTCAATGGTCATATATCCTTTAGCTCTCCATATATAGTCACACATTTTCCTCATATGAGGTGATACTGTAAGAGGATAACCAGTGCTGGCTCTTAAGCCCCACAAATCAAGAGATGTACCTTTCTCAAGGCAACACATTATTCATATTCTGCTAGGGTTGTATAGTGTATACCGAATTAGTATCTTTCACCATAGCAAGTTTTTCAAGGTATTTTACTTGATTTAATCTCAATAATAGCACTAACAATACATTCCCCAGCACAAACAAGGATGTGTTCACTACAGCTTGCTGCTGGGATATTCCACCATTTAATAGGAAAGATCTAGGCACCGCCATCGGCTATATACATTTGTGGATTTTTCCACCCTACCACGTCCATTCCACCAGGGAGTGGATTTGCCCATCATGATAGGCGAAAGCAACTTATATTTTTGCAATACTGTTTGAAGTACTAAATACTTTGCTAACATCAGACATCAAGTGACTAGAACAGCCCTTATACACCACCAAACAAACTGGACACTTAATGTAAGCAAACAGTAGACAACAGTGTACACTTAAGAGGAGGCCCCTATACATACATATAGCCTGTCATGCACCTTCACCACCACCTGCTCTCAGATAATTTCCTTTTCATGGCCAAACAACCGTCGTCCAGTTATAAGGAACATCTATTATACATCACTATAAATGATGTGTGCTTAGCCACACAGTAATCATGCATGAGCTGCTTTGATGTGTTGCTTTCATGATTAAGCCTCAGTGCAAACAAGGCTTTTAATCATAAGAGGGCCATCTCTTTGCCATCAAGCATTCTTCATCAATAGGGGCCTATACCATTACCACAATTACCATTTTAATTAGGCATTATTCAGGGCCGTGTTTACAGTGAAAAGAGGTCAGAGCAAATCAATTTCACAGACACAAAACACTGCCACCCAAGAAACCTTCACCAAGTGAGTGGATGGGTAAATCGTGCTTCCCAGCACAAATTACAATAGTATTTAATGTGCTGAGGCCAAAAAAAAAATATGTTGTGTTTCCGGTAACAGAGCTAAAAAAAATTGGGTAGGTAGGTCGGAAAATATTTTTATTTTGTAAAATATTTTTATGCAGTGACTATCCGAAAAAGTATACCCCACTAGTCTTTTTTGCACGCTGAAACAAAGTACGTGTTCTAAGCAGGGTGATTCCGTGTCAATTCAACCAAATTTGCAACCAAAATTGACATGACCAACTCAGATTTACTTGAAATTTGGCACACTTGTTGGGCTATGTGAGACATGTAAAAACCTGCAAAGAAATTTTTTGGGGTCAACTACTTCCCGAGATACGGGTCGACAAACTTTGACCCAAACCGGTTGACCACGTTCCTTTGGACGTCTGTATCTCAGCATGTATAAGAGCTAGAAAGGTGTTCTTGGTGTCATTATTTAGCTCTTTTCTTGAACTATTTGAGTAGATTTTTTATGACTGTTTAACCCATTAGTGCCTGATTTTTCAAAATCATGTTTATTCACTTTTAATTTGTTGCATATGCAGAATAAGCATAGGGAAAAATATTACTTTTATTATTGCTAGCATAATATGTGATTTTGAGCTGTTTTTGTAAGCGTCCCATATATGGGACGCTAGGCACGAGAGGGTACCTGAACTAATAGACATGTTGTCACTGCCACAGCTCGTACAGCAGGTTCAAATGAAACTAAAATCAGTTTATTTCAAAGAAGATGGTCATTATCTACAAATATCTAGAGTAAACAGTCAACATAAATTAGGAATAATAAGAAAAAATAAAGGAAAAATGTATAAATTACTACAAAAGGCCAAAATAGGCCGATCATAGTTTGGTAGTGTGTCGCGCCTACAGTTTTCAAACTCTTTAGACAGCAAAGCAGACTGTCAAAACTTTTATTTGACTAGCCAAAGGGTCTATTCAATTAGTAGCCTACTTATAGTATGAGTAATAATAAAACCTGCTATGGCAGTGCCTAATATTCCTGAACATACTTATCGAGTGTCTCAGTACAACATTCAACGTTGTATGTTTTCGGTTGGATTTCATGAAATTGGTCAAACAGTAAAATGTACAGGCCAATGTTGCACTTCTTGCAATGATTATGAACTTGAAACTACAAACTGAGCAACACAATTATCTGCATTTCAATTTTTTTCTATGTAATGTTTGCCATCCTTGCAGATCTCCATTAGTGCTTGTTGGCTCAGTGACTTTTTATTTCCAAAAAATGGCTGAACTTTCTAGAGAGTATCTTTTGCCACAGGCCTACACATTGCAGACACTGTGCTAGAATTCCATGCAGAAAATCTACAGATCAACCAAGTTTTCTGGATGGCGACATTTATTTGGTAGGCTAAGATAGGTCAACACCACTTGTGCGAATGGATTGAGATGTGGTAAAAGCACTGCATCATCAAGAAAGTTGTTGGCATTTATTCAGTATTAGCATACTGGTCCACATGGATGTCATGTGCTGGCATATTTGGTGAACCCATTTCCTTTATGATTTGCTGCCTTTGTTATATTTGTTCTGTATGGATCAATGATCATGATCAATTGGTCATTTAGTCGCAATGGTGGGTTTAGTTGAGTTGTTGTTCAATGAAATCAATGCTACACAGTATTTGTCAATGTGAAATAACACATGTGATATCAGGGATTTCATAAAGACACACTGATGCATTGAAAAGTATATGCCGTGAAGTCTGTCATAGCACCCGCTGATGAAATCCCGACTGTTACACTAGTGTTACAGTAGGTCTCCAATCTGTGGTTCAGCAGCTGAACGGTGATGTCCTTGCCACAGTACATAATTTGGACATTCTTCACCTGGAGTCATATAAGGTGAAAACTTGGCTGATTCTGACTCTTTGGCACCAATGCAAGTCAATGTCTCTGCTGCAGAACCAACCAGCTGTAGTCAAATAGTGAGAATCCCTGAAAATCCCGTTGCAGTGTGTTATTCATCACATCCATCAGTCATGAAGTGTTCTTATCCCCCTCCCTTGTCACAGTGTGCTAATGCCTCGGCTCCCAGTTGTCGATGAGCATGGCATGATTGTATCTTCAGCCATGCTGTCATCCTACACCACTACAGCTTGAATCACACCCCGCCAAGATGAATGTATCTATATACATTGTGAAATCGTCATCTTCCAGCATTGCTAGCACTTGGGGAACAGAAAATATTTTCTGGCTTGGCATGCTACAATTAGCCATAGCTAAACCAAAATTATACACATAGATCTATGTATTTGGGAATCAAAGCAAACTGTCCAAGAATGAAAAAAATCGCCATGCAAACTAGACTACAGAAACTAAAAATTGTATGGACCAACATGTCTAATCGGGCCATATTCAGCCAATTTTTAAAATTAGAAAAATTATTTAGAGCTCTAAATTGGACAAGTACAGTTAAAGGCAACTTAAATTGATCATAGGTACATAAATCATGACTAAAACGTAATGCGTGAAATTGTGTCAACCTGAAAATGCATTGCACAAAACGCCCTACCCTCTCGTGCCTAGCGTCCCATATATGGGACGGTGCTTCGAGAAGTAATAAAATTGTCAAAATGACTGTTTAAATTACACAAAGTTATTTAAACAGTTCCATAACATATTATTCTTCGCGTTTATCATCATAAACTTGCAAATTTTAAGATTATGTATGAATAAATTATGACTTTATACGAGATAATTTGATAACAAGCAATTCTCGACTGTTGCTATAAGCAAACCCCACCAGCACGCTAAAAGCTGCCTATTTAACTCCAATAGTGGACTATAAATGTTGCCTAGAGTCTGACGAACAATTTGATATAAAATACTTGTGGAATTAATATAAATTTGAATTTTCACCAAATTTTAAACTGCCCGTCCCATATATGGGACGCTAGGCACAAATGGGTTAACATTGTACGATAGTGACCATATTTGACAATTTAGCACTTTGACCTTGACCTTGACCATTTCAATCTTTTTGTAAAATCTGAAAAAAATCCCACTTATTGGGTGAAGGGACTCGAACATCCTCCGAAAAAATCAGAATGGGATCTCTAATGGTTCTCTCGCTATAATTATTTTATCTATAATTCTGGGCAAATTTCAATGTCCAGTCGTCTGAAATTTGAATCGCCCATAATGTTGAACTCGAATTTTGAGTGGAATTATAGACAAAATAATTATAGCGAGAGAACCATTAGAGATCCCATTCTGATTTTTTCGGAGGATGTTCGAGTCCCTTCACCCAATAAGTGGGATTTTTTTCAGATTTTACAAAAAGATTGAAATGGTCAAGGTCAAGGTCAAAGTGCTAAACTGTCAAATATGGTCACTATCGTACAATGTTAAACAGTCATAAAAAATCTACTCAAATAGTTCAAGAAAAGAGCTAAATAATGACACCAAGAACACCTTTCTAGCTCTTATACATGCTGAGATACAGATGTCCAAAGGAACGTGGTCGACCGGTTTGGGTCAAAGTTTGTCGACTCGTATCTCGGGAAGTAGTTGAGCCAAAAAAATTTCTTTGCAGGTTTTTACATGTCTCACATAGCCCAACAAGTGTGCCAAATTTCAAGTAAATCTGAGTTGGTCATGTCAATCATGTTGGTTGATTTGACACGGAATCACCCAGCAAGTATAAACTGCCTATTTCCCGACTGTCTGCACCTAAAACTGCTCTAGAAACAGTCCTATTAATTTCATTTTGTTGACGTCTCTTATGTTATGTCAATACAAATGTTAAAAAAATTTGGAAAAAAAATTAAATTTGTTTTTGAAATTTTTTTTTCCCCCCAAAATATTTTTTTAATAAAAATTTTTTACAAAAATATTTGGGTCGCGGCCCTAAAAATGGGTCGGTCGCGTTACCGGAAACACAACAATTTTTTTTACGCCTGACCACACACCCACGGACACACCCACCGGTAATGTATCTTGGTCCTGCAGCCACAGTCCTTGCTAAGGTTGAGCACATTCCTCTAATCCTCTTTGTCTAGTTTCTAAACCAAGACAAGACCCAATACATCTGACTCAGTAGTCGTGTACAACTTTTCAGTATTGATGCTGACTCAAATCACCGAAGATTTTCCAATTTGCACTTTTCTTCCTCTGGCAAGATTGAATTTATTCTCAATTCTGTTTTTCTCTCTCTACCTGCTCAGTGCTCACCTCAATAGAGTTTCTGCTCATGTTTTTACTACTTATGTTAACTGTGCCTTGTCTCCCTCTTCCCCAAATCACCTCCTCTGCAAGCAATCATGATTTGGTCCATGCTTAATCCACGTCAGGATCTACAATGGCAATGCAATCTATATTGGTCTCTCCTTTAATGCTTCTAAGGCCTAAAAAAAAAATCTTGTGTTTCCGGTAACATAGCTAAAAAAAATTGGGTAGGTAGGTCGGAAAATATTTTTATTTTGTAAAATATTTTTATGCAGTGACTATCCGAAAAAGTATACTCCACTAGTCTTTTTTGCACGCTGAAACAAAGTACGTGTTCTAAGCAAGTATAAACTGCCTATTTCCCGACTGTCTGCACCTAAAACTGCTCTAGAAACAGTCCTATTAATTTCATTTTGTTGACGTCTCTTATGTTATGTCAATACAAATGTAAAAAAAATATTTTTTTAAATTAAAATTTTTTACAAAAATATTTGGGTCGCGGCCGTAAAAATGGGTCGGTCGGGTTACCGGAAACACAACAATTTTTTTTTTACGCCTAAGCTCCAAACCATCTGCAATGCTGTTACCCACGTCATTGGGAAGGGGTGGGCATTGTGAATGGATGGATCCGATTTGACCAGGGTCTATGACAACAGAGGCCGTTACCCTGGACAGAAATTTGTTTGGCATATTACAGCACTGGCTTTTGTGAAGTTCAATTCTGTCCCTTTTATACAAGACTCCCTTTACAAGCTCCCATATCTCCAAAGCATCCATTTCAAGGACTGCTCCCTCATGCAAAACTGTCGTGTTGGTTCTACTCAACACTACCTCAGACTCTACCATAGTATTACCCCGAATCTTCTCTGCCTAGTCGTTCTTCCCTGCGATCTTCAGTCCTTGGCCTATTGTCTGCCCCACAGACATTTACTATACAGCCCAGTTTAAGGAACTTAAAAACCGTTGGCCTCTCCAATTCAAACCTGCTGCTTCAGTCCCTTAGGACCAACCTGCCTTCTTTTTCAACTGACCAGTTCTGAAAACCTTCCTTTTTAGTGAGTGAAGACAAAAGCACCGGTTGGGAGCACAACTCGGCACGTCTGATATTAAGAGGCGCAATATGAATTTTTTTATTACAAGGACGAATAAAATTGTCGTTCTTCCAAAGTTCATACAAGTAAAAACGACGAAGTAGAGCATTGACGACACGAAGCTCTTGTGAGTGAGTGAAAAACTCGCTCGCTCAAAGTCCCAAAACAATGACAGTCTCACAGAAGTTCCAACCTGTACTGTTCACGTTGCAAGAAAGCACTCTAATCAGCATTCTTGTCCCGTCTTGATACAGCAGAGGTAATATATGCAGTTCACTGCAGTTAGAAACATGAGGTCAATAAAGCAAATCAAGGATCATGTTAAAATATATGGTTCTTTACGTGGAGCCCAAAGATCACATGTGGCACCACTTAAAATGAATACAGGCAAATGATATTCTATATGGGTGCATGCGTGCAGCTTGCAAACAATTCGCATAACACAATTACAAAGCACAACTGCAGACTTGCGGGAAGGGTCATCAGATTAGCACAGGAAGCAATGCTCAGATAATATCAGTACTCAGACATTTCACCTCATTGATAATTTTAGTTTTTGCAGTGCTTTCCTGGCTTTAAAAATTTCTGAATTAAGGGCAATGCTTCATGTTCCACAGTCAATTCTGTGAGAAAAGGCTCGGTCTTTTGCTAACCCTCAGAGGCAGGATTAGGTATGGGCATAGGAAGTGATCTATTAACATCATTTCTAAACCTTAACTCATGAGGATAGGTGGCTAAAGCTCTTCCTTGCTAGCTGCTATACTCAGTCTTAAAGTAGCTCAGTATGGACACAAAACTTACGAATATCTCTCTGTCCTGTATGGGAGTTGAACCCTGCCTCTTGGTTGCCGAGCGAGCACAATAACCACTAAACATAGCCTATACACCATAAACCTGTCCCAGTGTCCCTATCACAGCTCAATGTAAGAACAGCTATTATGTTAATTTATAATGCACCTTCACATATGAGAAGGTCACAGGGTGGAGGGACAGCTGAACTGCAGCAAAACAAGACCAAAGCAACACACACACACAACAATTATACAAGACTAATTTAACGGCCTCTCCAAGGTGATTGCATGACTGCATGCATGTAGACATGCACGCACATATATATTAAATCATATACAATTATACATATATATGAAATATACACAATTATATATAACATATATACCACATACAATATAATATATTTATATAAATGTTTTGTGTGTATATGTATATATATATATATATATATATATATATATATATACACCCACGCTTTAATGACATAACAATTGTTATCAATATCAAGTGAATATAAACAGCTGTTAGAACTAGACAACCTTTAAACAGATAATAATATTTAACTTCTCGTTCAAATGCTGAGCTCATCATTTGAATCCTGTGTTCAATCTAATCTCTAAGCTTTGGGGCAAACATCAACCGTTCAGGGAGACAACGACGACACCGTTTGACCACAAAATTTCTGACAACCTTTTTTAACCGTTCACAAAAATTTCCTCCCATTGTGGAAAAATAACTGGGGGTCAGACATTGATTTATGTGGGGCTGGGATGTGCAATGAAGACTTTGTTGCAGGGTCCTTAGAAAGACTAGGGGGTTGAAGCCCAAACCCTTGACAATTCCAACCCTGATCTAACGATTGCTTAAATTAAAAGCAAAGCTATAGACAAGAAACGTGCTCAGTCAGTGAAAAGTCAGATCGCAGCCGATAGGTAAAAACTCAAGTACTCTTTAGGTGACACACTGTGATAAATTCAGCAATAGGACACAGCTGTTTGGCATGTTTGGTCTGACAAAAAACTGTCATTCAACATTCACCTTTAAACCTTTCTCCATGTATAGGCCCATAATCTAATCTAATCTGTTGTAATCACAATGCACACATTGGTGGTCACTTCAATCAAAACCACATTCCAAACGCATAATCCATTAAGCATATAACCAGTCACAATCCCCAAGGACAGAAAGACGAACCATACAAAAATGGTTTCTGTGACAAGATCAGATCTTGAACAGATCTGATGGAAAGAAAACGGTAAAACTCCAGTTTAGGTGCGTAAATTATTTTCTCGTGCGTGAATTATTTCTACTGATTTCAAAGTGGATAGTTGTCTGAAATTATCTTTATTGACCGCGCTGGTAAATGGAACTATATATAGAAACCGCATTTAACACTTTTTTGTTAATCCAGCTTCTATTTGAGATAAAAAAAGTCTTGAAAGAGCTTAGATTTCTCAATCGCTTTATCTTTCATCCAGCTTCTATTTTACACATGTAAAACTTTCATCCACATTTCGTTTCTTAAGCGTTTAATAATTCATCCAGCTTCTACTTCACAGTTCACACATATAAAAAACCTTCATCCAGCTTCCGTTTCTGAAGCGTTTTTCAATTCATCCAGCTTCTATTTCGCACATATAAAATAGCCTACCGTCATCCAGCTTCCGTTTCTTAGAGTAAGCAAGGAAAGAAGTAAGTCAGTACTGTAAGTAAGTGTGTACATTGAAAAATAATTTACGCACCTGAACTGGAGTAGAAAATAATTTACGCACCTAAACTGGAGTTTTACCAAGAAAACATGTATGTTGATGATCTATATGGGTATTTAGTGGATACCACAAAGAGGTCTATGTTACTCTTTCCTGCAGGGCTTAAAGTGTGGCAGGACGGTCATGGACGGTGTCCTGGCACTTATTTTCAAATCTCTATGCTGTCCTGCCACTTATTTGGCTAGCACACCTGAAAATGCAAAGGGCGTCCTGGCACTTATCTTTTTACACTTTTGGCACTGCTTTCCCGTGATATTAAGTTAATGGACGCAGTAAGGAAACTATAAAACATACAAGAACTACTTTTAGGTACTGTGCATATACACCAAATCCCAAACACTCCTTTTCCGACACTCTCAAATATAATATAAATAAATGGCCTTCCAGTCTCTAATACGACAACACCATCATTGAAATCGCCTCTAATAACCCACCGTTTCAAGGCAGCCGCTGAAGCCGTCTGGAATGAACAAGACGCAACCGTCGAATAATGGCAACAAACCCTGTCGCATCGCATTTAAAGAACAGCACAAGAACACCTGCACATTTGAAACATCGTAACGCACACATCGAATTGAAATTCCACCCACTAATCGATTTTCCTTACTTCACTAGTTACGTTGGTTTAATGCAGAGAGTCATCCCGAGCAAAACAGGGATTTCGCCGATAACCATAATCTCATGGCAGCATTTATTAGCAGAGGCACAACCTGTAACCAGATGAAGTGAGTGACACATTTCTCACCTTCTCGAGCCTTCAAATACACCGTATTTGCGACTATATTCTCTAATTCCATCGAATACTAAATTAAATTCCTAAATGCGCGAAAGAGATCGATTTTCTGTCAATTTACTCCTTATAAACTCTGCTGGGTGTGGTTAAGATCCAACATGGCGGTCGCCGTCTCATCCAATTTTATTATTCGTTCGCAGATGTCGCCTAGATAAAATTATAGCGCTATTTTACAAACGCCGCTGGGGGTTGTACATTACAAGATTCTTTTTGTTCAGGCGTGCTAACTTATCAAATTAATGACAGTTCGATAATAGCAAAATAATGAAAATGATAATGCGAATTTAAAATTCGCTTTGAGGTGCGTGAACCGTGGACTGTAGTTTACTACTGAGGTCATGTGTATGCCTAAACGCGCTCTGTGGTAACGGTATCAATCATTCGAAAAAAAATTTATATAGCGACCTTTACCCGGGCCCGGTCCAAGTCAAGTGAAAAATAGCAGTGTTCAATAGTTGGTGAAACTAAGATCAGCTTGAAAGGTGTCGCATAGTCACGGGAAGCCCTACACTGACTGCTTTGTCGGTATGATCCCAAAAGGTCTTTAAAGTTTCAGCCTGACATACCCTTTAACCCATTAGTGCCCGACGTCCGTTATAAAGGACGCTCAGAAAACACGTTGCCAAAATTAGAGCTAACTGTATAATATAGTCATCACTATTTTTTTAAATTGGTGGGTCAATTGGCTACAGATTCCACTATTTTGATTGCCGGATTATGTGGATTAGAAATATTTTATTGCTTGTGCTAATGTGTCTATTGCAGCATGTCTAGAATCCTCGCTACCCTTAGCTATTATATTTATGTTTGGTATTGAACGAGGAGGAATTTAGAGAAAGTGTAAATGTTCTTTGTAGTAGCCATAATGGTCAATATCCTGACAAAATATTATCCCAATTGCCGCAAGTTTTCCAAAGGAAATTTCGATTGCAATGTAAGCGTCCTTTATAACGGACGTCGGGCACTAGCCCAGAGATGACGTTTCATACAGTAAGTCTCTGTGCGCCATTGTTCCAGCAATTACCACCGTCGTTGCATTACTTGAAATATGAAGAAAGCATCAGGCTACAGTTTATTCAGACTGGCGACTCACTATTTTGACATGAATATTGTAGACTTTTGCATTTCTGACATGAGTTTGGGTACGGTGGGGCATGTAATGAAGGAGCCTGTACTTGAGGAACATGTAGGCTACACAGGTCAATTTACCTTGAAACCCATAGCAGCCAGGTGCAAAGAACTAGTATCACGCCGCACTATACTGATTATTTGCTGGCGTGATCGCTGTGTTGTAAGAAACTTTTACCCCCCTTCTCCCGAGAGGAGACCGGACTCAATCCCTGTCCGTCCTCTCCTCGGCCGACCATCCCCTCCCGACGTATGCTTTGGCTCATTTCTGATTTCCTCTGTTTTGCACTGGGTTCAAGATGCGCCCACCCTGTATAGAACATAATCCCATGTAGCCGTTATCTAACTAGGCCGTGAATTCGAGTTAGAAAATTACTGGACTCCTAATATCATAGCACAAGAGAACCAATATTAATAATGAAATATATATTTAAAATAGAAAGTCAACATACATCAATGCCGTAACCTAATTACTTATTTGGCGTTGATTATTAATAATTATTATATTCTAATTATTCTTATCTGATCTTGACAGATGAAAGTTTCTTCGGAATATAGTTCAGCTTCTTGTGTAAACTGTCTTGCTCGAAGTTCGATGAATATGCAACCATGTGCTTCGAATATGATGTGTGAGAATAATTTCACTGTAGAAGAATTCGGTCTATGACGAACCAAGTCATCTCCAATGTTTATGTAGATTCACAACACCACCATCAGCCGTTGAATTCAAATAAATGTGATGCGTCGCAATGCAGGCGAACACACACAAGTCACCGATCACCCAAAGTGATACTCGACAACGTCTGAATATTCTTCCAACCAACCGTCAATCGTTCCACAACCACACACGCCTTGACCAAAAGGTTCCCAAAACGAGCCACCAGAATCTATTCAGCAGAATTCTGTCTCGCAACCTATTGTCCTCACACGACGCTTCAATATTCTATTAACCACGTCCAACAACTCTCTTCCTGGCCGCCAAATATAACTTTTAGAGAAGATTGTTTCTACAATCCAACTCTCTCTCTTGACGTCCATGCACAGGAATCACTTATTCCTGTTTCAAAATCCTCTGACGTGTAACTTTTCGGTTTTAAATCGATTTCCACGTCCCTGATTCGTCTATTTACTTTTAACCGTCAATGTCAAGGTAATTGCCATGACAACGTCATGACGTCACGTTGCGTTGCTAAGTTACCACGTCACGTGACTTATAATTTCAAGTTATATTGCTCATTTTCGCCAAATGATTAAATAACTAAACAACGCCAGTAATTACTCTATCTTAACTCTTACCTATAATTAAGAATTAATGTTGATAACAAATTAGTTTAATCGATAATAGCGCAATAATTCGCTACAAATACCCCTCCTTCGAAAGTCTGTAATCAGGCTTTAACAACTTACCTAATTATCAATTCACTAATTTTTCATCAACTTCCTTTCTCTACCTTACAAAACAACACAACATAACTGAATTATATCTTATCTACATCTAATCAGTACTTACTATTGACTTACTCAAGTACTAGGTCAAACCTCTACTCAAATAATCAGAAACTACATTACTGCTTCCCTTAATGTATCGAATTGTAAAGCAATAATTTTGAAGAGCAAGACTCCACCTCATCACTCTTGCATTCTTCATTCACCCTTCTTTCATGTATTGTAGTCCACAGTGGTCAGTCTCGATCACAAACTTTCTTCCACACAAGTATCGATCAAATCTACTGATTCCCCACATTATGGCTAAACATTCCCTCTCTTCTACTGAGTATCGCATCTCTCTTTCCAATAGTTTCCTACTAGCATATGCAATTGGATGGTTTGTTCCTTCATACTGCTGAATAAGAACACAACCTATTCCTTTTCCTGATGCATCTGTCTGTATAATGAATTCCTTCTCGAGATCTGGTAACCTAAGGATTGGTGTCTTGGCTAGTGCTTCTTTCAACTGCTTAAAACTTTCACCTAATTCCTGGTTCCATTCAACATTATTAGGAGCTGACTTCTTGGTTAAGTCGCTCAACGGAGCCATTACTTCTGCGCAATGTGGAATAAATTTTTGATAATAATTTATTGCTCCTATGAAACTTCTCACTTGTCTCTTTATCTTTGGTTGTGGCATGTCCACAATCTTATCAACAGATTCTCCCTTAGGGCTAATATCGTCGTTGTCCAATGTATGGCCTAGAAAATCTATTCTGCCATATCCCAATGAACACTTCTTAGGCTTCAATGTCAAATGAGCCTTCCTCACTCTCATGAAAAACTCTCTTAACGTCTTCATATGTTCATCCCAACCTCTTGTATGAGCAAGTATATCATCCACATAGCTCTCCAAGTTCTCAGTTCCATATAGTATTTTTCGTATCAATCGATTGTAACTGGACGCACTATTGACCAGTCCAAATGGAAGTACATTAAATCTATACAACCCACTCGCACAGATAAATGTCGTCAAGTCTTTCGATTCTTCACTCATTGGTATCTGCCAATACCCTTTGCAGAAATCAAATTTACTATACAACTTGCTTCCACTGAGTTTGTTGAAAATATCCTCATTCGACATCATTGGTTCTGGATCGAATACTGTCACTTTGTTGAGTTGTTTATAATTGCAGCAAAGTCTATTACTTCCATCTGCCTTCTTAACAACTACCAGTGGCGCTGCATACGCTGCTTCTGATCTTTCTATAATTCCATTTTCCAACATCGTCTCTAATTCCTTGTTTATCTCTGCTTGAAGATGATATGGCGTTGGATAAGCTCGCAACCGAATCGGTTCATCACTCGTCAGATGAATCTCGTGCTTAACCATATCTGTCCTTCCTGGTTTATCACTGAATATGTCTTCATATTCTCTCAATAATCCCTCTAACTCTCTTTTCTGCTTTTCTTCCAACTTAGGATTGATATCCACATCTTTGTAAGTTTCTGTTTGTTTGCTTACATATAAACTCAATATTTCTTCCTCTTCATCTTCACCATCTTTACCATCATGTACTATCGCCGATACGTACGCTGACGTTTCTACATCATCCTCTCCTTCATTTCTCTCATAATACTTCTTCAGTATATTGATGTGGTACGTTTTGAGTTTTCCACCCTCAATTTCCACTTTGTAATCATAATCTCCTATTTTACCTCTCACCACATATGGTCCCTGCCATTTAACAAGCATTTTATTGTTACAACTGGGTAACAGCAATAAAACCTTATCTCCTACATCCAACTTTCTGTAACGTGCCTTCTTATCATAATACTTCTTATTCTTGTCATTGGCTTTATGTATGGCCTTCTGTGCCATGTCGCATGTTTCTTCTATTCTTTCTCTCAAATCGGTCATGTATGAATAAACATCTTTTACTTCATCTTCCACTTTCTCATTTGTCCAAAGTTCCTTTAATATCTGTATTGGTCCCCTACATGACCTTCCAAAGATTAATTCAAAGGGTGTGAACCCGTGACTTTCATGTACAGTATCACGTAATGCGAACAACAAAGGTGCCAGGTATCTATCCCATTCCTTGACCTGTTCACCTATCAACTTTCTCAACGTTGCTTTGATTGTCCCATTAAGTCTCTCCACACATCCATTTCCCATAGCATGGTACGGGCTAGTAAAAGTATGCTTGATTAACAACATCTTGTTAACCTCAGCCATCAGTTCGGAAGTGAATTGGCTTCCCCTGTCAGTATGGATTTTCTGAGGTACCCCCATACGACAATAAAAATTGAACAAGGCTTCAGCCACCTCCTCTGTAGTTATACCTTTAAGCGGAATTGCTTCTGGGTATCTGGTACTCAAATCAATTATCGTTAATATATAACGATAGCCCCTTGATGACATCGGCTCTATCACTCCGATAATGTCTACACAGACATGTTTGAATGGTACATCTAGTACCGGAAGATGTCCCATCGGTGCCCTGTAATTCACCTTTTTGTCCACCGACTTTTGGCATATATCACAACTCAGGACATACCTTCTAATATCTGGTCCTATCGATGGCCAATGAAATTCATTCACAATCTTATCATGGGTTTTCCTCATACCCAGATGTGCTGACAATAGCGAGTTATGGGCCACTGCTAACACTTTATCTCTAAGTTCCTTCGGGACCATTAATTGCCACTTTGCATCATCTTTCGATTTCTCCTTGAATCTTCTATACAACAGTCCGTTCTTCTTCACATAAAGAACTTCTTCTGTTACACTGTCATCATCACTCCAATCTATTGCTTTGTTCCAATATTTCTTCAAAGTCTCATCTTTCCTTTGTAATTCTTGGACTTCCTTCGTCGTTACATTCAAATTCGGCATCTCAGTGACTTTCAGCGGTTTGTATCTAGTTACTTTCTTAGATTCCGCTCTGGTTTCCACTGCTGCTGTCATTTGTCGTACGTCATCACTCTCTACGACGTCATCCATTACATCATCACTTAACTCGTTCGTGACGTCACACACAAAACGAACTTTCTTTTTAGCTCTTTGTCCTTGTGATTCTACACTCAAGGATTTCTCAATTATTCTTTTATTCTCAATCCTTTCCGATCTCTCATCTTTATTCTCGGTATCTTCTTTATCATTCTGATCACATTTAATCACGTCATCTGTAGTGTCATTTACTACTAGATATTTTAAACCTTTGATCCGACCGATAATTACTGGTTTCACCGGTTCCTTCATCACCATCGCTTCAACGTTCCCGGTAAAATATTCGCTTTCAATATTAATCCTTGCTGTCGGAAAATTTCTCAATGTTCCATCGACTAATATGCATTGCGTTTCTCTTCCCGTGAAATCGCTATCATCGACTAGTGATCTCTTTATAATGCATGTACTCGATCCCGAGTCATACAAACAACTGGTACTCACTCCATTCACCTTTATTTGACCTTCATTTTTATTCTCTAAGTCACTGTAGTCATCTCTCCTTTCTTTAACCACAGTACTTGCTGCCATTTGTATTGGTAATCCCTCTTTACTTCCTTCGACTTTATCTTCCACGTCTCTTGCAACTTCGCCTAATTTCAACATTTCATTTGCTTGCGTTTTCTTGTATGCTCTATTCTCGTAGATTTGCACAGCTGCTGCTGTATGTTTAACAAATCCCTTTTGTTTGTGCACGCAATCGTATGCTTTGTGCCCGTTTCTACCACACGCGAAGCAAGTTATTTTATGCTCAGCCGCCTGTTCTCTTTCACGACTGAACCCTCTGTTCATATTCCCATTATTGTTCATTTCTTTGTTATGTCTTATTTCTCCTCGCCCTCTATTCATGTTTCCGTTAAATCTCTCTCTAGATTTATCATCGAACTGTTTCACATTCGGTCTGTCGTTACTGAATTTTCCTGGAGGTCTCAAATTACTCTCAGCATATTTATATCCGTGTGCTTCGATATACGACTCTGCACAACTCAAGGTGTCCTCTAAACTCATCTTACCTTTTTCCTTGATAAACATCTTGAGTTCATTGCTGCATGTCAGAAAAAATTGATCCTTCAATAACAGACCCTCCATTCCTTCATAAGTTTTCTCGAATCCAGCCTGGAGTAACCACTGCTGCATATATCTCCTCAACCTATGCACAAAGTTCGAAGGTGTCTCACCTGATTCCATTTTACTCGTCTTAAATTTGGTGCGGTATCCACCCTCTGTCAATTGAAACCTCTTTAACAGGTGTTTCTTCAAACACTCGTAACTCTGCGTTTCCTCTGTCGATAATCTTTGATATACTTCTAGCGCTTTTCTTTCAAGATGCTTAGCCAACATCAGAGACCAATTCTCTGTTGCTACTTCGCATGCTGCGCACGTCCTTTCAAATCTTAAGAGATACGCATCCAGGCAATCTTTATTTTCGTTAAATATAGGAAACTTAATGTCCTTCATCCCTTTATTATGGTTATGGTTTCCTTGGTACGAACCATCGCCAACCATCGTGAACGTGGCTTCACCTCTATTCTGATTATTCCTATAATCTATCTCTTTAATTCTCATTTCACACTCAAGCCTTTTGATTTCCAGATCCATATTTAGCCTAGCCTGACATTCGGCTGCTTCCCGTTCAAGTCTGGCCTCATTCACTCGACTTTCTCGTTCAAGTCTGGCATCATTCGCCTCTCTTTCAAGTCTGGCGTCATTCACTCGACTTTCTCGTTCAAGTCTGGCATCATTCGCCTCTCTTTCAAGTCTGGCGTCATTCGCCTCTCTTTCAAGTCTGGCATTCGCTATCCTCGCCAATTCTAATTCTTGTGCTCTAAGAGCTTTTGCCTCTTCTTGTGCTCTGGCTGCTTGTGCCTCTTCTCGTGCAGCTTTTGCCTCTGCTCTTGCTTCACTTTCTTTCTTCTCCTCTCTCTCCTCAATTCTCTGTCGTCGCTGTTCGTCTTGTCTTTCTTTGACAAACTCTTTCAACTGTTCTCCCTCGTACTGCAACAGTTTTCCCATGTCAAGCCACGTCTTTAAATCTGCGCCAGTGGACATCTTTCTCCTTACTCACTTACTTTTTTCTAAGTGGTAATATTCACAAATAGCTATACGCTATTAAATCTTCAAATCCTACGATTTACAATCCAATAATTATTCCACAATAATTATCAACGCTAGTGTGGCCTCTTAGCCACAGTCTGCGGTATCAAAATTTAACGCACCTAACGTAACGCCTTCCTACGCATAGGCTAACCCACGCCGTACAAGCGCTGCAATGTTTAAATAAATTTCCATTATATCGGTAAAGTCTCTTGAAATTAATTGTCAGTAATGTTCAATATAATTATCAACAATTTAAACTGCTAATAATATCCCCGAGACGGGCCTCCCACATGTAGCCGTTATCTAACTAGGCCGTGAATTCGAGTTAGAAAATTACTGGACTCCTAATATCATAGCACAAGAGAACCAATATTAATAATGAAATATATATTTAAAATAGAAAGTCAACATACATCAATGCCGTAACCTAATTACTTATTTGGCGTTGATTATTAATAATTATTATATTCTAATTATTCTTATCTGATCTTGACAGATGAAAGTTTCTTCGGAATATAGTTCAGCTTCTTGTGTAAACTGTCTTGCTCGAAGTTCGATGAATATGCAACCATGTGCTTCGAATATGATGTGTGAGAATAATTTCACTGTAGAAGAATTCGGTCTATGACGAACCAAGTCATCTCCAATGTTTATGTAGATTCACAACACCACCATCAGCCGTTGAATTCAAATAAATGTGATGCGTCGCAATGCAGGCGAACACACACAAGTCACCGATCACCCAAAGTGATACTCGACAACGTCTGAATATTCTTCCAACCAACCGTCAATCGTTCCACAACCACACACGCCTTGACCAAAAGGTTCCCAAAACGAGCCACCAGAATCTATTCAGCAGAATTCTGTCTCGCAACCTATTGTCCTCACACGACGCTTCAATATTCTATTAACCACGTCCAACAACTCTCTTCCTGGCCGCCAAATATAACTTTTAGAGAAGATTGTTTCTACAATCCAACTCTCTCTCTTGACGTCCATGCACAGGAATCACTTATTCCTGTTTCAAAATCCTCTGACGTGTAACTTTTCGGTTTTAAATCGATTTCCACGTCCCTGATTCGTCTATTTACTTTTAACCGTCAATGTCAAGGTAATTGCCATGACAACGTCATGACGTCACGTTGCGTTGCTAAGTTACCACGTCACGTGACTTATAATTTCAAGTTATATTGCTCATTTTCGCCAAATGATTAAATAACTAAACAACGCCAGTAATTACTCTATCTTAACTCTTACCTATAATTAAGAATTAATGTTGATAACAAATTAGTTTAATCGATAATAGCGCAATAATTCGCTACATCCTAGTAGGCCTA
The DNA here is from genome assembly GCA_945859605.1 of Lumbricus rubellus. NCBI lineage: Eukaryota > Metazoa > Annelida > Clitellata > Crassiclitellata > Lumbricidae > Lumbricus > Lumbricus rubellus. The sequence goes on along the minus strand of OX243812.1, from coordinate 52,199,932 downwards.
TTATAGTTAGTCTTCAGTGCACGAACTTTTAGGATGGTGGACGAGGGTCGTGTACAGGGATAGTTACACAGCCAGAAGAAAGCCATGTCTGTTTTTCAAACTTCCATGTCCCTTCTCTACAATCAAGGCATGGGCGATGTGTTGATATGTAAGATAGGCGCGATGCTAACATGATTATGAATCAGGCAACGGAAATTGTGATGTCCAATCAGTCTACCTGTGTGACATAGCTTGGTATCTCTTACAAAGTTTACTAAGGCAGCAGAAGTTTGACTCAAGGCAACAGATGTAAGTGTACACAAGGGTCATGGCGTACCATCCAGTACTCAAGTGCTTGGCGTACCGTCCACCCAAGGTCAACGTGCTGCAGCAGTCCTGTAAGCCTGATGTACAATGCGATGGTAACAATCATTGGATTGTACTAGGAAACACAAACTGCCATTGCAAGGCCTGAGAAATGTGATGGAAACCTTTATCCTTAGAGCCACAAGTACTATCACAAATCACAATACATGAAACGCTCGTGAATAAGCTGGTGCCCTGCACTTGACATTAGGTAAATGAAGATAATTAGCTAATGAAGTAAATAGATGTTGCAAATCATCAAAAACATTCACCAAGCATTGTATGAAATAAGAAGAAAGCTTAATTCTCAATGGCAACCTAAGCACTGGGCTAGTGCCCGACGTCCTTTAAAACGGACAGTATGGAAAGTACTGATAATGTAGCGCGAATCAATAAATAAGTTATCAGCCATGTTACTGCACCAAGTTGATGAGATTACTGAAACCACAACTTCATTTGTTGGGTTGTACCACTTTGGGCACTAATGGGTTAAAAATGACAGTTCAGTTGAACAGAATTCAGAGATTTAAATTTACAAAAATATAGCCCCATGTAGGCCTATACCTACAGAAGGGTCTAAATTCACCATCGATCCTCTTACAAAGCAGTCAGTGTAGGGCCTAAACCTTATGAGTCTCTGAAATTTAACAAAAATAGGCGAGTGCTGTTATTATTAGTTCAGCAAGAGCCAGATGAGAATTGAGGGTTCGAAAGCGCTAAAATGTTGATTGACGTTTGATTATGCAGAAGCGGAGCCAGAACACGACAACTTGAAAGTTGGGTTTTCATTACTAAACAGAACCTAGAAGAAATTCAGGAAACTTGCACCTAAACATCGCTCACCACTGGTGAATAAAAATCAGTTGCTAAAACGGCGCAGGGTGGATAATTCATCATGAGAATTGTAACTAAAATCTAACTGGAGGTCAGACTAAGATCCACGTGGAGTTCCAAGTACGGGGCATGAAAAGACTTTATTATGCAGGCACTAGAAAGACTTAGTAGGTGGTTGAACCCCCAGACCCCGGCAATTCTCACCCTGGGTGGATTAACCTCCCACCATCATGCCAGGGCTAACAGAACCAAAGTCGACAACACCTCATACCCCTTGCTGCATCTTCCAATAGGACATTTCGCAGAGGGATATTTTGCTCAATTGTTTCTCAAGCTCAATACAGTCACAAGCTCTGTCACAGACACTTCCACTTCCTTTTGTATGTAAGTCAATCTTTTGCAAGAAAAACCATCACTTATCTTCTTTTTAAAGGAGTTTATTCACCATTTAAAACGATTCACAGCAAGACTTTCAGCCAAGGATAATAATTTAGTATTAAGCACTACTCTGCTAACTCTCTCCTTGTTGACATCCGGAGCGAAAAAGATGCGAAATCTGAATACACACCAGAGCATAAACACTTTCCAAAAAGACTGACACTCACGAGTCGAGAATTCCCAGACATCATGCTAAAAATTCAGTATTCAAATTAGCCTTCAGACAGCAGGGCATGTATATCTGATGGTAGACCAAAGAAAACAAACAGTACCTCTCCTATCCACATTATAATCATCTAGTATCTACATTATTATTATTATTATTAACATCGTTATCCACTGCGTAGGTTTCAAGAAGGACCACTATAAATAAGACTGAATGAATGAAGGAATTAGTTTATTTTAACATCCTCAGCAAAATAACTGAAAAGATGTTTTGGTAGGGTTAATAAAACAAAAACATATCCCGTGCCAGCTCAGCAATTTCATTATCAATACACAACATTAAATCTGACCTGCCTTGTGTGCCTTTAAAAATCTATAAAATTTCAACACCAACCAATTTTTTTAACAACTAAAACACTGGAGTCTCAAGTGTGCAGATAAATTACACGATGCAAGAGACAAGAAACCTCGTAGATCTGTCTATGCATTAAAATGATCCTTTAAACGAGATCTTTCTGCAATTGAGGGGGGGGGTGCTGTCCTCTGCTGCACACTACGGTAGACCTACTAGCCTGGTTAACGCATGGAACAAGTAAAACAGGCGGCTGAACTTTTACAGCCGGACAATTAAAAGAGCCGTGTGAACAAAATCAGTCCCAGTCGTGCCACGAAGCAATCATATCACATTTAAAATCACAAATTCATGTCTGTACACACGCACACGACGCAGGCAGAAGCAAACAAACACACATACAAGAAACAAACCTCTGAGTTGTTGTTGTTCATATGTACAGATTGGTTGTTTATGTACACGGCTTCAAGTTCTGTACACAGGTTTCAGCAGAACCAAACAGCCTTGTACGCGATATACTCAAGAGTAGTAGCATGAACATCGTACAGCAGTCCCTCAACAGCTAGAAGGTAAGCGTGACCCGACGAGGAAGGCATTTGATTTCATGAATACTGAATCGCGTGGCATTTCCTATATATTCACTCCCAGCACCAAACAGTGGCGGCGCCACCGCCAGCAATTAAAATGACCAACATAAACGGCCGCAACAACAACTACCCAAGACCACACGCACACCGAACCAACCCCCACCGAATGTGTTTTTTCAAACGGACAAATCTTGAATTTTTTGTGGTAAGCAAAGCTATTGGCTATACACCAGATGACGGCTATATTTTTTTAATAAGATGACGCCAGTTGCACATAAATCCGTTTTTCCCCGTCTACAGCAACCTCGACTCCTTCTGAAGCGTTTTCGCGGCCGCAGAACCGCGTTCCCCCGCCTCCTCATCATCGTCTTCCGCCTCGCTGTCACTCGTGTCTGGCGGACTGCTGCCGTTCTCGTTCTCGGCGTCCGACAAATCCCATATCCGATCGTTGTCCGGTCGGCCGACATTGCAAGACTTTGCGGTGGCAGGATATGGCTCGCAAACAGTCTCTCCATTCACCAGGGGACTTGAGCCGTCCGTCGGAGATGTATACGCGTGTGGTTGTTGTGTGGGAGGGGAGCTATGTTCGACAGGAGAACTATCGTCGGTCGGTAAGGGACCGTGTTCGATATTGAGGCCGTCGATCAGAGAACTAAGATACAATTCTTGAACAAAAAGACTCTTGTCGGCATTTTCCAATTCGTGTTCTTGCTTTTCAGTGTCGGACATTGTTCGCTCGTTACATCTGAAGAACAACGAGAAAAACAAAGATTAAATTCGAGTTGAACAATGAACATTTATCACAATGTTGCGTGACCCAACTGAGCACATAGACTCCGTTTACTCTGTAAACAAAACCAAAATAAATGATATTCTGAAGACACAGAACTTTAATCAAAACTCCAAACAGTTCTAATAAAGAAAACATGTGCATATAGCAACCACTTCGAAATTGCATCTTACATATTGTTTGCCTCTCCACTATGAACAACTAAATCGTAAACCATTTGAATGTCATTTAGTAATTTGCACCTTTTGTTTATAATTTTATCTATGGGTGTGCAGGAGTGGTTTGCATGCACAATTGTATATTGAAATATACAGGGAAATCAGAGCATAAATTTAATAAAAGATTCTCGTCTTCAATTGCCCCCCCCCCATGCCAACTCAGCCACAACGAGTACATCGGCAGTACACTGTCGGTAGGACGTTCAGGCAGCAGAGGAGGACACGCCACTCAAACTCATAAGCCAAGGCTCAGAAAAAGATGTAACGAATCCTTTAATTTATTTTAAAATAAATTTGAAACACACGCAAGGTCACACCGATATTACTGCTTTTGTCTTTACATTATAAGACTGATCATCATGCAAAGGGCATCATACATTTGCAGTATTGCACTAGACAACTGCATCTGAAGGACTTTGCCAACAGAGAAATTATCCTACAAGAAGATCGTCCCAGTAAAGACTCAAATGTAGAAACATCATTTGTCTCATGCACACGCGGTCATCACATCCACGATTAAATTTTCTTTAATGATAATTTCTTAAAGAAAAGCAGTCTCTTGAGTTAACTATGAGAAGCAATCATCGTGGGTACAAATTTTTTGTGACTTTACATCCCTAGCATTGGCATATAATGTGCATTTAATGGGTAGTTCTTCAAAGACCAATCTACCCATCCATCATTTACTGTACTACACATTGGTCAGTGTACAACCCACCAGTCACTCTGCTACCCATTGGTCAGTGTACTGCATATCGGCCAGTGTACACTTTTTATAGCTGTCTTCACCAGGAGCAGCAGAACTTCTACACTGGCAGGTTTTTGCAGCCTGCACAACAATCTAGCAACTACTAGACTTCCACGTAGTTTAATTTCTTTGCAAACCGTAATAAATAAGCTTCTAGATGAAGTGCAGACAAAATGAGGCAACAGAGACAGGAGTAGTCCATATTTTTGTGCGCAATCACACAAAGTACAAGGCCATTCACAAATGTATCAAAAAGATATTAAAGGTACACCAACCTAACCAGCAGAAACTGCGAACGAGCGCTTGAGGAGGCCGAGCCACCAGTAGATGGCGCTGAGGATGGTTTCGCAGCAGCTGATTGGCTGTCAGAAGTAGCACTGCGTGCCTGCGATGTAGTAGAACTCGTCTTAGTCGAGTCAACGTGACGCTGTGACATCCTCTCCGTTTGGTGTCTTAAAGAAAAGCACGTGACACCTGAGATCATATCATCGTCGTTTAAAATCCTCAGGTAATCACTTACCTGGATGATAGCTGTCATAAAAGCCACGGCGTTATCAGTGAATTCTAATTTCTTGATAATAATCGGAACGAGAAAGACGCCAGTAGTCTCATAATACACCACGACTCACATTAATGGTCGTATCAAGGCGTAGCACGTAGTTGAGCAGTTACACCAAATTGCAATTATAATTGAATAATTATATAGCACAAGCGCTCCCGAATTGCGTCAGTGCCTTTGTCGGTGAACATGAAATTCCCTTGAAAGGTATTTCCCGAAGTGCAAAGTTGTAAGTACCTCAAGGTGAAGTGACTAAGACAGCAGCAAGCTGATGGGAGAACATGGACAAATGCCTGGAATGGACCATAGCAGAGCACATGCATGGAACAACCATAAGGCTATGAGTCAAAGTTTGCAAAGAGGTTCTTGCAGGTAAGGTGGAGACCAAGGTGCAACACGAACTGAGATTGAATGGGACCATGCCAGCAAGGCAGTTATGGATAAGGGAAAGGGTTTTGAGCCAACAGTTGGTCTGGAAAACAGTGCAAAGCATCTTGAGCCTAGGTGGTAAATTTTCACAAAACACTCCAGCATCTGTCATCTCACGTACATAGGGTTATACCTAAATGTAGACAAGTTGTCAAACGGAAAAGAACTTTAACTAAAATTTACATCAGTTTCAAACTCTCTATCATAGTGTCTTATACATAAATTGTCCCAATTTTTAATGTAAACATGTTTCTTCTGTGTAAAAACATGTTTGCAACTTGCAGAAAGTACTGCCCGAAAAATTAAGCCACTGCAAAATCACCAGATACAGAAATAACACCACCAATGCACGGATAGGACAAAAATCAATATAAGTTCCAAAAATGAACATTTGTTACCAACCCTCTGCTAGTCTTAAATGTCTGCTACACAAAAATCAATCATTTTCAGTGGTTTCATCTTACTTACTTGGCTGACGCCAGATGCATTTCGATTTGCTGAAGATGTGATGTCATACCCTGTGCTATGGCGGCGCGACTGCGAACACTAGTAAGCTGGGAAAGCAACTCTGAAATTACATCGCAAAACTGACTGTCTCATGAATAAATTAATTATTAGTGACACAATGGTTATTCACTGCAAATTGTATTGTTTTGTACCACAGTGGTTCTCAAAGTGGTGGTCCGCGGACCGGTGCCGGTCCGCAGAGTCCTGATCACCGGTCCGTGAAGAAGTCTGAGAGTGAAAAATAAATTACATTATTATGCAATTATTAATTTATATATTAAAAATTGTGAAGTTATTCGAATTATTGTTCGAAATTTATTCAAAACTCTGTCTCAGACTTTAAAAATGCATTACTAGTGCCTTATTTTCAACTTGTCAAATGGCTGTGCAAATTTTTGTTTATTAATTTTAAAAATCCCTAATTATAAATAACCCTATAATAATTTTTTTATAATAGAGTTCGTTTTTTTTGTTTGTGCTTGTCATTAAAGTTAGGCTAGTTAGCGGTCCGCGAGCTTCCCAGATAAATTATTGCTGGTCCGCGACCTGCAGAAGTTTGAGAACCACTGTTGTACCATGCATGATCATTTATAAAGTGCTTCTCTCGGTAAAAGCCTTTCAGAAGCGCTTCCAGTGCGACATGTTCTGAGAGAATAAGGATTTGCTGAATTAGCAATGCTGCAGAGTGTAAGACTCGGTCAAGGCACACACTATTCAATTATAACTGAACACACACAGACATCAATCATTAAATATCATTCATATATTCAACTGCAATTAAGAATATTTTAATTTTTCAGTCATCCAAACTGGTGACTGTACTACCGGTAATAATTGCCTGCTGAACATTAACAATTGTAAGGATATAAAAAAATTTAATATTCTTTAGTCAATTAAATTGAAGATCATATGTATGATTGCAGAATAACATTGTGCAATGCAGAATTCACTGGCTGTACGTAGTTCCGCCTCCTTGATCCCACATGCAACCCACATACTCTATGCAAGGAGTCATATAACGATTCTGGATAGGAATCTGCATCTACCACAAGAGTGCATCTGTGATGACTTTTCTACATCTCTGAACACTGTTTCCTGGGATATAAATTGCATTTTAAATGAACGTGCATTAAGGATCCACATAAGTGCCCAGATAAGTAATTAAGCCCAGCAACAACCTCGAAATTCATTCTTGATCATTAGAATCGAAGGTGAAGAAGACGTTACCGGCAATGGGGTCCATGCTGTCTCGTCCAGTTGGTGACATTCCGGTTGAGGGAGGCTCAATCAGCTGCATGACTGGTCCTCGGTTCGGCCGACTGCCAAAGTTTGATGTCCGGACGGGGTGCGTCAGCCGACGTATCTGTCGAATTCCACTCAGTTGATCATCTTCGTTATAGAACGTCAAGGACCAAACAATGCTTTCTTACACGCCCAGTAACCATAGAATCAAAAAGCATGGCCCTGACGAAGCTCCCCACAATGCCCAAAAATCAACATTAAGTTCTATGCCTGGAATTGCCAGCTAATCAGGTGAAAGCTGCATGATTTTATCACAGATCTATAGTAAGGTTAATAATTGTATTAGAAACATTTAGGTCTCCTCATGTAGCCAATTTTGATAAATTATAACTTAAGTTTATTGTAACAGTGACCTGATTAGGTTGCAGTGAATAGGAGCGAGTCATGGCTGCAGTGCATGCACTAAACTGGATTGTATTCACAGACTTTCGTAAAATAAACCAAAGATGAATGCTTCTTTGAACAACTGCTGGATGGTGGAGTAACTGTTTGTTCCACAACCACATAAAAATAATTATGCCATCAAATATACTGCACGATGTTTAATCAACAAGTGATGCTCTACCAAATCTCTAAGTTTCTTTGGTAATACTTTTCTTCAACAATGATAAAATTCCTTTATTTTTTGGGACAGGAGCACTTGCAGGTAGCAATAAGAGATGAAGCAGTGAACTGGAAACTCATAAAATAATGCCTCTAAAAGTGCTTCAAGTTACAATTTCCATGCAAAGTAAAACAGCAATCCTTTTACCGTATTTTCGCGAATATAACACGCGGGTTATACAAAGTTTTACAAACCACGCACCCTACCCGCGTGGTATACTCGGGGGCGTCTTATACAAATTATTTTTTACATAGTCAAATTTTGTGCCAGATTATTTTCAGGACATGGTCAAAACTACTATAAAAGATGTTTTCTTACAATACGGAGACATGGACGTCGACGAAATCGATAGACATGAAGTCCGAGTTCAGTTCGTTTATTATCATTGAAACATCATAGACGCAGAAAGTTACAATTTAAAGTTTAACAAATTATGATATGACCTTAAATACAAAAAGTTAAATATTACTATAAATAAATTGCAATTGTCTGTTGTTTTCAATAAAATAGCAAACGAATTTACACAGACGTTATTTTGTATTATCGCATGAAGCTCAGAAAATTAGGCTTTTAATTTATATAGCGCATAATTTTGCGAATTTTAAACAGCCCAGATAATCTTCCTTTTCAGTGTCCTCCACTGCCTCTTCCATATCACAAATTTAATACTGTCAATGGCATCAAAAATTAAGTTCAATTTTCCAGACTAGCTTGCCAGATACCAAATATTGTTATCCCACTTTCCGTTTAGCAACAGATGCCAATTGCGGTGAATTCCCTTTGAGAACTCGTGTCAAAGTCAGGATTTCCTTTGGACAAACATAGTTTATTTTCGTCACTTGCTATATCAAATAATTATTAACGGGCAGATTTGTTGAAACGGTCATCATTTGAACCTAATTCTACAAGGAAATCGCGAGTTTATTAGCCAATCCAACCTATCGCGTTGGCGGCCATATTGGATCAGTCACATGTGCGTGATGTCCGTTTTCATTGTTTAATAACGTGCGTAGGTTTCAATTTTAAATATAGAAGTATCTCCTACTTATATTAGGCCTATCTTGGTCTAAATCACGTAACATTTCAAAAATATATCATTTTCTAGGTCAAGACCGTCATTATAAGAGCAGCTTACGCCGGTACTTAGCTGCTAAGTGTAGCCTACGCCCGTCGGTGATCGGACATTCCCCCCCCTGGACAAAACCCCCCCCGGACAAAAACCCCCCCGGACAAAACCCCCCCCCGGACACAAACCCCCCGATTTTACCTAGGACAAAACCCCCCCCGGACAAAACCCCCCCTTTACCGTGCAAATGGCCTATTCTGCAGTCGGTTGATAAAGCTTAATTGTCCAGGTTTTCGTAGTTGTTTTAACTTGGTATACTTAATGCCACAAGCCAACTGGACGTAAGTTTTCGCCTGTTTTCGTAGCCGTGTCACACCCCCTTTATTGTGTTTTCTCGCAGGGTTTCGGAGAGGTGTCACCCCACCTTTATTGTGTTTTCTCGCAGGGTTTCGGAGAGGTGTCACACCACCTTTATTGTGTTTTCTCGCAGGGTTTCGTAGCGCTGTCAACTTTGCCTAATTCATTGAATCCGATATGAAGCTAATACCTGTTGTAGTATTCTATTGTTAGCAATCCAGCTTCCATATAGGCCAAAATTCGTTGCAAATGACAATTACTTTTGTCCATCCAGCTCCAATTTATGCAAGAAAATTTTCATGAATCCAGCTTCCATTTAAGTAAAATTTATTTGTATCAATCCGGCTTCTGTTTAGCGAGAATTCTTTTCATCTTGCGTACTTAGGACCGCCGTTTTATAGTACGACAACTTATGTAATATACTCTACCAGGGGGGGTTTTGTCCTACCCTGGGGGGGGTTTTGTCCGGGGGGGTTTTGTCCGGGGGGGGTTATGTCCGGGGGGGGGTTATGTCCAGGGGAGGTTTTGTCCTACAACCACGCCCGTCATTACCCCATAGTACGATAGTTTAAGCTTGTTATTTAAGGATATCATATGGAAATGGGATTGATAAAAAGAATTCTTGCATCAATATAATTTCAATTATATTCTATTGATAGAAAAATAATGCTACAGTGAGCGCATACCGAAATTCGCCAAAATAGTTTATACCGGTTTTAAGCAAGACTGTCCATTCTTATTCACTTCACTAATGCTATAATCCTTAAACGATGATGACCTTGCCTTGTGAAGCTGCAAGTAGGCTAAAGAATCAGGAACACGGTAATTTCCACTTACAAGTTTTTATATTTATATAGAAAATTCTATATGTTTGACTTTATTGAAATGTTAATTTTAGCAAAACGATTTGTTTATAAAATACATGATTTTAATTTGTGTTTAATTGAACCAGTTACGACTCTGTGGTTATGTTCGCGAAAATACGGTATATAATGCACGAGTCACATTAACGTTAGCGTACACGCTCGAGTACTCACGGAAATAGGTGCGTCTTATAGTCGGGTGCGTCTTATATAATTCAATTTTTACTGAAATCGCAAAAAGTAGCGGGTTATATTCGGGTGCGTGTTATACCCGTGTGCGTGTTATATTCGCGAAAATACGGTATATGAACATGATTTCATGGCATCCAATGTCTCGGCTTCAGTAGTTTTACGGTATTGAAGTTCGGTTCATAACTTCAGCATGTGAACTAGAGCGCACAAATTGTGGCACTAACAATGACCCGAGTTTATAGCATTAGTTATGAATGGTATCGAACTAAGAAACTGTTACATCCATGAACTTCTGAAAACACGATTGCTTGAGATCCTAAACTTTGATCTTGATTTGAAAGGATATAAATTCCGTTCCTGATCTGTGGACCAGAGCTATGTGAGTCGCCAGGTCATCAGTCACATGATTCGGATCGCCACCTGGATGAGCAGCACAAACTGGACAGACCTACAGAGAAAAAACGCATCGTCAACTCCAAGCACTTGGATATCTAACCGTAATGAAACATACAAAAATAAATCAATTGCCACATTCTCTTCATCGCTCATATTCACTTACTGCCTCCATATAGCAGCTCAAAATGTACTATCTCATCTTGGTTTCAAAGCACTTGGATGTCTAACTGCATCTTGCACAGGTGGCTGATCGTAAGCACCTCCCTCAGATTCACATATCAGTGTCACCGAGTGCACATTAACAATTTAAATATAAACAAGAGGCATTATTTTTAACAACATTTTTGTTCATTTTTAACAATATGAACAGTATAAGAACTAATGTCACTAACTGTTTTCAATAAATCTTTTTTCTCAACTCTTAAACAGTGGCATATATTATAGTTCTATATTAGAAATCAAACAGAAACTCCACTGTTATTTAAGAAAATGATTATTGATGCAACTTCCTAGGTACATTGCACAACCTCATGATGTACTGTAATTTTGGCCAGCAATCTATGGTTTCTTCTGAGTTCTCCCTTTGACACCTATACTTGTATCCACATTTCTTATATAGTTGGCACTGGACAAAGTTACTTAAATTATGCAATATAGTAGATGTATCCAGTAGAACAGCATGGTCATTAGATCTGAGGTTTGGTTTGGTAATCTGTAGAATTTTACAACCAAGACAGCGAATGAAGATGAATTAAAAAGTACGAATTTTGACAAATTTGGAACTGGATGGAGTTAATGTTGACAGATTTTGCACATTTATGGGAATATAATATTTATATTTTTACTGCCATGGTCACTAAATGCAATACATGACTAACTTTCAGTATTGGAGATAATGAAAGTCAGTATATGTATATGTTAGACCCAGTAGGGAAATTTTGATAATCAATCATTCTCTTCATTAACAGTTGACCTACATAGGGTTATATTTATTGAAGCTGGAAGTCGGAGAAAAAGGCTCTTGCCGCATAACAGCTCCATCTCACAACATAACAAGAAAACAAACATCTAGAACTCGCTCACATAATCTAGATATACCATGCTGTGATTGGCTGATTGGAAACTTTCGGATTTATCACCTGAATGCTGTATGTACATGACTTTTTGACGCTGATATTTCACCAATTTCATTCAACTTGTGATTTAATTTGCATAATTTATGACCAATTATTCCTTCGATGTATTATAACGATGTTTCACGCCCCATTGTGTGCATTTGCAAGCGGAGTAGAAAAAAGACAATACTTACTTACTTACTTCTACATTTGTATCTAACCAGAAGCAACAGGAGATTTTTCTTAATTAATGGTAGCGTGCACAAAACTACCACACTTCACAGTTGCAGCTCTGCATCATGGAATGTGCAATGGATAAAATAAAGAAACACGTACAACTTCAGCAGAAAGAGCGTCTCCGTGGACAGCTCTGATGTGCTCTTGCAGGAGAACAACGGTGAAACCCATTCTACCACAGTAGGAACATGCGTACGACTGTGGCTGGTTCGTTACAGACGTATCCCCTCCGTAATATAAATCTAACGCAAACAGAGCAAAGATAGAGCTATATAAATATAGCAGAACAGTTGAAGTAACAGCAGACGCAAGTTGTCAAATTACTACAATAACAAATAACAGCCACATGCAGGCCAGCAATTTGAGAAATCTAGCTCACCATTTTCAAAAGGTATTATCTTAGCCAAAAAACAATATCTACCTTCTAAGCAGAACTACAAATAAAAACAGGAAGATGACAATGCAGAATGGAGTGCTGAGTTGGCATAAAAGACAAGTAAGTCGTTCAAGCACTGGGTGGTTTCTTTCTGCTTTAACTTACTGTGTCTGCCAGCATCAGATAAAAACCAAGGAGAAACCACTGCTTCCTTTATATACAGACACAACTGCACAATTTAAACCAGTCTTAATAAGTCGGACTTTTGGACTGTAACAAGCCATTTTAAAAAGAAACATATCGTCTTATAAATGTATGACACCAAACGTACCATTCTATCTCAATCATAACTGAATTCACGGATAAAAAACTTGGCTGTGAGGAACTATTCATCAACAAAACTGCATTTAAGTTGGCCCAATAGCATAAATTGCAAGTTCATAACTTGTATGAAATGATCAAAAAATACCCATAAATGTCACTTTTACCAAAACTCTTTGGTCATTTTTAAAACCTATCTTTTTATAAAAAATTAATAGACCTGTAATATATAATCTAACACATGTATGGAAAATATTAACTTTGCTCTAGTTTTGCTTGTTTTCTAAATGGAAAACTATGACTTGCAGATGAGTTACATATATAAATTTATGGTCTAACATCTATTTTATACATATTATATACTAGCTGTACCCAGCCACGCGTTGCTGTGGCAGAAAAGACCCCCCTCCCCTCCCCTTCCCCTCCCCCGCCCCTCCCTCTCTATTATCCCCTCCACCTCCCCTCCGCCTCCCCCTCCCCTCTCCTCCCCTCCCCTCCACTCCCCATTCCCCTCCCCTCCCCTCCTCCTCCCCTTCCCCATCCCCCTCCCTCTTCCCCTCCGCTCCGTCCACCTCCGACTCCGCTCGTTTCGTCCCTCAGACCATCCTTTACTGACAGCGGATAGAGCCCAAGAATTTTTGAAGGCCGTAACGTAATTATTTATCGAGTCGCTTATGACGTCAGGGGACGCGCACTCATTAATGCTTAGTCACTTTGTTTCGGGTAAAGACGATTCTGAAATTTTGGAAGCGTGCCGTTTCGTTCAAATTGCAAATGGCGGGCGAACGGATTGCAAAGTTCACTTTTTGTGGAAACGATTGGGTTTTTTTCGGGAAAAGAAATGTCGTGACCTTGCGGTATCGGAATGGAAGGTTTTGGTAAATTTTCAAAACAATTGATGCGTCAGTTTCGGCGTGATCGTGACCGCAGGATCGCAAAGTTTCATTTTTATTTATATAGATACACAAATTATACATATCTGTGTGTTTGTGTGTGCGCACAACGCCGCACATGTGGTATGTGTGTGTGTGTGGATAAAGAGCAATAAACTGCAGGATATAATGAGAGGTTAAGTGATAAGAGAAGCTGGCGGTTGCATACTGATGTCGGCCCTGGTGAGTATGCATTGCATGGCATGATCTGTCGTATGTCTTGATGAAGTAGCTCCATTGCCGTAGCACGTAGCACACAGGTCGTAGTCATAGCAGACGAGGCACTTGTAGCGGAGTCCAGAGAAATTGCTCTTCAAACACGCGTCGCAGCTCACACCTGTACAGAACGCAGGGAACACAGCAAAAGATCAACCACAGCCTCTTTAATCATCTCCCTCGGCAAATGCATGGCCATGCCATTTCTAATTTTAAAAACACCATGTGTAAAATGCACTCAACAGCAAGCACAAATTCATATATATATTTATCTAACTCCATTTTTTAAATCCCATAGCACCGCTTTAAAATATTTACATACCCGGTAAGTACATGTTAATGCAGGTATTTATTATTTGTCCATTTATATAGCAGGAACACCTAGTGCTAACTCTTCTTTAGAAGCACCGAGGATAAAATCTCTGCCAGAAAGAAATTTATGTCAGGATATCTGCACGATCAGCCAACTCAGCCACACGAGAACACTGACACTGTTGGTGGGAGGATCAGACAGCAAGGGAGAATACTTACTTACCATGTCAACCCCCTCACAAACTGAGGCCAAGAAAATGAAGTTGCTATATCACCTCGCCGCGTAAGGACCTTGGGCAAGTGCTTCACTCGCAATTGCTCAGCGCTTCGGCGTGAAACTCCAATGCAGTGTCCGCTCTGCATTCGGGAGCTCCTCTGAGTAGAGAGAGCTTGAAGGGGCGCTATAAAAAGTGCACATACAAACAAACAAACAAAATATCTATGGCTACCTCGACAGTTAGCTTAGAGAACTGAGCTCTTCTCTTGCTATTAGCACATTCTAAAAAAAGGCGACAAATCATCATCATACAGTGTTCCAGCGCTCGTGAATCAGCGTATTCACGAGCCCCGCGCTTGGCCTTTCGAGTGGTGCTATAGAAATTTGGAGATTACGACTGTTCACGACAGTTGCAAGTGATTGAGTCCACATAATTATGAAAACAAACACAATCCAAATTAATGTATTATATAATAATTAATTCATGAGCTTCAAGCTCCTCCACACAGATTGAACTCCTGCTTCCAAGACATGCAATGGTCCTACACAACGCTTTGCTTTCTCTGTTGTTGGCCCCATGGTATGGAATTAGATCACACTGGCTTTACGCTTAATTAATTAATTAATTAATTCAATGAATTTGTATAACTATGCCTCTTCAATGGGACTACTTAGGGGCACTCCCAGCTCCAGCACGGCCACCAAATTAAACTGTTCTTAAGAAGAGAGAGAGGAATGCCTGAGAAGTGAACTACAAAGAGAGTGGAGTGTCAAAGGGAGGCCATTCCAGGTCAGGGGCCCTACCTAGGGTTTACCCAGATGCATTTTATCGCAGCCTTAAACTGTCCTCAGCCATGGCTGGGTTGAGAGTGCTCCTGAGTAGTAACCTTGAATCAGCACCATAGAAAAATCTCTGGCTAGCCAATGTGTATCAATGCAAATTTTGAGTCATCTGTACTGAATGAATATAAATATATTATCCTGTTACAAATACCGAGAAAATCAGCTATAGATGCACCAACTTCATTACATGTATGTAGATATATGACTCTACTCAATGTTACCAAAAAACATCACTACATGCAAGCTTTGACCTCTTTGCACTACATGCAAACTTCATTACATGTATGTAGATATATGACTCTACTCAATGTTACCAAAAAACATCACTACATGCAAGCTTTGACCTCTTTGCACTACATGCAAACTTCATTACATGTATGTAGATATATGACTCTACTCAATGTTACCAAAAAACATCACTACATGCAAGCATTACCCTACTCATCACTACCACGACATATTATTCACAGCAAGGTTGGGCATACAGAACAATGCACAAATTTTTATCAGAACAACTGCCCTGGTGCTGAGACTGAGATGCAAATGCATTGGTAAGCATTAACCAACCACAATTTAAGAAAGATGGGCCAATGGGACGGACAGCAAGCTACAAGGTTGGTCCACCTTTCCAACTACTACAGTAACTACAGCACTGTTAAAGTTGTCATATCTGGCAGTAGCATGTATCAAAACAACCAATTTTAATATCACATCTAATTCAATCTGGCAAAAACCTGTAGCATTATTATCACAGAAAAATAAATGGCATAAGTTGATTGCAATATAAACATCTGCCCTGTGTGCCACAGAATATCATGCGGTTTTTTAATGAGCAACATAGCCAAGCACAAACCAAATAAATGCCAGCAATTATCGGCTAGCTCATCTGAAACTTAGGGGCTTATCTCACTTTCACACACCAGTGGCTAACTCAAGATTATCTATGATTGGAGAGCTAATGACAATTCCAAGGAGAATATGCGCCAACCATGTTTCTCTATATCCCATAGATGCATTTGCAGCAATTTCGTTCTTTAGCACATGATAACTTATAAATGTTACAATAAAAATCTGTCCAAGTTCAATATAAGTAGAGACATAAAACAAATGGCAGATTAATTATAGATATTCATCTAAATGACTGGAAAAATCACCCTGCTTAAAATTGATAAATGGCAAACATGAATCTGACACCAAAATCGTTTTAGTTATTTCAACGGAGTTGCAACTTCTAAGTAATCTTTTGCAGGTTTAAAGTAATAGGGACAGATCGACATGTGTAAAATTCACTTCAAAACTCCATTCAGTAAATTTTAAGGATAAAGAAATATTTGAACACTGTTATCACTCTGTTCCATGGCTTGGAATAAAATAGTCATTAGTTAAAATTAATTTAGTAATTTTGACAACCCCACATGGTGTTTCCACGGTGGAACCATGATCCCATGAACCCAGAAAGTGCCTTCTTCAGATTTTTATCTTTGAGAAGAAGTGAATAGATACTGCCAGAGCAGTGGAGCATGTCAGCAGCAGCCCATGTATTTTAAAATGCTTCCTCTACAACTGTTCATCACTCTCTTCTTCTTCATCTTCTCTGGTACGAGTTATTTCGTGGCAATGGTCTTTATGAAATAATCTTGATTATTTCTGGTCTAAGTCAAGTTAAGTACTTTTCTCAATGCTAGTCCAGGTCAAGTAATGTCTTTATCAATATCATCTATCCAGTAGTCATGGTCTGCTTTTGCTACTCTGGTATTTTTCCATGTGCGCAAATCTCCCAAGTCTTCATTATCACGTCAAACAAAGGACGCATCCCTGTACATTTAACGCAGCAGAGTTGTCTTCAAATCCAAGAACTCTCTAATTTCTGTGATTTACGGTAAAGTGCAAAACATCTCTCACCAAAGCCTAAGTAGAAACCACTTGCGCATGCTTATAATTGAGGATTGCTCACGCCCCATTCCAAAAGTATCTTCTCGTTCCTTGTCAGGGAAGACCACTACACTTCCACACAAAGATCATTCGTCAACTCCAAAGATTAGGATGATCCAAAACTACTAATTAATTTGTTGCCTACTCCACATGCAAGCGTCTCACGATGAGTTGATCAGAACAACATTTCTGCCCTGGTTTATTAGCATGTGCACTAATAGAAAATCTTCCAAGAATGTTAAAATATGAAAACTGAGACACATCGTCATGACCGAATGTCGACCAAACATTTTAGATTCATATGCCAGACAGATTAGTGATCTATCTTGTCATCGATGTGTTAATTGTGTTACACATATACATCACTAAATTGTTACATTACTATTTCACAGGCATGGTCCCGTGGGTCCCATAGGGTGGTTGCGCCTATGCATGGCGCAGACAATTTATGAATGCGCCGTAAGCAGATCAATAATAGCATCATAATACGTATTAATAATATTAATAGCCTTGCCTTGCGCTGGGCCTCCCATGGAGATGTTATATGCAAATCTGGTGGCATATTCATTCCTTGTTTCCCTCACTCTCCTTGTTGCTCTTGTATCATGCTATACATGTCACTTGAAACGCCAAATGAGCGGGAGCACGACGAACGCCCGATTGTCCAGGTCCCCGATTACCCTTTCCCCGATACAAACTCCCCGATTACAAACTCCCCGATAGGCCCAACACCCCGACAGACCCAAGTCCCCGAATATGCAACTAATCCCAAGTCCCCGACAGGCCCAAGTCCCCGATTGGTGATTTAATCTACACGTAAGACTATTTAGTGTCAGTCTGTATAGGCTAAAGAGGGTGACACCAATCGTCTTGGCCTTATCGGTAGACGGAAACAGAGTTGAATAAAGGCAAAGCCAGTTAGATTTAATGTAAATAATATTTTTACTCGTGTACGTGTACCAATATGTAATTTGAATTCCTTACTGCACGCTGAATTCAGAAGACAGCTATAAGAGAATTGTCCACAAACTACTTCAAAATATTCTACTTGTCTACTTGCTAAGGCTGAGAAGTTTTTCAAAAATGCAAGCGCATTATATCCCTTATATTACTGCGGCACACTGAGCATGTTTTGCTGATTCCCCTTGTTGATGGTGCGCCACAAAGAACATTAATACAAGAACTGCATGCACAGTGCCCGAATACGCCTTCATTAAACAAGTGACATGCAATAGGCCAGATACGAATACGCCTTCATTAATTAAACAAGTGACATGCAATAGGCCTGCGTGAACGACATTATGAAGCCTATACAGACTGACACTAAATGGTCTTACGTGTAGATCAGCGGTTCTCAACCTTTTTAGTCCGGCGACCCCTTTTTAACCTTTCAAAAGTTGTGACGACCCCCAACGACAAAATTGATTGTGTAACAACCTCCGTTTCACCTCCTTTTAAACTATTGTCCATTGTTATGCATTTTCACCCTCATAATACGAAAGCTGTTTTGGCAGTTGTATGAGGTTTCCTTTAGTTTGAAGTAGTCAAAGTAAATAAGCCTATTTGGCTTGTGATGCAGCTTCAACACAGAATCAACAGCTGCAACATCTTGCTTATAGAACTGAAATTCTTCAAACCCGCTGTCTCAAGTAAAGTGTGCCTTCTTGGCATCATCAGCTTTGTTCTTAAAAATACTGGTCATGCTTTCCTACATAGCTAGGATGGTCAGAATAGCCTATCTGAATAGTGCTCTGCGGTTTATTTGTTGTTTTTCATTGATTCTACCCATAAAATGTTATAACAAAGACCTAATTCTAATTTCTCTATTCATGCTGCAACTATTAAGCAATAGGCTACTCTGAGAATTGGTCAATAGTTCTTCTTTTCTTAACACTCATTTCAATTTACTGATTCGTTTTGCAATGCTAGCAATTTCAAAAACTTCATTTGTGTTCTTATGAATGCGCCGAGCAGGGAGAGTTTGGAGAATGGACGTAGGCCTACGTGCCATTCCCCATTGTCAACAATTTTCCACCCTGCAATGGTAGCATTTTAGGCTGTCGTTTTAACGAAACTCCTCATCATTTCAGTGCTGATAGTCGTGCTTTACGTCTTTACGGCTTCAAAGTGTCTCCTCCCACTGTTTAGAATCTCAATAAAAAAAAGTCACAATTTCAGTGCTGAAGGCATGGTTTATGACTTAAATAAAATAATGTTCTCTTTCCATTCTTAATTTTTTTCTAAATTTCCAATCAGTAGCCTATTTTAAACTGTCATCTGAATTTTTTCAATGCTGATAGTCATGGTTTAAGACTTCAGAATGTCGGACCCAGTTGCTGTTAACAATATTTTTGATTTGTGCACCGTAACATTCTTAGCCGTCATCTAAAACAATTAGGCCTACTCATAATTTCAGTGCTCAGAGAGGTGGTCTAGACTTCAAAAATATTCCTCCCTGTGTTTCTTTAGAAGAATAGCAGAATTGACATTTGAAAACTAAAATGGAAAAATTAAATTAGCTGCCGCAATCTAAATGATGAATCATAGCAAAATTATGAATAAAAATTTATTTTAGTTTGTTGAAATTGCTATTTGGCCGATATCTTTTGCAAATTTCTGAAGGGGCCAGGCGACCCCTGGCAAATTGTCAGGCGACCCCCGAGGGGGTCGCGACCCACAGGTTGAGAACCACTGGTGTAGATTAAATCACCAATCGGGGACTTGGGCCTGTCGGGGACTTGGGATTAGTTGCATATTCGGGGACTTGGGTCTGTCGGGGTGTTGGGCCTATCGGGGAGTTTGTAATCGGGGAGTTTGTATCGGGGAAAGGGTAATCGGGGACCTGGACAATCGGGCGTTCGTCGCAAACCCAAATGAGCAAAGTGAGCAGAATGAAAGTAAACAAATGTGAGTTTAGCCCAACAAAACACTTTGCATCAGGATAACTCAATTGCTTAATAAAGCATTTAGCATCTCCACAATAAGTGGGATGCAGCAGTATGTTCTGTGCCTTGTAACTTTGAGAGACTTCACAAGTTTGAATCTACCTCAAGCCACTGCATAGCGACCCCAGACAAGTAAACTCACCCATAACTGTCTGTGCGGAAGGCAAGTTACTCACCCATAACTGTCTGTGCGGAAGGCAATGGGAAACCACTTCACTCATCCCAGGGTAACTTAAAGAAAAACAATCTCCTTTCGGGCAGCGAACTCATCATCATCTCCACTCATCAGTCTGTTTACTGAGCTAAGCTGGGAAGTGCATCTATGGCTGATATTGCTGCGATTTCTGCCAGGTTCAGGTTTTTTTAAATTACAGGACTTCAAGAATTTGGAGGCTCTCTAAATTCTTTGGCTTTGTTGAGCGGAACACTTAGAACCTGGTTACAGTCGCCTTTACAGCCAGGATTGTCATTCGCTCACCGAGTTACATCGATAAGATTAAGTGAACTACATGGCTTTTACTGTTTCCCTCAACAGTTGGATGAAGAACAGACAGATTATACTATGAAAACGCCCAATATTTTATATTTCGTACACTGTCCTTACTGCATGATGCGCGTCTGGGTACACCAACATTTAAATAGTAGGCCCTAAGCCCTCCCACGCCTTGGCGAAACATACTTAACCATTTTAACCGCAAATATGACTCAGTAATCAAGATGTTTTGTGTAGGTCTCTTGAGAATCTGCTTACGTAAAGGCTAAATAAGTGTCGGAAGTCGAATCTGCACGCAGAAATAATACCGGTATGTATTAAGTGATAACAGTTTCAACCCTGCTGCGTGTGTCACGTCCCACTAGATGGAATTATTACCTTCATGACGAGACATTACAGATCAAAGACCTAACAGAAGCACCCTAGGACCGATTCGATGCCTCCGTAATCCGATAATAATGGTAGAATAACTTTGAGCTGCTTTTCAATCAGTTTCCTTTTAAAGTTAGAATCCGACCACTGCGGCTACGATTCGATTCCTTCTAGCACGGATTACATATCAATGGATTATGTATTTTCCGTCATTTCATGATTGATGACGTTGCAAGGTATATTCAGGGCTGAAAGTGGCTTGGAAAAGTTGCCGGGTCTGACTTTGGCGGACGAACACACCTTTGACCCATAAATGTTTCTGACGACGTTTTTTTAGTCATTTGACCAAAATTATACAAAATCATACCATGTTTTGCCTAGTTTTGGCACCTGGCGACCGTTTTTGCGACCCTGCTGAGACCCGGCAACAGCAGGTCTCGAAAATCGATGCCGAGTTGCAGACCCGGCTCACTTTCAGCCCTGGGTATATTGTGTGAACTCTGAAAGAGGTTTGTTTTAAAATTATACAATTCTGGCAGAATTTCTGTATTTAAATAAAAATATTTCTTTGTGAAGCATTGATAAGAATCGATGGAGAATTCTCAGAGCCGGGGAAAATAGGAAGAGGAGTGAGGCAAGGATGCCCTCTGTCACCAATTCTATTTAACATCTATATTGAAGAAATTGTCAGAGAAACGTTAGATGGGCTGGAGGCAGGGTGAGAATTGCCGGGGGGGTTGGGGGGGTTCAACCCCCCCAGTCATTTTTAGAGCCCCATGTTAAAGTATGTTTTTCATACCCCAATTTCAAGTTTAACATAGGCCAACCCCCCCCCCCAGTTATTTTTCCACAATTCTCATACTGGCTGGAGGAGGGGATAAAAGTGGGTGGGAAAATGGTGAAAGCACTAAGATTTGCAGACGACCAGACGATGTTGGCTGGCAGTCAGGAAGGCTTACAAAAGATGATGGACCGCTTAAATACGACATCGCTGAACTACGACATGAAAATAAACATAAAGAAAACAAAGGTGATGAAGATAAGTAAGAGAGGAGAGGAAACGGTAAATATCACATTAAATGGGGAGGAAATAGAACAGGTGAAGAAGTTCTGCTATATGGGAAGTGTGGTTACAGAGGATGCAAGGTGTCACGTAGAAATAAAAAGAAGAATAGCTATGGGAAAAGATGCATTCTACAAAAGGGGGGAGCTACTCAGAGGAAGTCTAAACATGAATCTGAAGAAGAGAATGGTGAAGACATTGGTGTGGAGTGTTGTCCTGTACGGCTCGGAAACGTGGACAATGCGACAAGAGGACATAAAGCGACTGGAGGCCTTCGAGATGTGGATATGGCGCAGAATGGAGAGAATCAGCTGGGTTGAGCGAAAAACGAACGAGGAAATCCTACAATTGGTGGAAGAAAAGAGATCACTGATGGACACTATACGTAGGCGACAGAAGAAATGGATAGGACACATCTTAAGGAGCGACACCCTACTAAAAGACATCATTGAGGGAAGAATGGAGGGGAAAAGGATGCGAGGCAGACCAAGAACAATGCTGCTGGACTGGATGCTGTTAGAAGAGGGATACAGTGGAATGAAAAGAGAAGCTCAGGACAGAGAAAAATGGCGTCGTTGGACATACGAACCTGCCTGACGGCAGAGAACATAAAGAAGAAGAAGACGTTGCATCAGCAAGAAAGCGCAGTCATGCGACTAACTTGGGTAAAACTTTTGAAGTAGGCCTACTATCAAAGATTCATTCATTCATTCATTCATTCATTCATTCATTCGTTCATTCGGACATTTAGATAGCGCTCCTTCAAGTAAAAAACTACTCAGAGGCGCTCCCGACTCCAACGCGCCCAAAAAGAACAGTTTTAAGTGTAGTAAGGAACGATCCTGGTAGAGTCCCAGGGTGTAGGCGCAGCTCAAAAGGAAGGCTATTACAGACTGCCGGACCAACCACAGAAAAGGCTCGATTCTTCATGGTAGCAGTATGACCAAAAGGAACCAAGAGGACTCCCTTATCAGCAGAGCGTAGCTGACGACGTCCTTGGACACCCAATGTAAAACTGCGCGCCTATAGCCTATAGGGCAAAGTCGTAATATTTGACGACGTTTATTTCCTTGGTTTCTGAAATTTCTGGTTTGCCCTCGTACTGATTGAATCCCATGTTTACAACTCTGGTTTTAGGCTAACAAACAGAGGTCGGCCTAATATCTTTTAGGGATCGAAAGGCCTACTGCCATATTCTGGGACACTTCAGTGTTGTTACGTGATAAGTTAGTGTATACTCTATGTGATAGGTACTCTCTCTGCCTAGCTCTGGACTAGAGGCTCGTGTCACATGGACCTTATGGACGATTAGTCTTGTTTAATAATAAACCTGGATCAGTATTAAATATTAACACGAAACATGGTGGCAGCGGTGCACACCAGTGTCGTCTAAACCAGCGTTGAAACTGTAACTTTTCGAAACTGACTTTTCACGAACGATATTAACTCTGCACCTCTACGTACAAAATGGCGGATGTTGTCGTCGCACCTATTGCGGGTATTCGACCCCCAGCGCCTCTCTGCATGGACGATAACCTAGTTGACAATTGGCGTTCTTTCAAGCAGAAGTGGAAAAACTACACCATAATTACCAACATGGCCCAACAAAGCCAACAGTATCAAGTTGCACTACTCCTACACGTCATGGGCGACCAAGCGCTGAAAACCTACAACGGGTTTCATTTCTCTACTGGTGAAGACGACCGCACGGTGGACGAGATCTTGAAGCAATTCGACGATTTCGCTGTGGGTGAGATCAATGAAACTTATGAGCGTTATATGTTCAATAAGCGTAATCAGAACGATGGTGAAAATTTTGAGGGCTTTCTTACATCTCTACGACTGCTAATTAAATCTTGTAATTTTTGTGCCAACTGTGTCGATTCAGTGTTGCGTGACCGTATCGTTCTGGGCATTCGAGAAGAAGCCACTCAGCAACTGTTATTACGTGAGCGAACTCTCACACTAGAGAAAGCCATAGACATTTGCCGAGCTGGGGAAATCGCTCTATCCCAAGGCAAGGCGTTTAGAAATGACACCATCCATCTGGTGGGAGGTTCACATGTTAACAGGAGCAATCCTCCTCAAACAGTATCAGCCAATGCCAAAGACCCAAAACTCTGTAAATTCTGTGGGCAGAAACATGTCTTGGTCAAATCTTTGTGCCCCGCCTGGGGAAAAACCTGCAACAAGTGTCTTCTCAGAAATCATTTTGCACAGTCCTGCCCTAACAGCCAACCAACCGTTCTTTCACAACGCAGGAGACAAGTTCACCAAGTGAATGACGCATACTCTGCATTGCCAGAAGAATGGGTCCACTCTATTGAAAAGGTCAGTGTTAGCAGTAATAGGAAGAAAGACATCAAGTGTCAAATGATGATAAACGATGAAACTATCATATTCCAGATAGATACTGGAGCCTCGGTGAACATTCTGCCTTCACGTTACGCTCCGTATATCACGCCCACTAATAAGATGTTAACAATGTGGAATGGAACTCGTTTTACACCACTAGGATCCTGTCGCACAATACTGAAGAACCCGAAGAACAAGAGACGATACAACGTGGAGTTTATAGTGGTGAAAGAAAATCTGACACCTCTTCTGGGCCTATCAGCATCTGAGCAGATGAAACTCATCACGGTGAATGATTACAATCTACACAGAGTGCTGACAATCACTGACAAGCAAGTGACTGACAAGTATGGTAATGTCTTTGATGGCACGCTGGGTACTCTCGAAGGACCGGTGCATCTGAACGTCGACAAATCGGTTCATCCAGTGGTCATGCCTGCAAGACGTCTTCCACTGGCAGTACAACCCAAGCTGAAAGTGGAACTCGAGAGATTGACAAACCTGGGTGTTATCACACCAGTTGAAGAACCAACTCCATGGGTCAGCCAGATTGTGGTTACCCAGAAAAAGAACGGTGATCTCAGAGTCTGCATTGACCCAAGAGAACTCAACCATGCATTAAAACGTGAACATTACATTCTGCCAATTCTGGAAGACACCCTTCATGAACTTGGTCAGTCGCGGGTTTTCTCTAAAGCTGATCTATCCTCTGGTTTCTGGCATGTTGAACTTGATCACGAATCAAGTTTCCTGACAACGTTTCAGACTTGTTATGGACGTTACAGATGGTTGCGTCTGCCCTTTGGCACATCGGTATCGTCTGAGATTTTTGGCAAGAAGCTGCGTGACGCACTGGACAATCTTCCGGGTGTGGTCTGCATTGCCGATGACGTCGTCTTTCATGGACGTACGGAAGAGCAACATGATCGGCACCTTGATCAATTCCTGGTTCGTTGCCAAGAACGAGGCATCCAGTTGAACAAGGATAAATTCGAGCTGAAAATGAGTGAAATTGTGTTCATGGGACACAAAATATCTGCTGCTGGTCTGCAGGCTGACCCTGAAAAAGTCAGAGCAATAACGGAGATGCGACCACCAGAAAACACAGAAGAACTTCGACGATTCTTAGGTATCGTTAACTATTTGGGAAAATTCCTTCCCCATCTATCCTCTCTCACAGAACCGCTGAGAAACCTGACGAGAAAAGACACTCCTTGGAATTGGTCTGTTTCACAAGAGGATGCATTCAACACCATAAAGCATCTTGTCACAAAAACGCCTGTCCTGGCTTTCTATAATCCTGCCAAAGAACTGATTTTGGAAAATGATGCCTGTGAGTACGGTCTTGGTTCTGCACTGATGCAGCAGGGCAGACCAATTGCGTATGCCAGCCGCACGCTATCCGAGACAGAAACACGATATGCCCAGATCGAGAAAGAGATGCTCGCCATAGTCTTTGGACTCGAGAAATTCAACCATTTCACCTTTGGTCGACCTGTGTCTGTCATAACTGACCACAAGCCATTGACAGCCATCGTTTCCAAGCCACTGTCAAAGGCTCCTAAGAGACTTCAATCCCTCCTTCTAAGAACTCAAAAATATGATTTCTCACTGGAATACCGACCAGGAACCTCTATACCTATTGCTGATGCACTCTCTCGGGCACCCCTGGGAAGACAACCGGAGGAAGACATTCAGACAGTGAGCAATCTGACCTTCAGTGCTATCAATGACAGCCGACTATCAGAAATAAGGGATGCCACAGAGCAGGACGAGTCTCTGAGAATTCTGCGTGATGTCGTTGTCAAGGGTTGGCCTCAGAACAAAGCAACACTACCTCAAGCGGCTGCAGTTTACTACAGCTATCGCGATGAACTGTCAGTACAGGATGGTATCATATTGCGAGGAGAACGAGTTGTCATACCTAGATCAATGCGGGAGGACATGAAGAAAAGACTCCATGCGGGACATTTAGGCACCAATTCATGTTTGCGGAGAGCACGTGATGTTATTTTCTGGCCTGGCATGACACAGGATATTAGACAGTACATTGAAGGTTGCACAGTATGTGCCACTTTCAGTGACAGGCAAGCTCCGGAACCTCTGCTTGTCCATGAAGTATGCAATCGACCATGGGAGAAAGTAGGTTCTGACATTTTCTCAATCAATGAGAGGAACTACCTTGTAACAGTCGATTACTGCAGCCATTTATTTGAGGTTGATTTCCTACCGGACACACTCTCTGAAACAGTGATCACAAAACTGAAGCATCATTTCGCACGACATGGAATACCTGACACTCTGATCAGTGATGGTGGACCACAATACACCTCAAATGCATTCCAGACATTCAGCCAACAGTGGCAGTTTCAACATGTGATCACATCTCCAGGCAACAGTAAGGCCAATGGAGCTGCTGAAGCTGCAGTGAAGGTTGCAAAGCGTCTGATGCGGAAATGCCATGCTGCTCATGAAGACCCTTATCTTGGACTCTTAAACCTGAGAAATACTCCCACAGAAGGTTTGGATATCAGCCCTGCACAGCGCCTATTTGGTAGGCGCACTAAAACCATTATGCCTACTACATATAGCAATCTACGACCTTCGTTTGAAAACCGAGAAACAAAAGAACTCCAAGAAAACAGACGAGCAAAATGGGCAGAACGCACAGGACACCATAGGCGTGAGCTTCGTCCTCTGGCTGTTGGGGAACCAGTGCGTTTGCAACCCGTTGCACCTCATCAGCGTGAGTGGAGACCAGCGACAATTACTAGAAAGCTACCATACAGGACATATGAGGTCATAACACCTGAAGGCCGAACAATGAGACGAAATCGACAACTGATACGACCTGCACAAGCGTCACATCATCTGGAGGCTGATGCAGAACCTGCTGACATCAATAACCCTTCCATGACTCCAGATGAGGATGAAAACCGGGACTACTCACCAGATACACAGTGCCGTTTCAAAAGTCCTGTCATTCCTCTGCCTCTGACTCACATGCGACAACCTACACCTGCACCAGCAGATACACATGAGTCGGAGTCACATACTGCCACAGTGGACTACCCTCGGACAAGATCGGGACGAATATCAAAACCTGTTGTCAAACTTGATTTGTAGTTGCTCTCCACTTGAGACTGTTTGTTGGACTACCCTGTTAGACTATAAACTTAGACTATAAACAGTAAATGTAAGATTGAACTTTTCAAACTAATAACAAACTATTAACTTAGACTATAAACAGTAGGTGTAAGATTGGACTTCTAAAACTTAAAAAAAACTATTAACTTAGACTATAAACATTAGGTGTAAGATTGGACTTCTAAAACTAAATAACAAAAGGGAAGATGTTACGTGATAAGTTAGTGTACACTCTATGTGATAGGTACTCTCTCTGCCTAGCTCTGGACTAGAGGCCATAGAGATGTATTAAAATATAACCGCTAGAGGGAATATCACGTCTATACATTGAATTTCGTTCTCAAAATCCCTCCCGACCAATCACATACCGCCTAGTTCCTCCCGACCAATCACATACCGTCTAGTTCCTCCCGACCAATCACAGGCGATTTCTCACACCAACCGTAAATTAGAGAATTCAAATCTGATTGCAGGGCCGATACGTCATCGTACATCTCAATGGGTCTAGTTCACTTGGCTTGTGACGTCACTGGCGTGATTTCCGTTAATATTATAAGGTCGTTGGTGACTTCACTTTTTTATGCAGCGGAGATAGGCCATATTCTCTCTAGCCTATATATTTTATATATATAGCGTACATCTCTATGCTAGAGGCTCGTGTCACATGGACCTTATGGACGATTAGTCTTGTTTAATAATAAACCTGGATCAGTATTAAATATTAACACGAAACAAGTGTGATGTGCTGTGGCCTACGTAAGCCTACACTATAATAGGCAATGCTGATATGCCAGCTAGTGTCAGATTGTAGGCCTACAATTGCTT
Source organism: Lumbricus rubellus (assembly GCA_945859605.1). Taxonomy (NCBI): domain Eukaryota; kingdom Metazoa; phylum Annelida; class Clitellata; order Crassiclitellata; family Lumbricidae; genus Lumbricus; species Lumbricus rubellus. The sequence continues at coordinate 52,171,479 of OX243812.1, read as the reverse complement.
CAAAAGTCAGCTATTTATTAGCATTAACCGAGTAGGCCTACATAAATATAGACGGTTAGCCTACACGATGAACGCAGGCATAGGCCTAATTTTCGATCGCTAGATAGGTGTGTTCATTGTGGTGTGGTGTAGGCTACTATCGTGGCTAAATAAAGAGCAATTCGAAAACCAATTGAATCGATAGACTGAATAAAGTAGCCTTTGGAATTAGAAGGCGTGTGCATGGCGCAGACAATTTATGAATGCGCCGTAAGCAGATCAATAATAGCATCATAATACGTATTAATAATATTATATTAATAGTAAATGCCAGAGCCGTATATATATTTGTATATTTCATATATACGGCTTTAGTTGGTTTTCTTAGTGTAGAATTGTTCAAATTTGATGTACAAGCAAAAGAAATACATATTTGGAATCAGGAAGCAATTCTGATCAAAACCTGATATACGAACACCTTGAGAAATGGAAAAAATAAATCCACTTTTTCCAGCTCAGAGGTCACTCCAGCTCATAGTCGGGTCAATCAACGAAATAACTTCGGTGAACCCCAACAAATTGCAAGAAAACGTTTTATGATGATTTTCTGGTAAATGTTATAAATCACAACGCTGGCGGCATGACGGTTATCGACAGCTGCAGCAGTGAACCAGCGTCTATCGGCGCTGGTGCTCCGTTTTACATGTGGCGCAGACAAGATTTTAAGTGAGGTCGTTGGTCAATCGTTCCAGATGATCTCAACTGATTTGGCGAAGATGGCTGCAAGTGGACGAGTTTTGATTTACGGTGGCAAAGGAGCCTTAGGCGCAACGATTGTAAAATACTTCAGGGAACAGAAATGGGTTCGTATAAAGTTGCGACAGTCCTATTTGGAATTTGTGGTACAGGACTACTGGGCTGCGTCGCCAGCTGCGTATTGCAATTTCGCTAGTGACATTTTGGTTTTGTGGCTTTTAACCTTTGGAATTTAGAGTGAACTTAACCGTGCTAGCAATCTCCAAACTGACATTCAGCCAACAATGCCGAAAGAAAACTTATGTTCAAAGATGAATATGGGACAATTACAATTGTAATAAGCAGGCCATTGGGACTGCAGCCAAAAACGCAGATTGTTTCGAACACTGTCCTAATTTTGTATTGCTCAAGTAATTGTTTAACCTATCGTATGTTAGCCCGTGTTAGGTTTAAATGATAACATATGAATTATGTTACCACAGTAAAGAAAAATGTACGCAAAGTTTGCGTCTTTCTTTGGTTTGGTCAAATGAAAAACATTGTGTTCAATTATAGTGATCTGTTGTTGCTCTGTTGTTCGGCACCATATCATGTTTTAGGAAGAATGAGATAGATGTCGAGTGCGAATATTATTAATTTTATTTGAATATTTGTTTTGAATAACAGTGCATAGATGCATAAATGCAAAATAGACATTTGGTATACACTGCATAAATTGCAAATTATATTCAATGGTTTGAACACAATGCACTATAGATGTAGTGAAATTCAAAGGGAAAATTAAAGGCTGACCAGGGCTACTCCAGATAGATAATATAAAAGAGGACTCAAGTTAGACCAGGGGTGTCAAACCTTTTTTAGTGGCGGGCCAATGTGAACATCTTCTAACAAGTGGCGGGCCAGTGTGAAACTATTATAACAAGTGGCGGGCCAGGGTGTCGAAGCTCCTGAGCAAAATTGTGTAGTGATCTGAGGGGGAGCTCAGGGCTTGGTCAACCAATTACCAGAAAAGTTCAAATATCGCCGAAAAGATCTTGGTCCTGGTCCTGGTCGCTTCTTATTAAATTTTGACAACATTATAGATAAATTTGAAATCTTTAGGGAAGGTTCCGCGAGCTACAGAAAATCGTCGGCGGGCCAGAAATGGCCCCCGGGCCAGCTCTTTGACACCCATGAGTTAGACTGACACTGAGGGTGAAATCATTTATTTGTACCCATCTTTGATGTCAGGAACTGATAATGATGATGTGACATAAATATTATTTTGTTTTAGTGGGTGGGTTCCATAGATCTCGTGTCAAATGATGAGGCTGATGCCAACGTCCTTGTTGAAGCTTCATCTGCTTCGTGGGTTGATCAGAACACGATGATAAACGAAAAAGTTGCCGAAATACTCGCTGGAAACAAGGTTGATGCAATTTTGTGTGTGGCTGGAGGTTGGGCCGGAGGAAATGCTGCGTCGAATGGTAATTATTTTTAAAAATTATGTTCCTTTGAAGACAACATAATATAATTTAAAAATTTGCCTCATTTTCCTTTTAATTTTTTTTAAAGTTACTGAATCGCTTTGTCTAAACTGAAGAGGATGTATCCTCAATTGATTTAATATATCGGCATTATATTAGTTGTCTTTTTATTGTTATAATTATTGTTATTATCTGGTGCTAATGCTAAATCAGTGGATGAAATATAATTGTATGTTTGTATTCTATGTATGTTTGTATGTTGTATAATTATTTGTGCTCATATGTAATAAAAGTGTCTATGTATGTGAACATTCTTGTGGGCTAATGTACTGTAAAGCATATTCATATCATGAATATATGATTTGATATGATTTATCATGTCAAATCATAGAATTCATTAAAGATTTTATATAATTAATTAAATTTGTTTGCTCTATTTTCTGTCTCCTTAGACCTGGTCCTGAATTCTGATCTGATGTGGAAGCAGAGCGTCTGGACATCTGTCATCGCTGCTGGATTAGGCTCGAAGTACTTGAAAGACAATGGAGTTCTAGTGCTGACTGGAGCACAGGCAGCACTCAAAGACACACCTGGTAAGCTTTCTAGTCATAAATCATTCAGGAATTTATATAGCGCTTCTTCAAGGGGGACTACTCAGAAGCGCTCCCGACTCTAGCACAGCAAAACAGGACAGTTTTGAGTTTAACCCTTTCGCTGCCAGCGGTCCCCATGGATTAATTGGACCCCCTGTGCCACAACCAAGTCGGACAAATTAAAGAAACGTGAGTTTCATATTGTAATATATAAAACTGCACACCTTTATTCACTGTATAACGGAGAAAGGAAAAAACTATGTATGCTGCTATGTTCTGCACATAGTCTATGGTTTATTTCCAGTACTTCTTTTTGGTATGATACTGCTCGGCATAAAGATTACTCTGCAGTACAATGCGTCAAATCAAATCCATGTCAACATACAACATAAATAATCCACAGGTGACATACCGTTGGCGTTCACAAGTACCACAGAATGGTGGTAAGATGAGTGGAATATAACAAACCAACTAAGGAGTCAACACAAATACAGTAAAAAAAGTAAAGTCCTATCCCGTTCCATGAGGAACATAGGGAGGCGTTCATCTCCTTTTCCATAGCCCTGAGCCAGCAATGGACGAATCCCAAGGTCCTGGACACGGGGCCATTGTATCGCAGGACTTGCTGTTTACTTCCCAGCTTACGCCGGTACCAAATTATACTGCTTGGTGACAGAGTCACATGTGCGTAAACAACTTGCCCAAGGTCGTTATCGGGAGTCGAACCCGCAACCTCCCGCTTCGTGAGCGGACGCGTTACCGGTCCGCCACCAGGTCGCAAATACAGACCTGCGCACAAATTGTTCAGTCCAAACATAGCCCAAACATAGCCTACTACATTATTTGCTTGCCATCAGTGCCGCATTCGTTGCTACAACCAGTAGTTCTGCAGTGCCCACAGCTTATGCCAGTTGACGTCTTTAGACGTCATATAAGGCACTCATAGCCCGATGTGTACATGACGTCTTAAGACGTCATATAAGGCAGCGAAGGGGTTAATAAAAAAAAACGTTTCAGTAATAACCCCAGAAAGTAGACGTAGCTCCTGTGGGGGCCCATTCCAGACAACCGGGCCGATCAAATCCTAATGTTAAATCGATTCTAGCCTCTTCTAAGCCAGCAGAACTGAAATTAGAGTTTGACTCAGTGACTTGCTTTGCAGTAATTTGTTGCTTGCTAGTTATGAATTTTCATGATATAAATAACAAATATTTACTTTCATCTGACAAGCATGCTTGTCTTACATGGTACAGAATGGCTCCAGAAGTTGGGGAAATAGATATCGAAAATGGGGAGCACATTGAAAGGGCATGCACAGCGAAATGCAAACTGCAATACAATAAATTTTATTTTAGGAGAGAGTACCCTGCCTACCATAGTTGTTTAAAACGTTTTTTTCGTTTTTTATTCCCTCTCAAAAACGTCGTTTTTTTCGTGTTTTTCCCCCATCATTTTATTCGGTTTTTTTATTTTTTATGTAACGCTATTTATTTATTTTCTGTCTCTTATTATTTCCTTAATTTTAGTTTTTTCCTGATATTTCTTACGTTTTCAGCCCAATCTCAAGGCTTCAGATAGCTGATGTCATTATTTAATTGTTTAACGTCATCAATTAAGTCTTTTAAGAGATATCATGTAGAAATTAAACAAGGGTTTTATGTTTAAAATGCAAGTTAAGATGTGAAAAGTCAAATTATTTTCCATTTCCGTTTTTTTGTCGTTTTTTCCGTTTTTTATTTTTTCGAATAAAACGACGTTTTTCCCCTGTTTTTCATTCTGTTTTCATCGTTTTTTACATCTATGCTGCCTACAAACAATTCATCTTGACATGAATGGTATTAGCCTACTATTAGGGAATGTGCAACCGACAATACAGTAAATTAAAAAAATTCCTATCTGAGAATGTCGTGTTAGATAGCTTTGTGCACATAATGTTATTCAGCCATTTTATTTCTATCGTATGTGTAGGCATGATTGGCTATGGAATGGCGAAAGCTGCAGTTCATCAACTTGTGAAGAGTCTGGCTCAGCCAAGCGGTGGCCTTCCAGCCAACTCTTTTGTATCGGCTGTTCTGCCGTAAGTTGCGGGCAAAAGAAACTGTTTTTCAATTCACTGTTTGACGAATCGCTAGTTCACTAATTCAAGTGATGGTTTCAATTTGCATGATCATGCAAAATTCAGGTCAAATTTCTAATCACACAGGTGATGGAAATTTTTAAAGCTTTGATGTTTTGAAATTATATTCTGTTATTTAGTTAATTTCTGTTGCTTCTCTATTTGTTGAGTTTTTAATTAAGGCAGCAATTGATACCGTAAAAGATTTTTGTATTACTGATTTTCACGTTGGATTGCAATTTATGGTGGGTTTTAAAAATAGTTTCCTCTGCACTTACTGTTGGATTTAGAATATATATATTGGGGGAACTGTTTGTTGTTTCACTAGTTCTTGTTTGGCTTTCCTGTAATTTGTAAGTTTCAATGCACCGAAGTCTAATGCTGCTATGCGAAGTAAAACTTGTAATCAAGCAATCAGCATAATTGGTAGCGACAAAAGTATTCAATCTCGAAAAATTATTTTGGGGACTTGCCAGTTGATTTTAAGGGACTCGTTACTTGCGCTGACTTTCCGCTGTGGCCCATAAAAGTACTAAAATAAATGAATATTTTGATCATGGAAAGTGCAAACTGCAAAACACAATGCAAGGCTTATGTGCTGAAACCAAATACTTTAACTAAGCAAGTAATTAAATTAAAATCAATTTGATTATTGGTATTTTTGGAGATAATTAGTTAAGCTATATATATTAAATCTGTTTACATGGTCTGATCTGCCATTCCACCAACGACTGATAATGGGGTTCCTCTGATAACGGGACTTGTCCCTTTGGGGTTCCCCTTTAAGTGCTCAACCGTATGCGATCCTTTGCTTTATAATGTACTGTTTATTCTTATGATACGCTGTTTATTCTTTCTGTTATGTTAAGGATTAATGTTAATGTTAAATCTGTTTTTTGTTTTGTTTTTGATCAATGTGCTACGATTGTTGCCTTAATAAAATGGTATTTGATTTGATTTGATATCGTCTGTTTATAATTAGCAATATTGGCACAATTGGCAGAAAGTGATATTGGTACAGTTCTTGCACGAAGCATTGACCCCAGTGGCAACCAAAATCAAGTGATATCCATATAAATCCAGTGAACTGTAAATTGATTTGAAATTTTAGGGTGACCTTGGATACACCAATGAATCGGAAGTTTATGCCTAAGGCGGACTTTTCCAAGTGGACTTCGCTGACAACAGTTGCTGAGTAAGTTTCTTTTCTTCACGACATTTCAGAGATACCCCAAGTGGTGCAATCTACATTTAAATTATGTATTTTGCGTTTCAATTGACAGACTATGAGTTTAAAATGCGTGGTAGAAAGTGCAAGCAATATTCATTCATTACACAAATTTGTATTGCACCTATTCATGGTTGCTACACAGAAGTGCTCCTACCCAGCCATGGCGCAAAAGTATTAGTACAGGACTACAGGTTCTAGAATATTAATTTTGTCAATATAAACTCAATGAAAATAGAAGCCATTGAAATGGTAGCATAGTCTTGAAATTTAAAATGAGCCTTTGATTTGGCTTAGTCATGTGATTTCCTTGTTCGTATCTTTGTATGTGCACTTGTTATAGTGCCCTTTCAAGCTCTCTACTCAGAGGCGCTCCCGACTACAGCACGGACACTGCATCGAAGTTTCACGCCGAAGCGCTGAGCAATTGCGAGTGAAGGACTTGCCCAAGGTCCCTATGCAGCGACTTGAGGTGGATTCGAACCTGCAACTCTCCGGCTGCAAGGCAGCGAACATCCCCACTACACCACCACGCCCCAATTGTGTGTATAATGAGCTTAGTTTGAAAGTCCTTAGCAGTTAATTACTGATTTCTTGCTTTGCATAGACTTCTGCACAAGTGGGTCAAAGGTCAAGATCGTCCAGCAAATGGAAGTCTGGTTCAACTTCTGACGAAAGGTGGCGTGACGGAATACATTCCCGCTGAAAGTTCACCCTAAACTCACTGAACGCAAGGATCTTCAATGCCTTCCGATTCCAAATGATGATGTCCCGTTTGCTTCAAAATGATCAAATGAACGTGTATGAGTTGTCATAGTTGTTGAGTATAATTAACAGCGTTTCCCAAACTGTGGGTCGCGACCTAAAAGCTGGTTCCGAAGCTCTGTAAAAGTGGGTCGCCATAGTTTCTCCGGAAATATTAATTTTCAATTTTCTTATCATTTATTCGTAAATTCTATAAATTCATGCTCTGCACAATGGAGCAACTGCATTTGAATATCACTTGTGGCAATTTTTAAACAGTGCCTGTCAATCGGCGTATTTGCAAGCCTCTTTACGAAGCAAATTTTTAGTTCATGATGTTCAATTTTATTCAGTGGTTCTTGATTACGGCCATGATATTTACAAGTGGGTCTCAAACCAGGGAAGTTTGTGAACCGCTGGAGTATAATAATATGTGTTTGTTTGGATATTTAGTACAACTGTGAGTTACTGGCATCTTTGACAGGTGCTGTATAAGATTAATGCTCGTCTAGTCTTCGATGTATAACCCATGACTTTTATTTCCTGATGTCATTTGTATATTCTATTTTTATGATGTCTTTGTATTTTCAAATAAAACACTGTGTCAATTGGCAAAATTCAGAGGCTGCTTTTCGAAAGATGAAAATGGACGTAGTTTAGATTTGTCGTGTAGTTTGGCCTTTTAACTGTGAACCACAATTGTTGCTGTTTAGAACTTCATGTGGTAGACTTTTAGAGAGACTGAGACTTTAGTTATTGTCTTTTGCTGTTTTTGAAACTTGTGATTGTGTCTAAGAGCTTAAGCCGTCTTGTAGCTGTGCTGTTACAGTCAGGCCCGCCGAGAGGGGGGGACAGGGGGTGCAACTACCCAGGGGCCCGGCGACTTTTAGGGGCCCGGATGGGGCCCGGGCGACAATGGTTCTAATAGTTTTCATAATGTTGATTGCGGATGGCGGGCTCAACTTATAATCACTCAAGTGACTTAATCTGTAGCCTACGTAGTCGCACACTAGCCTATTTCAATTCGAAATCTAAAATGAAGACAAATCAGAACCTGTACCCTAATCACTCCTACATCGGTTGTTTTTAGTGAATTAAACATGCACACGTGCTGATCAAAACCGAATGATTGAAAATGAAGCTTGTGGTGATATTGTCGCAATTCCAAGAGATGACATTACAACTAAGATCTATAAAAATGCTGATTATTATAGAAACTGTAAAAAGGCTTGGTCTTGATGTTGGCACTGACACCAAGTCAGTGCCTACACACAAACGGTTGAGACAGGCTGCTATATCCTATAAGAAACGGTACTTCAAGACAACCGGGCAATTTTTCAGGTGATGAAGAAAGAGCATTTCCGAAGTGCATTTTTAAGGTTCACGGACAAAATGCAGAACTACCGAGATATTAGACCTAAACACGATTTTTCTGCAGTTAGGCCTACATATAAATCCAAAAGGCTTGCTTGCGGATCATCATATATTATTTAAAAATTAAATTCTTAACATTAAAAATTAATTAAAATCATAAACGTAAGCATATATAATTATCGTATATTCGTGCCCACATTTTTTCATTAATTTTTTTTACCTTTGCTCGAGGGCCCGTGATTGCTCTGCCCAGGGGCCCGGAATTTCTGTCGGCGGGCCTGGTTACAGTCACACTGCTGTCAATTATGTAGTAAGTATTGTTGAAGGCATAACAGTACCAGAAGAAATAAATGTTAAGTTTTACTGTTATAAGATAACCATGAATGCATAATTTTGCATATATTAATAACGCAAATGATATTGTAATATTCGACATCATGTGTTTGTAAAATTAAATGTTTGCATTTTATAATGTTTTTCTTTACGTGGATCACCAGACTTAGCATAATAAGACTAAGAGAGAGAAGAAGGAAAATATTACTGACAAATTATATTCAACATTACATGTAGAGTACACATAAATTGAATCGTAGATGATTGCTAGGCATCATACTTGGCATAAATGCTGATTTTTGAATAGACATTAAATAAATTGGCGGGAAAAGGGTTTTAAAATTTTCATTATCAAGCTTCTTTTGTATCACTTTCCAGTGGAAATTTGGGTCAGTTTTCAAGCTGTTTCCTCCAAAATATTAACCGGTATTCTGCGGCATGACCCACTTCTCATTTCGAACTGCTGCACAAACAGCATGCATATGCATCTCAATCCATACATAAAATTATGTTGAAAGTGCCACTTGAAAGCCAAGCACTGAGGGCGAGGTAGATCACTGGCACTGCATCAAGTCTGATGGGGTTGTATGAGAATTGAGATTTCTTGTTCGATCAGAGGCAAAGTAGCTACTCATAGATTTCGTTTAAGTTGAGAACGATTGGAAAGCACAGAATTGGATGAGTCGAGTTAGAAATTCTTTAACAGGTGAGAATTAAATTTTGAGAAATTGATCGAGAAACCTGTTGCAGAAGATGGCGAGTGAACGATGAAACGGATGGTGGAACCTAAACTCCAGAGTCCTTGAGGAGCAAAGTTCTGTAGGATCCTTAGAGGCAGGGCTGAAAGTGGTTTGGAAAAGTTGCGGGGTCTCACTTTGGCCCATAAATTTTCTGACGACGTTTTTCCTATAGTCATTTGCCCAAAATTATCGAAAATCTAACCATTTTTACCTACTTTTGGCACCTGACGGCCTGTTTTGCGACCCGGCTGAGACCCGGCAACAGCAGGTCTCGAAAATCGATGCCGGGTCTCAGACCCGGACCGACCCGGCTCACTTTCAGCCCTGCTTAGAGGTCTTGGCTCTTCGTTACTGACGATTCACTTCCTACAAATCTTGTGGTAATCATAGTCTTAACTTGATACTTCAGAAGCCCTTTAACACCTAAGCGTATAGATTAGATAGCACCAGCTTCTTTTAAATTTCTTGATTGCATGCTACTTAGTAGCATAAATGATTACAATTAGCCAGATTATAACTTTACAGTACAATTTCTTGCATGCGGTTTTCTTACTAGTTTACAATGATTTCACATAGAAGAAAGGACCTATTTGAAGGAAGCAGGTCCTTGGAGATCATAAAATTAATCTTCGAACTTTGGTCATAGTGAATAAGGGTTCCGAGCATCCAAGCGCGAAATTTGTAAGCGTCGTCGTTTAATTTCAAATAACTCTTTTTGCTACAATTTCGCACGTTAAATGGTTTTAATGTAGTCGTTTTAAAGTATGCACATCGAAGATACCTGAACAGTTTTTTTACCTCTGACTCTCCGGGTGAAGTTTTGTTCAATCAGCCGCTAGTAGTCGCGATGCAAATAAAAGACGTCATAACGAGACTTCATAACGATATGTCATCTTTGTCTCCAATGAAGCCGAAGAAATAGGTCGTCCGTGTACGGACATGGAACAGCGAAAGTTTGTTCAGAATTTTCGGTCTGGGCAACCTCCAGGGTGAGTGACAACAAGTTTATGCGAATTAATAAAAGCCTTCCAATGCTAATCTATCAATTGGTTATCGGTATGCTATTCAAAAAGTAGTAGATTCTGATCTGGCGATCCATATAATTATATTCACCCCAGCCGTGTTGGCACTGATAGCGAGCGCTCTATTTGAGTAAGAAGGCAGGTGTTTAAGTAAATAAATAAACAAATGAATTAACATTAAAGAAGCCAGCATTGCATATAGATTGTGCATGTAGTATTGTAGTAATGTTGGCAAGTTGTTCTTTACTGCAAGTCAAAGGCGCCTAACAGTGAGGCTATCATGTCCCAGCGAATATAGGATTATAGGCAGACAATAATATACTCATTTGTTGCTCAAATAAATTATGTGGTGCATTAATAAGATTCCGCCACGCAGCGCATTCAAAAATTACTAATGTGGTGGAACGTTTCTTAGCATGCTTTCTAATGACGACACTAACCATGGCCGTAGCCGGCCAACAGGACTTAATTTGTAAAGTATCCTAAGTATAACTGAGCCATTCCAATATTTCTTTTGTGCATGTGAGAAGGTTTTCACCAATTAGAAATTGATAGTATGTTGAAACCTTCCACCTAATTAGATTGTCCTTAAATGCTAATTATCATATGGAGGATGTGGAGGACTAGATGGAGAAGTTCACAGTGGACCAGTCTCTCAGTATGTTAAATTGTTGCTGTAACCATCTGTCAGCTAATTTAATCAGTGCACGACGATTGTCGTACAGCGACGCAGGTAGGCCAACTGCAAATTGGCGCGCGGCGTCTGGACAGGTGATTGTCTGGACAGCGCGTGATGTCTAGACGAGCGTACGTTGAGTGTACAAGGAGGGAGTGGAAGTGAAGAAGGAGTGTTGTGTGTTGAGAGCCGTTGAGATAGGCTGTAATAGTTGTTGTTGAGTTGCGATAGAGTAGACTGATGAAGGTAGTAGTCGTGTAGTTGTTATGATAACGCAAGTGTAGTCATTGTTGTGTTGTTGCTGATCGTTTTACTTTACATCGGATTTTGGAGTATAATAAGAAGACTTAAACACGTCGTCGTTGTTGGTTACAAAACAGTGAAAGTCTGTAGATTCTTTACCTAGCCATTTAGCTAATGAAACAGTTATCTAGGGATAGGCCTATGCTACCACGAACTTATACGAAGAAGCTTCCGAAGAGACTGATAGGAGGAGGTGATCACAAGGAGGTTATCACATTTGGTGTCGTTGCGGTGGGATAACGATCCAAGTTGCAGGAGAACGATCCTAGTTACGAACGGCGGGTCTACGTGCCAAGTTACGAACGGAGGGATTCTATCCAATCAACAGACGTTGCGGAGGAATGGACGCTGTGAATTTATCGAGGAGCCGAGCACACGGGAGAAGCAACGATACATCGAGCATCCGTACGTCAGTGAGAAACGACAACACAACGACTACAAGGTAGAAAAACTTGCTTGTCTATTGAAGTGTGCATAAAGAATTGAAGTCAGTCAATTGCAAACATTTGAAGAGTAGCCTACTATTTTATCGAGCATCTGTAAAGTAAAGAAGTAAGATGGAGAAACTTACGGAGCAAAAGCAAGCAGCTATTAAAAAGATGTCTTCGGAGAGACTAGTAAAATTATTAATTGAAGCAGGCGTAGACGCAGAAGAAGTCGAACAGATGTCGAGGGAAGAATTGATGAGAAATTTAGCCGAGGTTTGGGCTAAGAAAGAAGAAGAAGAAGAAGAAGAAGGTGCTGTTGGAGGCGCTAAAGGAAAGCCGGTTGAGAAACCTCAGGCACCGATGTCTATGGAGGCGTTGCTGCAATTCATGATGATGAGGGATGAGCAGCGCAGACAGGAAGAAAAAGAGAAAGAAGAGCAACGTAGGCAAGAGAAGAAAGAACGTAAACAAGAAGAGAAAGAAAAAGCAGAAAAAGCAGATAGGCTGCGACAACAAGAGATAGAAAAAGCAGATAGGATGAGACAACAAGAGATAGAAAAAGCAGAAAGGATGAGACAGCAAGAGATAGACATGCAGAGGCAACAATTCCAGCTGCAGTTAGAACAAATGAAAATAGATCGTGACGAAGCAGAACGACGAAGGATGGAATTAATGATAGAATATGAAAGAGCAAGAAAAAGCGATGAAGAAATACGAAAACAGCAGATCGAAGACAAAAAGGCTCGTGAGGAAGAAAAGGAAAAGTTGCGTTTACAAGAACTGCAAAGAGCTGAAGAGATTCGACAGGAAGAATTCCAAAGTGAGAAAGACAATTTGGAAAAAGCAGAAAGAGAAAGAGAAGAACAGATGCAATTAGAACAAAAGAAACTTGCTATTAAGGAAGCTCAACTCCATGAGATGGCTATTGAAAAGGAGGAACGCAGAAAGCAGTTAGACTTGTTGCAGCAAAAGATAGAACAGGAGGAACTGCGCAGGGTAGAAGATCAAACTCGACTGACGAAGAAAGACGAAGACGATAGAAGAATTCGTGAGGAATCAGAACAAAATAGGCTCAGAGAAAGTGAGACAATGGTGTCAAAGATTAAGAAGATAGGTGATGCAATGAAACATGTGTTACCGAAGATGCCATATGATATGATGGAAGTGCCATTATATTTTGAAACAGTTGAAAATGCATTCAATAGTTTCGCTGTGGAAAAGCAGTACTGGGTGAAATTGTTGTTGCCATTGATGACCCCGAGAGCGCGAACGGTATTGAATCGATTGTCATTTGAGAATTTAGATAAATACGATGCAGTGAAAGAGCATTTGTTGAAGGAATTCAAGTTAACAGCTCGTGAGTACAGGTCAAGGTTTGCAGATGCCAAGAAGACAGCCGAAGAAACCTATACGATGTTCACGGCTAGGCTGAAGAACCTGTTGAATTATTATGTCCGGAGTAGACGAGTGGACCAAGACTACGAGAAGCTGTTTGATTTGTTAGTGGCGGATAAGCTGAAAGAATGTTTACCACCAGGTCCACTACAGTTTGTCTTAGCAAAAGAGGGCACAGAATGCTTGGAAGCCAGTAACGTGGCAGACCTCGCAGACATACATGTAAACAATCGGATTGGTGTAATGTTTCAAGAAAAACCGAAATATGAAGCCTGGGGCAATAGTCCAAAGCCATTCAAGTGGAACAAGGATAGCAAAGACACCGGAAGCCAAGCCAAGAGTAATGATGCAAAGAAAGATAATTATTCTGGAAAGCAGTATTGGCAAGATAAGAAAGAGTCAACGTGGGACAGACAAGCCTACAATCGAACTCCGCCGCTGGGACGCCCAACAGAAAGTAATGCATCATACACGCCGTACAACAAGTGGCAGAACAATGAGCAAAGAAGTTTTATAAAGAAACGTTGCCACAACTGTCATTCTGACAAACACCTAATAAAACATTGCCAAGCACCAGGAGCGGCAAATCTGAGGAAGAACTTTAGCAGAAGTGCAGAAAATCTTCGAGTAAACCAGATACAAGTGATGAATGCACCAGACCAGTTTGAAGAATCGGACGATCGTGAAACAGAAGTGAAGTCGGTAATGAAGTGTACGCCGCAGTTCACCATACAGAAAGAAGCGATAAAGACTACTTCCATTGCAGAAATTTGTCGAGAAACAAAAAGTAAAGAGGAGTGTCAACGCATAAAGAAGATATCGTTGCAGCATGTAAATGTGGAGATACGTGGGACTGATGGGCAGCCTGTGCAAGTCGAGGCGTTGATTGACTCGGGGACCGAGATACCAGTAATCAACGAGGAACTACTCAAAGGAACGACAGTAGAAGAAATCGGCAGAGTTCATTTGCAATGTGTAGCTGGAGAGCCGATTCCAGCTAAGTTGGTGAAAATCGAAGTGCGGATGAGCGGTCGTAACGAAGGAGCAGCTACAGAGGACAGGACAATAAATATCGCGCCATATTTAACTTTAGTGTGTGCCAGCATTCCAGCGGATCTGTGCAAAGAAAACAGAGAAAAGTTCTTGCTACATCCGGAGATAATTGCAGAATTGAAAGAGATTCCACCAGTGAGTGTATTGCAAGGGGAACTACAAGCGAATGTGACTACAAGAGCACAAAGTCGGAGAGCAGAAGTCGAAGGCGGAGAAGATGAAACGATAAACGAAAGTTCGCAAGAAGATGACACGGACAGCGAAGATGAACTCAGCATTCAAGATGACGAAAGAACTACATCTGAGAACAATGAAACTAAAGAAGAGATGGCTGCATGTGAACGAAATGATAGTGAAGATTCCGGAAGCGACGCTGAACTGGAGACAAGTATGAGGGACTTGTTCACAGAGAATTCGAACGATGAAAGACAGCTGGAAGATGCGAAGAAATTCGAGGAGCAGCAGAGAAATGACGAGTCACTGAAATCGTGGTGGAGGATCGCTGAAGACAAAGGATCAGAGTTTAGCGTGGTGAATGGATTGATGTATAAGAAGCATCAAATGCTGGATCAGCTAGTATACCAGTTGGTGTTACCGAAAGAGAGAAGAATTCAAGTAATGGAATTAGCTCACGAGTCAGTATTTGGCGGACACTTGGGAGAAGAGAAGACACGAGAGAGAATCAAGTTGTCCTTTGTCTGGCCAAAGATGCGTCGAGACGTGGTGAAATTTTGTAAGTCCTGTGAGAAGTGTCAGCTGAAGGCACGAAGTTTGGTGATGGATCGAGTGCCGATTACACCAATTCCAAGGGAAGATGTTCCATTCCGACGGATGACTATGGACGTGGTAGGCCCAATAGAACCGAAGTCAGCAGCAGGGCATAAGTATTGCTTGTGCATAGTGGATTCATGTACAAGATGGCCGACAATCTTTTTGCTGAAGTCATTGACTGCTAAGGCTGTGTGCGAAGCTTTGATGAAGCTTTTCATTGACGTGGGGGTGCCGTCTGTGATCACCAGCGACAGAGGCACGAATTTTACAGCCAGTCTTACAAGAGAATTTTTGAAATTGATGGGATGCTGTCCACGATTCGATTCACCGGGGCATCCAGAGGCAGCCGGATTAGTCGAGAGATGGAACCAGACGTTCAAGAAGATGGTACATCATGTCATTGTGGAAAATCCAAGACAGTGGCATAAAATCATTCCGTTTACCGTATGGGCATTGAGAGAAGTTCCTAACGCAACGACAGGAGTGGCACCATATCTGCTGGCGTATGGAAAAATGCCAAGAGCACCATTAACTATCTTAAAGGAAAGCTGGACCAAAGAAATAAATCTACCGCCAAACATTGGAGTACAACCAGCAAAGTACCTGAAGAACTTAAGAGCAGACATGGAGAAAGCTTTGATATTTGCTGAGAATTGTGCAGAGGAAAAGCAAAAACAATATGCCAGTCAATACAACAAGAGGGCCAAAGATAAAGAATTCGAACCAGGAGAAAACGTCATCGTCCTGTATCCAACGTCAACCAATAAATTGATCTCACGATGGCATGGTCCATGTACAGTGCTACAAAGAAGATCCAAGTATTCGTATCTGGTGGACATGAATGAAAACGGCCAACGAATCGTCCATGCCAACAAAATGAGGAAGTTCATCGCAAGAACATTATCGTGTGGTCTCATCGTGGAAGAGGACGACGAATTCGGATCAGTGGTAGAGCTACCATTGAAAGAAGACCATGCAGAGACGACACAGAAATCGCTGCAATTGGACTATGAACAGATCGGACATCTTACGAGCGAGCAACAGAAACAGCTACTGGATGTACTGAACTGTTATGCAGACAGATTTTCGGACAAACCTGG
Source organism: Lumbricus rubellus (assembly GCA_945859605.1). Lineage (NCBI taxonomy): Eukaryota > Metazoa > Annelida > Clitellata > Crassiclitellata > Lumbricidae > Lumbricus > Lumbricus rubellus. The sequence continues at coordinate 52,155,402 of OX243812.1, read as the reverse complement.
ATTATGTACAATGGTAGAACAGGAAGTGGTACTGAACCCAAAAAATCCTAACACTTGTTAACTAATTGATTGATATATTTTTTGGTTTCTACAGACAATTTATTTGTAATTTTGCTGAAATTGCTAAACCATTAACAGATTTAACTAGCAAGCAGACACCTGAGAACATTGTTTGGACTGAGGACCACCAGAAGTCTTTTGATTCTCTTAAAGAAATTGTTTTATCAAATGTGATTTTATACATGTTCGAGGTTGGCAAACCATTTAATTTGTACTGTGATAGCAGTGATTTTGCTGTGGGGGCTGTGCTGTCACAAGTGGACGATGAGGGGATAGAACGTCCCGTTTCATTTATCAGTCAGAAGCTGACAGATACCCAGAGGAGATGGGCGACGATTGAGAAGGAAGCCTATGCAATCATATGGGCTTTAAACAAATTGAAAGAAATTATTATTGGTTCCAAGATTAATGTGTTCACTGACCATAATCCTTTAGTTTATTTGACTGAGTCAATGTCGAAGTCTGCTAAGTTAGTCCGATGGTCTTTATCATTGCAAAATTTTGACATTCTGTTGAACTATAAGAAGGGAAAGCTGAATGTAGTAGCGGACTGCTTATCGAGATTGTAGTATAAGATATTTTGTGATTGCATTTAGTATAGGAATTGTTTGTATTTAGTTTAAGCATTATACGTTCGCTAATTTTTAAGATTAATTAGCTCTCTTCAAAAGAAAGGAAGGAGGTAATGTAAGCTAATTTAATCAGTGCACGACGATTGTCGTACAGCGACGCAGGTAGGCCAACTGCAAATTGGCGCGCGGCGTCTGGACAGGTGATTGTCTGGACAGCGCGTGATGTCTAGACGAGCGTACGTTGAGTGTACAAGGAGGGAGTGGAAGTGAAGAAGGAGTGTTGTGTGTTGAGAGCCGTTGAGATAGGCTGTAATAGTTGTTGTTGAGTTGCGATAGAGTAGACTGATGAAGGTAGTAGTCGTGTAGTTGTTATGATAACGCAAGTGTAGTCATTGTTGTGTTGTTGCTGATCGTTTTACTTTACATCGGATTTTGGAGTATAATAAGAAGACTTAAACACGTCGTCGTTGTTGGTTACAAAACAGTGAAAGTCTGTAGATTCTTTACCTAGCCATTTAGCTAATGAAACAGTTATCTAGGGATAGGCCTATGCTACCACGAACTTATACGAAGAAGCTTCCGAATCGACTGATAGGAGGAGGTGATCACAAGGAGGTTATCACACCATCTATCATGGTTTGTGTATGGCTTAACTCTGCCAGCTGCTTAAAAACCTGCAACAGTACTTATCGTGGGGCAAGGTGGTGTAGTGGGTATGTTCGTTGCCTTGCAGCCAGATGGTTGCAGGTTCGAATCCACCTGAAGCCGCTGTGCAGGGAGTTGGGCTAAGAATGATTTTGATGGTACACTAGAGAATTGTTTAACTTGACACTCTTGGTGTTAGCCAGTACTGTTAGTAAACCAGTATAATGTGTATGTATGTATGTATGTATGTATGTATGTATGTATGTATGTATGTATGTATGTATGTATGTATGTATGTATGTATGTATGTATGTATGTATGTATAAATTGTATATGTATGCTTGTTGTATGCATGTGCTATGTATGCATGTGTGGATGTACTAGGTATGCATATATGTATGTATGTATGTATGTATGTATGTATGTATGTATTTATTTATATAAGTATGTGATATGTAATAATGTATGTATGGATTACGAGCTGTCATTTTAGTTTCACTCTAGTGAGTGACTCTGATGATTTCGGTTTTACGATTATATGACGCTGCAAAAGTAATGAGATTAGATTGAAATTAGAAATCAACACTCTGCAAAATGCATTATGAGTGTCCAGCCGCACATATCTGTTTTCGGACACAGTGTGTACTTTGTATCCAATTACAAACACGTCTAATACATATTTTTGTGTATCTGTCGCATTTTTAAAAGTAGTATGTAATCTAATGCTGACCTTGTATGTATGTTAGACTGTAGAGTAAGCAATGCGAATGAGTATATAGTAATGTAATGCTGAATGATAAGGTAAGATATGATAAGACCTATTCATGTATGTATGTATGTATGTATGTATGTATGTATGTATGTATGTATGTATGTATGTATGTATTGTATGTATGTATGTATGTATGTATGTAGTTTCTGTATGTCTCCATGACATTTACTCCCATTCATGTCAAGGCTGAATTAAAATCCTAAATGCGCTTAATATGTTGAGAGCGGGAACATAGATCTGAACTATTCATCTGCTGTATAGGTGATTTAAACCAGATGCGTAAGATACGATCTTAGACTGAAGGATCGGTCTTATGCTGTGTTTTCTCATCGATTACATGAACTGTTACCTGCATAGCCATGGATTTGAACAGGCTCTGAAAGGTACATCTCGAAAAGGTGATGTGATGAACTGATCTGAACATAGATCTGAATTATTCATCTGGTGAATTGTTCTGCGTTTCTATTATTGTGCATTGACATGTATAATGCAGGATCTGTGCTGTGCTTGTGGCTGGTTTTTCGATCCGTTTTCAGAGGTAGGAGTAAAACACTTTCAATTACAGACCTGTGTGAACCAGGAAATCAAAATCCCCCAGAGTTCCCCCTCCTGGGGAGTCAATTTATAAATAGTTTCTCCCTCCCCAAAGGATGTGTTTTGGAGTTGAGAATAAATTGCCTCCCCGGTCCGGAACTGTATTCTGAAGTAAAGTCTCCGGGGAGAAAATATGTCATTCTCCATTGAAATCAATTGTCTCTCGATGGGAAGTCTTCATTCGTTGAGAAATGTATTCGCTTTTGTTTTAAAGTCGATGATAATTTGAAGCAGGTAGAATTACTAACTTTGCTTAAAACTATTTGTTTTTTAAAAAACTAAACGCTGGAATGACGACCTGAAAATTGTGAGTGGAACTGAAAAGTAATGGGGGGGGGGGTGACTTTACCTCAGTCAGTGGAGATTATTTTGGAGTAGATTTTATATCATGACACTGACAATTATGCTTATAAATTAGTGTTTTATAGATTTCTGAGGTCTGTACCTATTTCCATCAGCACTTAGAAACCAGTTTGTTTCTTTATTGTTTGGGGTTTTTTCAGTTTATTTTAGTCTTTTTTTTTAAAGGAGCTTAAGAATTGTGTATGACTGCCAATTTTCCAATGTTACAATTACATTTTAATTACAGAGGTTAAGCCAGTAGCATCTCTTTTGAGTCTTTCTAGAAAAGAAATTTATTATTGCAATGTTGCAGTTACCAGGTACATTATAATTACAAAGATTTGCTGCCTCTCTGTACGTGATTGATTAAACACTTGGATATCATCATGATTACACCTTGGCTTAAGTGTAACATCGCCTTCTGTTGTGCAATGCACACCAGAATTGTTGAAGTTGCATGTACTAATTAATAATAACGTACCTTAAATGTGAAGTCGTTTGTTGCGTGCATTAATTAGCGTTTCGTATCTTTAGCGCTGTTGATAGAAGAGAGGTGTACAATGTACATCAAGTATGACAGAGGTATCACTTGAAAAGGAAATAATTTTATCAGTCGATTGTATTAATTACTTGCACCTGCTTTTTATATCTTATCGTAAAAGTTCATTGCTGTATTAAGTGAGCATTTAAGATTTCTTACCCATAATTAATTAGTTTTAATACTTGCTGGAACAAAGGATTCTTGAAAGTGACAGGTTGCCATGAATTGGATGTTCAGATAAACTCTGCCAGAGATGAAATTTGTAATTCTAATTACTGCTATCATTGACCTGTTCAACATTCATGAACTTTACATTAACGCTGTTCTATAGATACGATTGAAGTATGGACTGGGAGTGCTTCTGAGTAGATGTGCAACCGTGATATTCCTTCCTGTGCACCCAGGGGATGGAATAAACTTCACTTCCTTCGTTTAAAAAGCGACTTAAAACTCACTACTTCTCCTTGGCTTTTAAGCACATGGATCTCTAATTGCATCTTCCTCTTGCGGCTGACTATCCGCGCCTCAGATTCACATTCCGGTGTGACCTTTTGCGTGTTACAAATTTATTTCATGATAATAATATCATAATTGCACTGTGATATTTAAATAAATTTTAAAAACCATTACTGACTTTTAAAACAGTTGACCTTTGTTTCCTCTCTTTTTTGATTTCAGCTTTTGGGATTATGACTGTACCTTCAGTTTCAATGCCTTATGATGACCGCTTTGTAGAAGTAATTAATTATAGAAGTAATTGGACTAGATCTTCCTTAATAAATTGTGGGCAGGCTCACACGGTCTTTTGAGGATGGCTTAGTCTGAGGCAGTACACTGCTGCCCACTGAAGAACGTATTTTTAAGAATGCTGTCTACACCGGTCAACTCAAAGTGCAGCAACTAAAATCTGCTGAAAATTATTAACTATATAAAAATATATTATGGAATAATCACTATGAATGTGACTCGTGGTAACTGGTAAGTCAAGATACGAACGAATAGCTATACAAGTATTATAGGCCAGTGACCTTTGTCTTTTGCTGCATTTTTGCACAAATTGCAGAAATTGATTAAGTTTGGGTGCACCACTTAAATGAAATCAATCTGCACGTTGGACAGCATTGGATTAGATAATAATTGGATTAGAGACTCAGTGGATTAGGTGATTATTGCATGAGATAATCTTTGGACTAGATAATCATTTTGATTAGAAATCATTGTACTGTGATACTCATCTTCATGTCAATATGACAACTTGCAAGAAACCAATGTTCTGAAAGGAACCAAAGGAACTAAGCGAAAGAGAGAGAGACAGAGACAGAGAGAGAGAGAGAGAGAGAGAGAGAGACAGAGAGAGAGAGAGACAGAGAGAGAGAGAGACAGAGAGAGAGACAGAGAGAGAGACAGAGAGAGAGAGACAGAGAGAGAGAGACAGAGAGAGAGAGACAGAGAGAGAGACAGAGAGAGAGAGACAGAGAGAGAGAGACAGAGAGAGAGACAGAGACAGAGAGAGAGACAGAGAGAGAGAGAGAGACAGAGAGAGAGAGACAGAGAGAGAGAGAGAGACAGAGAGAGAGACAGAGAGAGAGACAGAGAGAGAGACAGAGACAGAGAGAGAGAGACAGAGAGAGAGACAGAGAGAGAGACAGAGAGAGAGAGACAGAGAGAGAGAGACAGAGAGAGAGAGAGACAGAGAGAGAGAGACAGAGAGAGAGAGACAGAGAGAGAGAGACAGAGAGAGAGACAGAGAGAGAGAGAGACAGAGAGAGACAGAGAGAGAGACAGAGAGAGAGAGAGACAGAGAGAGAGAGACAGAGACAGAGAGAGACAGAGAGAGAGAGACAGAGAGAGAGAGAGAGAGACAGAGAGAGAGAGAGAGACAGAGAGAGAGACCGCCCATGCTCAAGGTTTTCGCATTATTTTCTTCATATGTCATTGCCTGTAAATATTTCTTACCTTTTCCACCGTAGTCTCCATCACTTTTTGACTCAGTGAACTGTTTTTCTCAATTTTGGACTTGATTGGCTTTGATGTGCTATCGATTGGAGACTTATACACTTTCGTTTCAGAAGTTACCCATACCCATTAATTAATAATGGTAATTACATCACTGTCCGTGGGAGTCATATTGAGCCTTATAATGAGGTCGTGTTTTAATGAGTTTCTTTTTTGTAACTAGGCCTAACCTAATTTTTTAAACCTGATTTTGTTAGATTGGAAACGTGTTGTAATGAAGCTTGCTTTCACGAATCATGAATGTACCTAGTTCTGGGCATCCATCAATTACAGAAGGGATTGGTGTTGCACTCATTCTCAAGTCATTTCTTCGCTACACACTTGGTTTGAATATATATGTTATTTTAATTATTTATTATTTTCTTGTGTCACAACAGTGGTTAGATTAAAATGTAGGTGTTGGCCATTTTCATCGTTGTCTGCTCAGAAAAATGGAACTTCAACAGATATTGTTTGTTTAGATGTGGGAGGTATTTGAAAGTGCTTCAGGTCATTTATTTCATGGCCAGTTGCATGTTACTCTTACAATAAAAAGCTATACAAAGCACGTTTATTTAGTTTTGACAGTGATCTTGAATTCTTCATTTTCCATGCATTGCTATCAAATGTCTTTAAATGACTGCTGGAATTAAATGCGATACAATGAATGGACTTTCCTCCCCCCACCCCTGTGAGTTCGCTCTGTTCATCTTCTCTGGAAGTCTTTCTCTCGTTTAAACACAGGTCTGTCTTTTCTCTCGGGGTTGAATGTACTGGGAGCGCTTCTGAAAGGTTCTTGCTGCAAGAAGCCCCTTATAAATTGTCAAATACAAATACATTTATCAATGTTCAGGTTCTCTTATCATATTTGTTGTTTCTAACTGTTTTTTTACAAATTGTCTTTTGGGAGCAATACGGTTACAAATGAAATGTAATGAAAAGAAAGAGAGAAAAATAGTTTTCTTGCATTTCTATCAAATTTCTTTAAACGCATGTTAAATGCATTTACCTATTAAATCCTTTTCGCATGCATATAGATCTATCAAATGTCTTTAAACGCATGTTAAATGCATTTACCTATTAAATCCTTTTCGCATGCATATCTATCAAATGTCTTTAAATGCATGTTAAATGCATTTACCTATTAAATCCTTTTGCTTGCACATCTATCAAATGTCTTTAAATGCATGCACGTGCTTTTGCCTATTAAATCCGTTGGGGTGCATTACTATTAAATATTTTACTTGTCGGCGTTATCTTACCACATGTGAGCCAATTGAAGAATGTGATGAATTTAATAAATTGCAGACTGCTGAATGAGTTAAACAATACGGATAATTTCGCAATCGGCCACTGTGCTGTAACATTGAGATAACGCAAGTGCGTACTCCTCTGCGCGCATTGGTATGAATTATGTACTCTGTGGGTCTGAGTTTGCTAATCAGAATTTGATTGCGGATTGATGATGAGATGATGTGAATTTAAACTCAATAGTTCAAGTGTCATTCGAAACATCGCCACCAGTCATAGTTTTACAGATTTATCTGAAGACCTTTCTATTGCAGGCAAAGTATTATTATGATGTTAGTACGGTCCGTACATGATGACCTTAAATATGAAGTGGCTCTCAGTCAGATGAGCGGCAATGCTGAAGGTTCTCATCTAGTTTCAATTCATGGGAAAATGTACCTGCAGGATAGATGCAGTATGGTTTGTAGACAGCAACGTACGACCATGTGTTACTTAATAAGTTACTGGAATAACATTGATGTTCTGTGTGTACGTTATCGAAAGGAATGACGTACGTGTGGTGATGTTTTGTGGGATGCGATGGTGCAGGGGTATGTTTGGTGTCATGGAGCCGGAAGGTTGTGGGTTTGAATCCACCTGAAACCGCCATGCAGAGGTGGATTCTGAGCAGGTCCTTTATTTTCATTTGCTGATTGATACGCTTTGGCGTGAAACTTCGATTCAGTGTCCGCGCTGTAGTCGGGAGTTCCTCTGAGTGGTAATTTTGAAGTGGCACTATAAAAGTTGCTCATACATACTGGTGCGCTAAAATGTAATTGTAGTCACATTGGTGCAGGTGCAGAATGGACAAAATGTTATTTGAGGCCGAATAGTGGGCTAAATAGCTATTCGGTATTTGGCCGAATAGTAGCAGTCTAACCGAATATGAATAGTGGTCACGTGATATCTGTTTCCGACTTTCCGCATATGTGTCCGCTTATAGCGAGTATACACAGATCTGGTAGAAGAATGTGAAAATTACGCACAGTTAACTGTTTACTTTTGGTTTATAAATTATACTAAATTTACTAAACTGAAGCTTTAGCTTACATTAGAAATTTTTACTGCTGCCGGTAGACCTATTTTGCACACTGTTTATTTCCGGTCAAATAGTTGGTCCAAATATTCGTATTTGACCGAATAGGGATAGTCACCAATTTGGTACGGTCATAATTATCAGTGTTATTAGTTCTGGTCGTTTTCGCTTAGCATTGATGTTGATCGTGCAATTATTTTCTCACCGAATGAATGGCTTACGTTATCGTGTGAAGTTAAGAATGGCGCGTGTAGAACACGGCTGAGGAGGATGATGCCCCTATACAATGCATAATATTTGTCAACGAACGCGTCACACACTTAGGTATTATCTTGGCCAGTGTAAATAGACACAGCTATTATGGGTAAACAATTTCACTGACCTCGTACGCTCTACGTTTTAGCGAGACGTTTATGCAAATCAGAGGACATGCAGTCTTTAAATAGCAGAATAAACTTTACAATATTATATGCAAATATTCTTTATGCTTATGACATTTTATTGTGCACTTATGTGTGTATGTTTGCATGCATGTACGATTGTACGTGTGTATGTGTATGCATGTACGACATTGCACGTGCATGGGCGCCCGCACACAGGGGCAAAAGGGGACACTTGCCCGCCCCCCCCCCCCCCGGAAAATTGAAACCTATTTTTTCGCTACTACTTTGGGGGTTTATAACAAATTTCTTCGCATTAGAGAATTTAAAAAACCTACTTTTAACTAATAGATCTACTTTTGATTTTAAAAAATGTCTTTGCGTTAAACAAACAATTCATATTAGAAATTTTAAAAAGTGAAACTGAGAAATTTACATCAAGAAACCTCTATGAAAAATACCCATGCATGTTCTTAATTTCATGCTTTACATTTTTCGACCTTTTGCTACAAATTTTTTTAACCTTAACCATCGTGTTTTGCCCCATCCTGCAAAAATTTCTGCGGGTGCCCATGTGTACGTGTGCAACTGTGCATGTTTTATACACCGTGATAATATATACCATGTACAATACATTATATAATGTGCATGTATTGTATACTATCTTATCTTATCTGACAATTTATAAAGCGCCTCTTGCAGCAAGAGCCTTTCAGAAGCGCTCCCAGTGCGTTCAACTCCGAGAAAAAAGGCAAGTTTTTAGACGAGAGAAAGATGAGGATACACTACCAGAGAGGATGGCAGAACGAACTGATGGGGGAAGCCCATTCCATAGGGAGGGACCAATGCAGGCAAATGATCTAGATTGGGCCATGGCGGTCCTGACTCGCGGGACAAAGAGGTCAAGCCGATCAGAGGACCTAAGAGGACGCAGCGAAGTGGCAGAAAGGGGGCGAAGTATCTGATCACACAGATACTTCGGAGCAAGACCCATTTGAGACTTGATGACCAAAATGTATACTAGTGTGTCATTTATGTATGCATATACTCTTGTGCAATATGCATGATTGTACAATGTACTTATGCACATATATACCAAAATACATATATAAACATGCAAATATGTATGGTGCATAAGGAAACACCGTTATATCTCTGATTTAATCCATACGTTTAAAATTGTAAGTGTACAATTTGGACAAAGTGTCAAAGCTGTTTCTCGTCCGGTCCAATGTTGAAAGCTTCTGAATGATGCGGACGTGATGATTTTGTCTTGACGGGCTGTAGTCTGGTGGTCCTCCTTCTTGATTGGTCATTCCCTAATTGGTCATTAGCTCAGTTTACAGTTTTTATTTGAAGGGTCATACTTTGAGCTTTTCTGAGATCTGTAAATTGTCTTGATTGCTTTGCTCAGTATACATTGAAAATGTAAAGTGAAGGCCATGCAATGCGCATATTAATTCATTTAAGCGGGAGCTTTCAGTTCCGCGAGCTTGCACCTCTAACAGACAGAGCTGCATCTTTTTTTATTGTGTTTCCCACTATTTGTAATGCCCTTCCATTAGCCTTGCGATTGATGCCTAGAGGCTAAACTCGTCTGGTTTGTATAACATGTGAAAATCTTACTGTTTTAGCTGTGCTGGGTTGGGATCACTTCTGAGTAGGCATAAATTCTGGGAATGATTGAATTTATGTATACATGGTAAAGTCTGTTCAGTTATTGGAATACTCTCTCAACACGTGTGTTAAGCCATACGATTTTTTAATTATGTGGAGCAATGATGGTGCACTGACGATGATGATGACAATGCTATTTGTCCTGCTCAGGGACACAAGTCCTTTCCGAATGTGCTTTAGTCCACAATGCTCTCTATTTGTCTCCATTGCCTGTGAAGATTGCCGCCATCCTATTCTGACTAGCTTACGTGGTCCCCAAAGCAGAAGTGAATCTTGTTGACTTTGTCCAATGTTAAACCGAGCGTCACGCTTGAGCTGTTCTGCGAGAGCGGATTGGAATCAACAAACAACTGACTGAACTGAGCACTGTGAGCAGCAGACTGATTTTAGGCACTGACCCATTTTTCTGCTGATGCTCATTTTATCATCGCCCCTAGCGAGTGGAAGCACCCCCGCCCCCAGGGGGTGGGGGTTGAAGGCAGAGTAAACCTTATTCGGCTAGTGGGTATCGAAGCTACATCCCTTTGTTTTTCTTCATGTCGGTACATTACATACGCAACATTCAACCGTCACCCTGTCCCACTAGCTGTCTTCCAACTGGAAACTGTCATTTTCCTTATAATACATTGATGTTGTTCTTACTGTTGTAGGTCATCAAAGAAACTTTCAAGGTCGAATCTGTCATCGTTACGCGAATCGCGATACGAACAGGATTCAGCTGTCGTCTGCAATGGAACCTCAGACAATGCTGGCGCCATGTCTAACGGTGCCTTGGATCCGTCTGGTGACCATGACGACGCAATGAAGAAGTCCGTCAGCTTCAGAAGGAAGTGCCCCTCAACCTCTCAAACAACAAACGGCTTCGGTCACGGGTCACAGCCTGCGCCCACGAACAACAAGGGCTCGCACAATGCGGAGCACACCAACAAACTCCAAAACAACGCTTCCACAGTTTCTCCACATAGCGCCACGATGCGGGATGCCGGCTCCTCCTCGCAGGGTCGCCCCGTCAACTTACGGATAAGGCTCGACGAAGATTATCCGACGCAAACACGCGATCGTAGACTCAGGACGCACGACCGAGGACTCAGAACGCACGATCAAGGCCCCCGAACGCACGATCACGCCACCAGAACGCATGACCACGGACTCAAAACGCATGTACTTGGAACGCACGATCACGGACTCAACAGCGTCGCGATCCTGTCACCGACCAGTGACAACTCGCAGGTGACGTCATCAGCGTCCGCCCTGTCGACGTCGCTAGATGGCGGTAGTGCACGGATAAATTCCCCGGCATCGTCCTTACTGCTGAGTCCGGACGAGGCGATCCTTGCCGAACAGTATTTCCCGGTTACGTTTGGTGCTATGGCGTTCAGTAGTTCATATCGTTCGATGGGGGTGCCGAACCCCGCTGCCCCCGGGGGAGCGTGGCTTATCGGTAACGCTGCAACGGCTTCCAAGAAGTCGTTGTCGCGGTCCGGAAGCCACCGTGGAAATCGAAGGCCGGGAAGCGGGCAGTCGTCGTCCAGTTCGAACTCAAAGAGTTCTTCCATCGACAGAATTTACCTCATGGCGACCGATTCACCGGGAAATGGTAAGACGCGATGATGTGGTGCGTTTAGATGGAGAATCGTGGAATTTGCGTGGATTTATTTGTTTATTTGTATGCACACTTGTTATAGCGCCTCTTCCAGCTCTCACCCGCTACTCAGAGGCGGTCTCGACTACAGCGCGGACACTGCATCAAAGTTTCATGCCGAAGCGCTGAGCAACTGCGAGTGAAGGACACCCCCAAGGTCCCTACGTGGTGACTTGAGGTGGATTCGAACCTCGAACTTTCCGGCTTCAAGACAACGTTGCCACCGCATTGAATGACGAACAATACTCAGCAATGCATATCACAATCATTATTACATTGCATTAGAGATGTAACCACAATTTGCAGTTCAGTGTCCATGCACACCTTGGCCAATGGTTTGTAGTGCATGGGTGGGGGAAAGTGCAGGTTCGGAAAGTACAGGTTCAAGCCTCCTCTGAGGTGGTTAAGAGTCCTAATAAGAGCCCTTGAGCAGGTCCTTCACTCGCACTTGCTTTGTGCCATTGATTTATGCTTGGTCATTAGATAGCGGCCGTAATCACCACGTGAGAATAATATATAGTAACAATACTACTACTACTACTACTACTGCTGCTGTTTCTACTACTACTACTAATACTAATACTGCTGCTGCTGCTTCTACTACTGCTAATGCTAATAATAATACTAATAATACTAAACATACTAATAATACTAATTAATAATAATTAGGCCAATAATCGAATAGGGCCATTCTGGACATTTATTTTATTTTATTTTATTGTAACGGTTAATATTCAAGTTTCTGAGTGATGCTGTATACCTTGTGGTAAAAATTAAATATAACAATTTAATAATAACAATAATAATAATAAGAAGAATAATCGTAGCAGTACAGTAAGTGACTTAATGGTACATAGGTAACATGTAAGTTATGTATATATGACCAACCATTGAGACAGCAGAATGCAAGACAATGCAATGTGGTGGTGGAAATATTTACATGTTGACTTGGTTGTTCTTTTTTTGTTCCCTTTTTTTTGGGGGGGGAGGTGATGGGGGACTACTGCTCAGTCTGGAAGCTTTGCTCTATTAGAACCAGCTTCCTCAGGAGCTTAAGACTTCAGTCTTATTTCAGAAACACCTTAAGTTCATCTTATTTGTTGATGACAGTATTCAATAACTGGGGTCGGTAGCGCCTCGGAATTGCTGAGTTTTAATCAAATGTTTGATTACAACTACAGTTAGAAAGTTTGATTGATCTGGGTTCGTGTAAAATACGCTTCTCTTATAAAAATTCTATTTGGCAAAGAGCCAGATGCGCCTCTGAACGGTTTACCCTATTAGAGGCGCCTTATAAATGTTTTAATACAATACAATGCAATGGATGATTTCTTTCAGTAGGGTGCAAGGTTTAGCTATGAATACAATGCAATTACCAGGTATGCATGTATTGGACTAGATACTATAAGTAGATACTATAAGTAGATACTATAACCGGCATTCCATGTTTGCTCAAAGCCATAAATTACCGTCTGCCCATATCAGTTAGAGACTCTGTAGTGCTGTTGAGAGCTTCTCAGAAAGGTGTTGGAGAGAAGCGGAGATACACCTATTAATGGATGCAAGACTGCATTGCTGAAGTGGACATAACACCTTGCTAAATGTGTTGATCATTTGGCTCTTGACCGTGATGGCATGTGGAGAATAGATGTGTGAATGGAAGCCATTAATTAAGCATGGTGTGGCTACCGATGGAGGGGATTATGGATGTGGACTGAAGAAAGGAGTGGGGGAAGAAGAAGAAAGGAAGGAAGGAGGAAATAAATGACTTTATGCATGAGTTCAGGATCCCTTGCAGATGTCTGCAATCCATGAGAGACTTGGGAGTCCTAAAGTCGAGCTTATAGACTATACAGTTGATCTTGCAGGGCTAACTGTGTTACAGTTAATTTTTATTTATTATGTACAGCAGTTTGATATAGCACCCTACGCCCCTTCAAGGTTGGCTACTCGAGAGTGCTCCATATGCAACCTTGGTTGAATGGGATAGTCTTAAGAACAGTGAGAAATGAGACAGAGAGACCAATGGGCATTTGATGAAGAGTTGCATTCTAGGTGGCAGAGCACGGTGCTGCATGGGGTACTTTGATACTGCTGCATGGGGTACTTTGATACTGCTGCATTTAGCAAAGCAATTCTGATTAGATCCAATTGAGATTGTTTGCTGTCTGAATTAAGTTAGTGGTAAAACTAGAGGCACTGGCTGTACTGAAAAAATTCCATATTTTGATGTGGGCAACTGGACATCCACATTTCACATAAACCTCTCTTCCAAAGTCCACAGCTGCTGACTCTCTTTTTAAAACGTCCTTAATTTCTGACCCCTGCAAGGTTAGTCAGTCTTTCGTATGCATTGCCGTATATTAACATAAAAATTGCAATTTATATTGCCAAAATTGATTTATTCAATAATTGATTTATCTATATTTTGTCTGGCCTCCTCTCTTCTGGCCTGGTGAAGATCATAGACACACAATCTAGTTATGGTGAGATATCTGATGTGCCTGGCAAAAGGGAGCATTACGGGAAGTTTCCTGGGAATGAATTCTGACGAATTAAGTATAGCTTTGGTTTAAGTCAGAAGAGAATTGCTTCTTAGCTGGATTTGCAGAGAGGATTTGTAAATACGTGCAGATGAAGTGGCCACTGCTGAAGAGAGGCTGGCATACAATTTAAGCGATAAACAGCTCTTGTTGAATCACACACGCTAAGTGCCGAGCTCTTTTCCTAAGTGTTGCGATCGCTTGGTTAAGTGCTAGGAATGATTTACGATGAGCGAAGAATTCGTATCAAGTGCGAGGAATGAAGATAGGAATGCTTTTGTTTATGTTCACACTTGTAGCAAATTTTTTACGTTTGAGATTTACAGTTTGATGATGACACAGCAAATGCAACTTAAGTGTCTTTGCCTTTATAGTTGTTTTCTGTAATCATGTTTATTTAGTCAGGTATGTGTTCTGTGTGGTGTAGATGTCTTTGTCATGTCCGAAACATGTTTCTTTGGTATTTCTGTTATGTGAAGTTGTATGCTTTATTGAGATCATCTTCAAAATACTGTTTGATTGAAATGAATAAATTTGTTAAAGTATCATAAGCATTTCACGAATGTCATAATGTGTAATCGTTTATGTGTGTTAATGTTTGTGTTTGCTTTCTCATTCATTGGATCTTGCTTGCTAGGAAAGTCAGTGCAGTCCAGAAAGTTTGCAGCTAAATTTCAGACACGGTTTTTGATCTGGGTAGTCAGCTGTGTTCCACCATTTTGAGAGGATTTTGAAATGTCTCATGTAATGGGCATATTCTGAGATTTTCTTCTTCTTTAAGTTCTCTGCCTCTCGGCCAATGACGCCATTCTTCTCTTCGCTATGCTTTCCTCTTCAGTGCGCTGTATCTGTCAGTCATCATCCACCCCAACATTATCTGTCTCGGTCTTCCTCTCTTTCTTTTTCGCTCCAATCTTTCTTCTATGATTCATCTTTCAGGAGGGAGTCTCCTCTTAAAATGTGTTCAATCCATTTTTTGCCTTTCTATTAAAGTTGTCATCAGCGATCTTTTTCTGCTCCGCTTTGCAGCTCACCTATTCTGCAAATATACTTTGTGCATGTATACGAATTGTATTTGTGTATCTGTGCATTCATGTAGCACCTTTAAATTCTACTTTAAAGCCTCTTTGATCAATTGATGTTTAAATTCGAGAAGTAAGCATAAGTGTGGGAAATGATGTAAGTCTGCACGTATATCTGTATTGTAACTCTCATATTGTGCCCTTTAACATCATGCATGCAGTGCATTTGTTGGAATTCTGTCAACTGGCATTCTGTCCACATGGGCTGTAAATCTGTCCGTGGGGGCATGGTGGTGTAGTGGATATGTTCGTTGCCTTGCATCCGGAGGGTTGCAGCTTCGAATTCACTTCAAGTCGCCACGTAAGGACCTTGGCAAGTCCTTCACTCGCAATTGCTCAACGCTTCGGCATGAAACTCTGACACAGTGTCCGCACTGCAGTCAGAGGCGTCTCTGAGTAGAGAACTTGAAGGGCGCTATAACAAGTGCACATACAGACAATGAAACAAAATTTTAATACGGTAATCTGTTGTGACACTTGCATTGAAATTGTTGCTGATGTTCTAACAATGTTCCAGGTTTCTCAACGCTGTTGGCATCGACGCCGTATCAGACGCAGCTGGCACGGCTTCAGATGGAGCAGCTGCGGATGGAGGAACGGAGGCTGCAGCATCTGAGAATCCAGGAGAAGGACGAGAGGCGGAGAGGTCCGGTGGAACGATGGTAAGCGCAACTTGTAATGTACTTAAAACTGCCTTATTTCAAGTGTCCTGTTGCATACATACATACATACATACATACATACATACATACATACATACATACATGCATGCATGCATGCATGCATGCATGCATGCATGCATGCATGCATACACGCATACTATGTGAATGCAAACTGAAACTGCTGTAAATATTCACAACATTTTTTGTCAGGTTCTACAATGTAAGCCCAGACACTTACATGGTTATACCTACTACAAAAATACTTCCGAACATATCACTTATTTAAGTTTCTAAGTCTTGTTTTGAGTTATCTGAAGTATACGTTAACTCAAGTTTTGAGCTTGCCGAATTGGTCTTGCAGATCAATGCAGGGCACTTTTGAGCGTGATACTTCGTCGTATCTTGTCGCACTTGCGAATTGATTAATCCTCATAATAATAATAATTGGAGCCTTGGAGGTGTTCTATCTTATCGTGGTGTCGTGAGGTGGGCACGGTGCAAGCGACGTGGTGCATTGCATGACTTTTCCATCGGAAAAACATCTGTTTCATTGGAAATGGATTTTTAACTCACTTGGCAATCGCCGCACAGACGTGATGGAAGGACGGAGGAGGGAGGGAACAGTATCTTCCAATCGAATTCCTATGCAAACTACGGTTTGGAGTTTTTGCATCAGACAGCCGCGGAATGTTTTATCATTCGCTTTTCGAGTTGGTTGGTTGGTTGGTGGACGGACGGATTCGTAATGGGTTCCAGAAATAACGAAATAATTGGTGGCTACATACACGACGAGGAGATTGGTGGTGGTGGTGGGGGTGGGTGGGAAGCATATACTACGTCTGTTAATTAACTCTGCTTGCAGACGACCGTGAAATTAAATCTAAGCCAGGCAAGGAACTTGTTTGCCCTCAGCGGAATGCACCGGGCGGGAGTATTATAGTCGATGCTGCTTTTAGTCAGGCCATGGGAGAATGACTGACTGGCTGGCTGACTGACTGACTGGCTGACTGACTGACTGACTGACTGACTGACTGACTGGCTTGACTACCTGACTGACTGACTGACTGACTGACTGACCGACTGACTGACTGACTGACTGACTGGCTTGACTACCTGGCTGACTGACTGACTGACTGGCTTTGCTGGCTGTCGGTTTTCTTGTGTGTTGTCAATAGGTGACTGTCAAACGAGAAAATCTCTTTGTGCATCGATTCTATTCGATGGGTCTTTGGTTGTGTTTGCTGACCACTGTCACTCCCATTCGTGATTTGTTTGCTTTAATACTGAAAGATTAGGCCTACTACTAGACCTGCCACTACTACATTGAAAGAACCATAGTACTACGTGTTTAAGTACCAAGTAGAGCTACTACATTTAAAGAACCATCTTACTACATACTACTGGTACCACTACTTCATAGGAAGAACCATCTTAGGCTACTACATACTAGAACCACTCTTGCTTTGAAAGACACCATTTTGCTGCATACTGATACCGCTACTACATCGAGAGAACCACCGTACTACATACTGGTACTACATTTAAAGAACCATCTTACTACATACTGGTACTACATTAAAAGAACCATCTTACAACTTGAACTTACTACTGCATATATATTATATCTTGTTGCTACTACCAGTACTCTGTTTGTCAAACATGCAATGCTGTTTCTGCTGCATTTAGTGTTAAGTATGCATAAGAAGCATGGAAATGGTCAAAGTTGTAATGGAAATTGTAAATTTTCAGGCACACAAAATCTGCATCAGGTATATATATATTGCACTGTGTACGACTAATTTGTTACTACAAGTGCATAGTACTACTAATTAATGCTAATTTTCACAGCTAATGCTTCCTGTCACTAATACTGTACCTGCTAACACTGTTCTCTTCGCTACTGGCTTGTTTAAATTTAGGCGTACTGAGTTTAAGTGTGTGTGTGTGTGTGTGTGTGTACGTGTGTGTGTGTGTGCATACAGTGGCGTAGCCAGACCTCTTTTCAAGAGGAGGCACAAGAGGAGGCAAAATGTACCCATGGAGCAAACAAGAGGAGGCAAAATTTATCCATGGAGCAATAGACGAAAATCGTAGACTTTTTTTTCCTGACGACCTTTTTTTTAGGGGTAGTATAATTCACAGCAATTACTTTTTAAGCATGTCTGAAACTAACAGAACTTGCAAAGCTTCTGCCGCCATTATTTTAAGTATAGAGAACATCAGTATGTGAACGTAAAAATTTTACGAGCATGAAATTGTGAGAAGTTCACATAAGTTATGAGTTCAACTTGTCTTTCATTGCAGTAATTTTGACAAGTTCTGTATCTACTGACTATTAAAGATGTTAATTTTAGTACGTAACTTATGCTCGACTTCTGTGCTATAGGTGTCACAACCATGTTCAGCAGCTGTCGGTTGACGAAAAAGCCAAATGAATTCTTCTATGCCCAGATCCGTCCCACTTCTGAAGCACTCTGTCTAAATCTACATCAATGTCTCTGTGTATGTAGGCAAGTGCCAATTCGTTCAGCCGTTCTTCGGACGTTGTTGTTCTGAGAAAAGTCTTTAGCCTTCGCAGTGCACTGAAGGATCTTTCACAGCAGCAAGAACCCACTGGCAGAGATAGTAGCAGCTGCAGTATCGTGTATATATTCGGGAGCAATACTGGATCGCAAACTTGCAACGTTTCCAGAAGTATTGGAGGTTTCACTGCCGCGGGCTGCACAAACTTTTCTTTCCAGCGCAGTACCTTCAAGGACAAAGGCACAACAATTCACATTTAGAATGAATTCATAATCTGTATTTAACCGATAACTCTCGATAGAGGGTAAACAAGCAAAAAGAAAATTAAAATAAGCTAAATGTGAGTAGGCTTATACTTTTATGACAGCGACATAAATGACGATCAGACCAATGTACAAATACCACAGACACGGCCACCACCAAAAAGGATAATTTATAAATGACTGTTATAAGCTATTTGCATAACAAACATCTGTCCAAAACGATTTCTTAGTAACACAAGCATAATTTCATGCCCCACTTACTTTCTTCCTTCCATCCTTGGTAGGAAGCAATGTCATTTTAATACTACTCGTTTACGAATGAACGTGTATGACTGTCGCGACTGGGATAACCAGACGCAACGGATTTGATTTCTGGGTGCCATATATATATTTTTGGATTCGTTATGGTGTTTTCGGGGTCTGATATATTATATAATATTATTATTTTTGAGCTGCATTCGGTGACCTAGATAATATTGGTGACCTAGATCTTAACGTTGAGAGCGTGTTTGACACGAGTTGCCGACAGGGATGACGTAAGCGGTCGCCATAGCTACCAGGTTATTGATCGCTTCTTGCATACGCCCAGCGAATGGAGGGTCGGCCGAAAAGGAGGAAGAGGAGTCGGCCGATATGACAGGCGCAGCGCCAGAGCAGTACAGATACACAGATAGGCAGACGGACGGAGCAATACGCCCTGCTGGCCGCTGTCATTGAATGCATGTGTGGTATCTTTCCTTCACGCTGTACGAGGTGACCTGGTCTATTTTTAGCACGGTTGACTCAGTGCAACTCGTGCGTACGTGTCAGAGCAAGAGGAAGAGAGAGAAAGAAAGTGAGCTGCAGACAGACGCTTAGAGGGAGATAGGTGGTCGCAGCTGCATAGGAATTGAGCGCGCTTTATCTGATCACGCGGTACATGCGTGATCACGGCTCGTGCAGTGTCTTCTGCGCATGCGTCGCGTTCCCTTGAGGCGTGATTATTAACTCAAGAACGCGCAATCGAGGGCAGATTCACGACGGACTTCGACGAGGATAGATGTGTAGCTCTGGAGAGCAAGTTACAAATCAGAGTTTGATTATTTTAGAAAGATAATAGTTTATTTAAGTCAGCTTGGACTCGTCGTCTGAGTTATTGCGTTGTCGCGTATTTACTTCACGGATTCTGTACGGAAATTCTAAAATGGCAAGGAGCTGATTGAATTACGGTTTTCTGTTACGAGCGAATTGTCAGCGCCGTGGTTCTGTTTCGTATCTTCGTAAAGGAATTAAGTCTTTCGTTCTGGTTTTCGGAATTTCTTCTGTCGTCGATATCTTCTGCGCAGTTAGCCTACGGGCGTCAATCTTTTGTTAAAATATCTTTTCGTGGATTCCCTGCTCTCAACGTGCCGGTTCGGTCTTAGCGACAACTCAGCGTCGGGCTTGGCGGAATCTTCTGAGCCTCATTTCATCGACGCAAGTCCCGGATTCGACGCCGCGTCTGCGCCCCTTTCCTCGCTTATCGTCGGCCTTGTCAGGTGTCTCTAGAAGAAGGTACAATTTATTAAGGGCTTTAATACGAATTATAAATTGATCTTTTGGGCAGAGAAATTAAGATTGGCATCTAAGTACAAAATTGGGGATTCATTTTGTCTGCTCCGATTGAAGTCTGTTTGAATTGTGTTGCAAATTATTATCAGTTGCTTTAAACTGTAAGCTGTTGATTAACATTGTGAATAATTATTAAATGTTTCTGATAATAATAAGATCCATTGATTAAACTTTCGGATTTACTTCTTGCTAGCGTTAGGACTTGACATAACTAAAACTTGTATAGCGCCATGGATAGAAGCAGAGCATCAACTCCCTCGCAGCCATCTAGACCACCATCTGCGTTGGAAATAGGCATTTTACTAGAGGCCATACAAACAAATTCCAGGTCTACACAAGAAGCAATTTCCTCAGTGAAAACTGATGTGCAGGCAAATGCTAGAGATACCCAGGAGGCCATTGCCGTGGTACAAAGCAATGTTGAAGAGGCAATTTCCGTGGTACAAAGTAATGTAGAAGAAGCTCTTTCTTCTGTCAGGACTGAGTTTCAAGCCAACGCTATAAATACACAAGAGGCAATTGCCTCGGTACAAGATAACGTTAGGGAAGCGCTGACGGAAGTCGTCGCGCGTATAGAACGTTTAGAAACGACGCCCAGGGCATCTCCGAAGCCGGTTGCAGGTTCGAACCCAGGAGCAATATTTCCCTTTGGTACCACCGCGGATAGACCTTACCACTCAGCCATCGGCCTGGGAAGAGCTTCGGGGGCTAGGCCTAAGGACCTTTCACTTCCGGTTAACTCCGGAATCCTACGCCGGAGTGAAAGACTGGCCAGTAAGGCCCCAGTTTCATACGGAGAGCTAAGAGGTCGAGATACCTGGCCATCCCGAACCCGACGGGATTCGAACTCCGAAGCTACCGCCTCCCTTCCTCCGTCTATATCTCTGAACTACGACCTGCAACCGCACGCGGCCCTCTCACACGTTGGACCGGAAGTGGCGACTCCGGGAGTGTACGCGGGGGCGGGCGTTACAATTGGTCCCAGTCAGTGGGGTCGATTTAGTTCTAGAGATTTGGACGAGGAGGAGGAAACGGAAAATGTCGGAAGAAGAGAAACTGCATTATCTTTTGAAAGAAGGAAGGAAAGGGAATTTTCTGATAATGTAGAGATTATGTCTGATGATGGTAGCATAGACATTGAAGTTAGCAAAATAATGGAATCTAGACCTAAAACTGTGAAAATAATTGATAAAAGAATGCAAGCAGCACAGCAATCGGAGTCTAGAAATTTTGAAATAAATAAACCGATCGCAAATAAATTATTGGGGGAGGGGGGTGATAAGGTCAACCCAGTTCCTTTGGCCTCTTCTTCGCCCTCTCACGTGGATTATCCTCGACCTGATCCGCAATGGAGAATGCATGAATCGTTCGTGCATGCGGATCAGCCAAGAACGGAAGTGATGGCAAATCGGATCGACGCGTTCCAATCAACGTCGGGAATGCCGATCTACCACTCCATGCCGACTTCGACCATGGTTGGTCGAGACTACGCTCGACCCGATCTTCGACCCGACTTTCGACCTGGTCCATTGCCTACTGCAGCGGTCGACGGGATGCAACCGAGCGCTCGTCTTGAGCATCCGTACATGTCATGGATGCCTGCTTCGACCTACGCTTCGAACTACGCTCCGAACGCGCTCTACAACAGCATCGACAACCGGGTCTGGCTCGACCCGCTTCGCTGTCTCGACCCACCGCGTCCCAGCGACGTCGCTTTTACTCGGTGGCCAACCGTCGTGGAGTCGGCAAAGATGAACTCATGTCTCGGCGCCCAGAATTTTGGATTTAGTCGTGACACAGAATTGCCTCGTCAAACGCTGCTGAAACCGACATATCTGGGGAAAAGCGAAATAACCGGCGATGGTACAGCGACGATGTCTGCGGTTGGTGAAATGAAGGTGCTGCCGCCTGTCAACGCTTACGTCGGTCCTATCAGATCCGTTCCCATGACATCAGTTGCGACACAGACCACACCTGGTGACTGGGAACTTCCGATGAGTAGCATTCGTGGAACAAGCAAGGAACCGGAACCGACCCCCTCTACGACAGTTAAAGCGGCTGAGGTCAAATCGTCGTCGGCTTGGCCTCCTAGACAAAAGCAATGGACGAAACTCGGTTCTTTCAGCGGAAGGACCGATGTGGAGGTGTTCTTGCGCAAATTCGCCGTCTGCGCAAGGAACAACGGTTGGACGGACGAAGAGAAATTAGACCAACTGGTGGTTTCCTTGGTGGAACCGGCGACCCATTTACTGGCCGAATCTGACAGCTTGGATACATGGACGGCGTTGGTCCAGCGACTTCGAGAACGGTACGGTAGCGCCGAGCAGCAGACCCTGTTCCAGACGCAACTTAGCACCCGAAAGCAGAAAAGCGACGAAGACATGGGAGTATTAATTGATGACGTTCGACTTTTGTCTTCGCGAGCGTATCCTGGTGCTTCGACAGCTCACCGTGAAGCCATTGCCATTCGGGCATTCGTGGATGCCTTGAGCGACCGAAATCTCGCGCTGAAGACCCGTGAGCGAGAACCTAAATCGCTCGATGAAGCCTACAAGGTAGCTATGAGATTGGATAGCTATCAGAAAGCAGAAGTCGGTGGCCATGAACAGCACGAACGACGACATGGACGGGTCAACGCCGTTAAAGAAAACGAGGATCCGATAGTGGTAGACCTGAAACGGCAGGTGGAGAGGATGAATGGAGAAATAGAACAATTAAAGACAGGGCAACAACCGGTGTCGGCGCCTCAACACGGAGACAATAGTCGTGGGTCGTGGAGTGGCCAGAACGCTCCAGCCAGAAATAATTGGTCGAACACCAATGGAAATAACGAGCGGGGAAGTCCACGGTGTTATACATGTCATCGACTCGGGCATTTAAGCTCGGCCTGCAGAAGTGGACCGCGGAGAGGCATGGAACCGGAAGTTGGACGACCGGAGCGTAGGTGCTACGAATGTTCCGCCACTGACCATCTAGTACGCAACTGCCCGATTCGACGAACAAGAGAGGCTGAGACGAACGATGTTCCGAACGAACCAGCGAACGTCTACCATGTACAAGGTAGCTCCAACGCTTACTGGGCCCTGAAGGTCAACGGCAAGGACGTAATGGCGCTGGTGGACACAGGGAGCGAAATGTCACTGGCGCCTGCGTCCCTCGTCAGAAAGAAGGACATATCGACGTCTACGCAGTTGTTGAAAGCGGCGAATGGAACGGATATCCGGATACTGGGCGAAACCGTACTGCCTTGCCAAGCGGGGGACAAACAATTCGACCTGCCCTGTTTGGTAACGGCTCAGGTCAGCGAACTGATTCTGGGACTCGGTTGGTTGATGGGACAACCGGCCCATATAAACTTCCCAGAGAAAACGATAACGTACCAAGGGAGCATCTTTCCACTTCTCAACCGAGACCGGATGGGAATATGTCGGAGGATTGCTGCGGCTCAGAACGTGAACGTTCCAGCGTTGTCGGAGATGGATGTGGAAGTGTACGCCATACTGTCGGATCTGAAACCGACTAACACGCACTGGGCCACGCCACCGCATGTACTGGCCTCGGGACTGATAATCGCCGGAACACTTCTGCCAGAAAGAGCGATTGACCTTACCGTCAGAGTGCTGAACCCGACCGCTAAAGTGATCAGAATGCCGAAAGGAGTCCAATGTACGGTGGAAGAAGTGATGTTGGCTGAGGATGATCAGAACGACAGCTCCGCCGCGACCTGCGCCATGGTCGCTGGAGTCAGTAACTATTCCGATGCAGAGAACGTAGAGACTGTGTTGGGTCCGTTGTGGTCGGAGATCGCCGACGATGTTCCATCAGAGATGCAGCGTCGGCTTCGGGAGTTACTGTTGAATCACCGGGCGGCCTTCTCTCTCGGCGAATGGGATCTAGGATTTACGGACATTCTGCAGCATGAAATTGACACCGGCAACGAAACACCAGTGCGACAACCGCTGAGACGACAACCACTGTCGTTGCTCCCTATCATAGATGAACAAGTTCACGCGATGTTGGACCAAGGACTGATCGAACCTTCACTGTCACCTTGGGCCAGTAATGTGGTCATGGTCCAGAAGCGAGACGGGACCCCCCGCTTCTGCGTGGATTACAGGGCGGTGAATGCCAAGACGCGTAAGGACGCGTACCCACTTCCGCTGATCAGTGAGAGCTTGGATTCTCTTGGGGATGCTAAATGGTTTAGTACATTTGATCTCCGAGCCGGTTACCATCAACTGGCCGTCCACGAGAAGGATCGCCACAAGACCGCTTTCGTCACCCGACGCGGGAGTTTCCAATTCAAAGTGCTTCCGTTCGGGCTCTGCAATTCGCCTGCCTCGTTTGGTCGCATGATGAACCTAGTTATGGCTGGATTAAACTTCGAGATCTGCTTGATCTATCTCGACGACATCATCGTCTTCGCTGGGGACCTGGAGACCCACCTGGAGCGATTAGAACAAGTCCTGTCTCGTTTGGAAGCCGTGAATCTGAAGCTGAAGCCATCGAAATGTAAGCTGCTACGGAAGCAGGTGTTGTTCCTGGGTCACGTGGTTAGCGAGTACGGGGTCACCACTGATCCAGAAAAGATTCGAGCGGTCCGTGAATGGCCCACTCCAAACAAGGTCAAGGACGTGCGAGCGTATCTCGGGTTATGCTCCTACTACCGTAAATTCGTACCCGACTTCGCTCACATCGCGCGCCCGCTCCACCAACTGACTAAGAAGGGGTTGAAGTTTGCCTGGTCCGATCAGTGTGAAGAAGCGTTCCAGAAGTTAAAAGACTGTCTAACGGAGTCTCCCATTCTGGCGCTTCCAAACGACACCGGAATGTACATACTGGACACCGATGCTTCAGGGGAATCCATCGGCGCGGTACTTTCCCAGATTCAAGAGTCGCAGGAGCGGGTCATCTGTTACGGAAGCAGAGTGTGTTCAGTAGCGGAGCAAAATTACGACGTGACGAGAAGAGAGTTGCTGGCGGTGATCAACTTTCTTAAAGCGTTCAGACCGTATCTCCTCGGACGGAAGTTTATCCTACGAACGGATCACTCGGCGCTCCAATGGCTGCGACGGACGCCTCTTCCCATCGGACAACAGGCACGGTGGCTCTCGGTAATGGAGGAATTTGAATTCGATATACAACATCGGTCTGGAGCGGCGCATCAAAACGCTGATGCGCTATCTCGAAGGCCAATCCAGGTCAACGTCATTCAGGAGCGACAGCCACCAGCTCATCCTGTCTTATCGGAAATCGCAGATTGGGACCCGTCGGTCCTAGCGGAGGAGCAACGACAAGATCCGGATCTAAATTGGATCTTGCAATGGAAGGAGAAATCAACCGAAATGCCCACCGGAGATGAAATTCGGAGCTGCAGTGCCTCGACCAAAAGGTTGATCCATCAGTGGCCCCAGATAGTCGTAAAAAATGGACTCTTGCACCGTACGTGGCTGGACTCTGAAGGCAAACCTATTCGCGACCAGTTAATACCGCCCGTCGGACGACGGCTAACTATCATCCGACTGGCACACGAAGGGATGTCTGGCGGACACCTGGGTGTCCGGCGAACCATGGCTCAAGTACAACAGCGAGCCTACTGGCCGGGCTGGGGAGAACAGGTGTACCAACAGCTGAAGCGATGCGACAACTGCGCCCGATATATCCGAGGGAAGCCACCCAGACAAGGACAACTACAGGACATGGCCGTCGGAGAACCAATGGAATGTCTAGGCGTCGACATCACCGGACCACACCCAGTGAGCAGTCGAGGGTTCCGCTACATAATGACTGTGATCGACCATTACAGTCGCTGGGCGGAAGCATACCCTATTCGCAACCAGGAGGCCGCCACCGTCGCCCGGATGCTGATGGACCAGTGGATTCCGAGGTTCGGCTGTCCAAAACAGCTCCTAACGGATCAAGGTCCCTGCTTCGAGGCTGCCCTGTTCCGAGATCTATGTCGCCTGATGCAGATCGATAAGATTAGGACGTCTCCTTATAAACCCAGTACGAATGGAATGGTGGAGAGGCTACATAGAACCTTGAATTCCATGCTCGGCAAGGTAGTTTCTCAAAATCAGAAAGACTGGGACGTTCATCTACCTTGGATCATGGGAGCGTATCGGGCCAGTCAGCATGAAAGTACGGGATTCACACCAAACAAACTTTTTCTCGGACGCGAGACATGTCTCCCTATCGATCTGGTACTTGGAGACTGTAACCAGAACCATGAACAGCTGTCGGTGGATGATTACGTACAGAAAAGAACAGACGAGATGCGAGATGTGTTCCAGTTGGCGCGAGAATGCATGCAAAAGCAGGCTGTTCGCCGGGCGTTCCGGTATGATCTTCGAGTGAGGAAGCCGGAATTTACAAAAGGACAGTGGGTCTGGTACTACTACCCTCGGAAGCGTGTCCACATCAAAGATAAATGGGCAAAATGGTTTTCCGGACCTTACAAGATCCTGGAACAAGTGAGTCCGGTCCTGTACAGGATCCAGAAATCGGCCAGATCACAAACGCTGCTTGTGTACGTCGACAAGCTAAAACCGTATCTGGGTGACCCTCCGTCTGGTTGGACCGAACCCGACCTACAACCACAGGAGCCGATCGAGTTTCCTGGAACCGAGGACACTACCGACGCCCCTGTGGAACTATCAAGACCTCGCCGTAACATTAAGATGCCGGCCCGGTACTGTGATTAACGACCGCTTAATTTGCGGACATTCTGAATGCAGAAGGCATCTGTAACATTTTTTTGGTTTGATTCTGATGAAAATAAGCTATTTTTTACATGTAATGGTTTTTACATGTGTGAGTTACTGTGTAAGAGCTGTAATGTTGTATTGTAAGTTGACTGAACTGTGTATTTGTACTGAATTGCATAGATTGGACAATGGACAGGTTTTAATAATATTGCTTTGGATGATATATACTGGGGTTTGGCGCTATCTGAATGATTTTTGACCTGAGGAGATATATTAGAATGATTAAGATTGCTCATTTTTAATTAGCTGTGATGGTAATAATAATGATAGGCCTATCCTCCTGATAGGCTGATGTTGAGATATTGTGAGGCAAGAATTACATTAAGCCTATGTTTGCTGCATATATATGGCATGATTAGTTAATTAATTGGTTTAAGAATAATAATAACAGATCCACTCAATTAAATTTTGAGACAGATGGAAGCCTATAATATTATAAGATTTTTACTTAGCATAGCATATATATAATATTAATTGGTAGATGCATTAATGATGATTTAATTTGGCGCTCTAGACGCCTTGGTCTGTTACCGTGACAGTGACGGAGAATATATAATTATAGGTTGCATTGATAATATTTAGACGCATAGGCCTATTGTTAATGTCCTGTTTTGATAAGCTAGAGTTGACATTGCTTATATAATTATATATTCCTTTGCTCAGCTTATGTAGTTGCATTCGTGTAGACTATATTAATTATATTGTTTCAACGCATGATTTAAAATGCGTAAGGCGCCATATAAATACTTTTAGGCCTGAGGCAGAGTTGATGATAATATTTTATTATAGACCTGCTGAGAATAAAACGTTGATTTTATGAATAGTGATGAGCCTATGTAATTTTGCATTAGATTCGTGATGCTAGATTTAGTAATAATTTTGCAGAGGTTTAGATATGATGCAATGGGTGACCTAATTTGCAGTGGACTTGTGTATATATATTATGCTTATACGACTTTTATGTGCACGCTGTGTACAGGTCAGTATTTGGACCAAGTACGGTGCAATGAGTGCGTTTATCTAGCACTGGTTGATGGGGGGCCTAAGCACTCTCCCACGGTCTACGGTTCAGTGTAGATAGCGGTGGAAGAGCGGAGGCGTTATCTGAAAGCGACCCATCAAAGCGCCGTCAAAATGCAGTTAAAAGTTCACAGGCATAGGTGACTGCAATTGTTTGTGTGTCCTAAGAGATCATCGTCTCTGCTGTATTATAATTGTGCAGTTGACTAATATAGTAGGCTTGCGTGTAAATCTGTATGTATATTATTATTATTATTATTATTATTATTAATAATATTCTTAGTTCAGTTACGGATCCATTTTAGCCTAATTTTATTAGTGGTTAATTAGGCCTAATTTAATTTTGTGCGACACAGCGCGACATCTGTCGTTGGACGTGTAGCGTGCGAATATAATTATGTCAGCCTTAGTTAATCGCTGTTTCTCTCACGCCGCCGTGTTCCGATGAAACGGGGAGAGGCAGCGCTGGCAAGAGAGACATCAGAGAAACGATAAATTTAATGATTATCTTCCCACGCTCGGGACTTCGCATGGGTGGTCCCGTAGTCTGTATATTGATGACAGATCGAAAGATAGGGAGACAGCAGTAACGGTAGCTGTGACGTAGAATGGCCAGCATAAATTATAGATTCATACATAGGCTGTAATCTTAGCTTAAAATCATGATGTTTCTTAATTAATTAGATAAGACTTGTAACTTGTCTGCTGTAACCTGTTTGCCGTGGTTACATTGTGGACTCATTTTACAGAGCAGGCCTATGTTTAATTATTATTATTATAGTTTATTACGTGACCTATTTAAGCTGATGCATCTGCATATGCATTGCTGTTGTATTTTAATAATTAGGATTGCTTATGCGAGTAGAGTCAAAGGCATCCTATTTTAATTTCTGGCAATATAGCGATTAATTAAGCTGGGCCTGTTAAGAGGTGCTATTGTTAGAGCAGGCCTATACCTAGGCCTATATTAAGGTTACGCTATGTTGAGCTTTCGATGGTAAATTTTGATAATGGCAGACACAGTTATATTTAGCTACGAGTTAGGCCTACTTAGAGACGGAAGCTGTGTGCTCAGAGAGTCTCTCTGGCGTTATAGGCTGAGTTGAAATCTAGACGGAGTCCTGCTCTGATATGATAGCAGTGTGGTTTCGTTAGATAATCATCTGCCTTTTAGTGATATTAATGAGTACGAGACTCAGAGGTCTTGTTATAACATTGACGTGGCTTGACTCAAGGTGAAGCTGATCGGTTATACCACAGCGATAAACCTACAGGGGTCTGGCCTAGTATGACGTCATGGGTGATATAATATGGTATAATGTAGGCCTAATTGTGACTGGTCAAACTGCTGTCTGTGATTTAGGTTGAGGTTTGCCATTGAATTCCCTTCATAAAAACTGGACGGATGAAAGTTTGTGATAAATACAGGCCTATATAGATATATACGGTATATATGTATAAGTACTTATAAGGAGCCATATAAACATAAACGCAGTGACTCTTATTGATATTGAAATGACAATTGATGCTGAACTGTGAATTCGGTTGAATGCTTTTCACTTAACGATGTTCGATTCTGCTGTTATAATTGTGCATTGCATATTTTTGCGTTATGCATTTAATTTCAAACTTTTAAAGATAAAATCGGAGTATGACCTTACATACAATTTCAGGCTCCATTTGTCCAATTAAATAGAGCCGGAAATTCGGGGGATGGCCGGTGAGAGTGTCGCGACTGGGATAACCAGACGCAACGGATTTGATTTCTGGGTGCCATATATATATTTTTGGATTCGTTATGGTGTTTTCGGGGTCTGATATATTATATAATATTATTATTTTTGAGCTGCATTCGGTGACCTAGATAATATTGGTGACCTAGATCTTAACGTTGAGAGCGTGTTTGACACGAGTTGCCGACAGGGATGACGTAAGCGGTCGCCATAGCTACCAGGTTATTGATCGCTTCTTGCATACGCCCAGCGAATGGAGGGTCGGCCGAAAAGGAGGAAGAGGAGTCGGCCGATATGACAGGCGCAGCGCCAGAGCAGTACAGATACACAGATAGGCAGACGGACGGAGCAATACGCCCTGCTGGCCGCTGTCATTGAATGCATGTGTGGTATCTTTCCTTCACGCTGTACGAGGTGACCTGGTCTATTTTTAGCACGGTTGACTCAGTGCAACTCGTGCGTACGTGTCAGAGCAAGAGGAAGAGAGAGAAAGAAAGTGAGCTGCAGACAGACGCTTAGAGGGAGATAGGTGGTCGCAGCTGCATAGGAATTGAGCGCGCTTTATCTGATCACGCGGTACATGCGTGATCACGGCTCGTGCAGTGTCTTCTGCGCATGCGTCGCGTTCCCTTGAGGCGTGATTATTAACTCAAGAACGCGCAATCGAGGGCAGATTCACGACGGACTTCGACGAGGATAGATGTGTAGCTCTGGAGAGCAAGTTACAAATCAGAGTTTGATTATTTTAGAAAGATAATAGTTTATTTAAGTCAGCTTGGACTCGTCGTCTGAGTTATTGCGTTGTCGCGTATTTACTTCACGGATTCTGTACGGAAATTCTAAAATGGCAAGGAGCTGATTGAATTACGGTTTTCTGTTACGAGCGAATTGTCAGCGCCGTGGTTCTGTTTCGTATCTTCGTAAAGGAATTAAGTCTTTCGTTCTGGTTTTCGGAATTTCTTCTGTCGTCGATATCTTCTGCGCAGTTAGCCTACGGGCGTCAATCTTTTGTTAAAATATCTTTTCGTGGATTCCCTGCTCTCAACGTGCCGGTTCGGTCTTAGCGACAACTCAGCGTCGGGCTTGGCGGAATCTTCTGAGCCTCATTTCATCGACGCAAGTCCCGGATTCGACGCCGCGTCTGCGCCCCTTTCCTCGCTTATCGTCGGCCTTGTCAGGTGTCTCTAGAAGAAGGTACAATTTATTAAGGGCTTTAATACGAATTATAAATTGATCTTTTGGGCAGAGAAATTAAGATTGGCATCTAAGTACAAAATTGGGGATTCATTTTGTCTGCTCCGATTGAAGTCTGTTTGAATTGTGTTGCAAATTATTATCAGTTGCTTTAAACTGTAAGCTGTTGATTAACATTGTGAATAATTATTAAATGTTTCTGATAATAATAAGATCCATTGATTAAACTTTCGGATTTACTTCTTGCTAGCGTTAGGACTTGACATAACTAAAACTTGTATAGCGCCATGGATAGAAGCAGAGCATCAACTCCCTCGCAGCCATCTAGACCACCATCTGCGTTGGAAATAGGCATTTTACTAGAGGCCATACAAACAAATTCCAGGTCTACACAAGAAGCAATTTCCTCAGTGAAAACTGATGTGCAGGCAAATGCTAGAGATACCCAGGAGGCCATTGCCGTGGTACAAAGCAATGTTGAAGAGGCAATTTCCGTGGTACAAAGTAATGTAGAAGAAGCTCTTTCTTCTGTCAGGACTGAGTTTCAAGCCAACGCTATAAATACACAAGAGGCAATTGCCTCGGTACAAGATAACGTTAGGGAAGCGCTGACGGAAGTCGTCGCGCGTATAGAACGTTTAGAAACGACGCCCAGGGCATCTCCGAAGCCGGTTGCAGGTTCGAACCCAGGAGCAATATTTCCCTTTGGTACCACCGCGGATAGACCTTACCACTCAGCCATCGGCCTGGGAAGAGCTTCGGGGGCTAGGCCTAAGGACCTTTCACTTCCGGTTAACTCCGGAATCCTACGCCGGAGTGAAAGACTGGCCAGTAAGGCCCCAGTTTCATACGGAGAGCTAAGAGGTCGAGATACCTGGCCATCCCGAACCCGACGGGATTCGAACTCCGAAGCTACCGCCTCCCTTCCTCCGTCTATATCTCTGAACTACGACCTGCAACCGCACGCGGCCCTCTCACACGTTGGACCGGAAGTGGCGACTCCGGGAGTGTACGCGGGGGCGGGCGTTACATGACAATTATAGCAACCTCATAATTTCCATAGAGAGCATAAGTATTGTGCTTTTTGCTAACGCAGTAGGGCCTACACTGGCAATGGCAATGCTAAATGGTAAGATGAATTGAAAGCTATTGTGATATGCCTGTATTGAAATTGAATAATCCACATTTCCGAACCTCTTGTTCGAGTGACTCTGGATGAGGCAAATCATTGACGAATTCTTCCTTTACTGCATGTAGCTCCTTGTCACCAAGTTGCTCCAGCCTATGTGGAACTAAGTAAGATCCCAAAAGAGCATCCTTCAGTCCTGTCGGGAATCGTTCCTTCAAATTTCCAACAGCTTCATCGACAAAAGGATAATACAAGTTTCTGCGGAAGTACTCCTCATCACTCTGACTCGTATCGCCGGCGTTAGGACGATTCCGTGACAACTTGCATGTTCTCGGTTTTTCTGCCTTAAAAGTGTCTCCAAAAGTGTCAATGCCTAGACTGCATGCTCTATGAAACAGTAACCGGAATACTTCTTCTGATCGTTGCTTCTCAAGCACAGAAGTAAGAGTCTGTGCTTCTTCAAACGCAAGCATCAAATCACAGCTCTCCGCCTGTAGCGTCAGTGATAGAGGTCGAATAAACGCTAGTATGTACTGTGAGACAACAGCTGTTAAAAGCCAACTGAAGCTGCTCATCGACAGCTGGAAGGTGTTTGCATCAGAAGCAGATGGACCTCCAGACTCCGATATCACTGTCAGAGTTTCGTACACATCACTGTATCTGGCCAGCAATGTGCTCACGGCATCAACTCGAGCCAGCCATCGGGTCTCGCAGAGCGAAGGCAGAACTTGTCTGCCATACCCAACATCCAGGGCATGGTTGACAATGTCAGCATCCTCATAGTCAGGAAAGCGTGACTCACGGTCGTCCCCACACTTTGCGAATATGTCCTGATGTAAACTCTTGCGCTTAGCACTTCCACGAATGAAGACGGACAGCCTTTGAAGCGAATCAATAAAGTTGCGAACCATCTGCACTTTGCAGCACTGCACCACGACCAAGTTCAGGCAATGACTGGAACAATGCGTGAAATATTTTGCCATTGGTAATTTCTGGCTGATGCGGGCTTGCACACCAGATATATGGCCACTCATAGTGCTTGCACCGTCAAAGCCTTTACCACGCAAATGTGTGAGATCAACACCCCACTCCGACATCTTACCAAGTATTTTATCTGTAATATGTTCGGCATTGGCTACCTTCAATTTTGTGAATCCCAAGAAGTCTTCACATACCTCAAACCTGCCCTTTGTCTTCTCATTAACATACCTAACACAAAGGGCTAGCTGCTCAATGCCGCCACAGTCGGTAGTCTCATCAGCCATGACACTCATGAAAGGAGATTTGTTGCATCGCGTAACAATCTGTTCCCTGATTTCACTCTCAATGCACGCAATGAATTCATTCTGTGTAGTCGGTGAAAGATACTTGGCATTATGAACAGCACTATCTATATGAGACTGTAGCACTGCATCAGTCTTGGCCGCCCACCTGACCAGATATGCAAAATTTCCATCCTCGCTGTGGTCAATGTTGTTCCACTGATGTCCTCGCAGAGAGAAACCCTGTCTAGCGCAAATTAGTACAATTTCAATCAGTGATTTCATAATGGACCGATTTCTAGCAACTCTGTCAGCATAAGCTTGCGAAATGGACGACGTAATTGGTTTCATGTCGTCGTTTGCCACTCTCAGGAAATTGTCTGCAGCAATTAGCGACTGTCTGTGGATATCGCTATGTGAATGAGTATTCAACCTTCCCCTTCTAGTCCCAATAGAGTTCTTCCAGTCCTTGAAGGGTGTGTCGATCAGCTCAGAGTTTTTATTATAAGTTGCAAATATGAAGCACGGTGCACAGTAAGCTGCATCTGCGACACAGAGTATCTCAGCCAGCTAAAGAGCTTTTCCCATGAGGGATTGTACCTTCGACCACTCGTCTGGGGGAACTGAAAATGGCTTGGTAGCTTACTACGGCCAGCTAATATTAGTCTCTTCGTATCATCACACAGTGCATGACGATTGCTGATTGAACCGATATCGTAGTTTTCTGTGACGATTGAAAAATTACTTGAATACTTCAAGCATGAGAAATCGGTCCTCGGCCACGATGACTGTTGCTTTTCACTGACACTCAGTTTAGCATTGTATGGTGAAGTGGCGACCGTGTCGGTGTCGCTGGCACTCGCACAATGTTCTGCAGCATTAAGACTTGTTGTACTGGCAGAGATAGTGGTCGTTGACTGCTTGGATATGTCACTGTGAGACACTGTGCCTTTTGGTTGAAGAAATACATAGTGCTTTATATCGGAGATGTATCCGAGAGAAATTGGATTGTGACAATCGCCAGAGCTGCTTGTAGGCCCAAGTGGCACGACGACGTTGCTGCCAGCCAATACTACATTGATTTGCCGACTGTAGACGCGACATGCAGAAGACAGCATGACGCCATCACCCCACTCTCCACGTTTAGACATTCTTTTCAGATATTCGTCGTTAACTCGTGCAGAATGTTCCGCAGCTGCTGCCCCTTGTAAGAATGTGCATTTGAAGTCTTCCTCCAATGGAATATCAACTACCTCATCTCTGTGAGTTTCCAGGTAGCTGACTATATCTTGACGAACTGTTTCTGCTGTATGTGGCCATCCTAGTCCCAGGGCAATTGAAGCAAACATACAGTCACCGTCACTGGGAACTTCACAGACAGTATATTCGTCTGTAAATATACCTGTAACATAAGTTACATAACATGGCCAATTTGCAGCAAAGGAAAAGTTGGAAGTTATACACAGGGTAAGTAAGTAGCTCTTTTACTTGATGTGACAAACAGCACGCATAATCAACGGAATAGAGAAAAACAAGAATAGTTGCAGTACTTCAAATGTGAAACATTGAAAACGTGACGTAAAATTACAATGCTCAGTAATTTTAAAGACACCAGTTAAAAGAAGATTTTGTACAAATTAGTTTTACACTGTGGCAATATATTATTTATGAGCTCTATGAGAATGAAGTAAAATTACGACAGTAATTTAAAAACACCAGTTGATAAAGGAACCATAATCAGGGGCTTCTATCCCTATACACGGTGGGCTCAAGTTGAGCCCAGTGAAAAACAGGGGGAGTGTTTCTTTTACAAGTTACAGATCTCTTCACTCACAGTAGGGGGGAAGGAGAGAGATTGAGCCCGGTTGTTTAGGGGGGATAGAAGCCCCTTACAAAGTTACCATAATTACTATTTACTAATCCTAACGGTATAACGGTTAAACCCTAGTTTACGTTGCTAAATTATTTTACATTGTTGCTTTAAAATGGAAGCTGCAGGGATTGATGAGAATGATTTCTTGCCTAAATGGAAGTTTGATTAAATAGAAGTTGGATGATGGAAATAATTGTTTCCGTAAGTATATAAAGTTGGATTGATGAAACTAGGTCTTTTCTTCAAGAGAAGCTTCGTTACTAATTATAACTAATAACCATAGGCGTTATTACTAATAACCTGTCGTTACCTGTGTATTTCTTCGCTGGCTTTTGGCTGGCAAAAGATAGCACAATCTGTCGAAGTTTCTTATTTGGCGGCCCCGCAGACATAATAATGACTATTGACGAATGAGTCGGAATGACTATAATACACAATAATTCGATTAGTACAATTTACTTGAAAAATACTGAAGTTAGGCGTTTGTTACCGGAAACGAAAACTGTGTCTGTGTGTCAGGAAATAGTATACGCCGTACGGTACAACATTCGCTTGAAGTAAGTAAATTGCATCATTTGCATGCAGATTTGTATGGCGATGGAGTTCGGGCAAGAGGAGGCAAATACGGGAAAATCCAAGAGGAGGCAACTGCCTCCTCCTGCCTTCATGTGGCTACGCCTATGCGTGCATACTGTGTGTGTGTGTGTGTGTGAGTTTGTGTGTTCGGCATTCGTATTAAAACATTTATAAAGCGCCTCTACTAGGGTGAACAAATGGCATTGCTTTGTGTGAATAAGTTGGTCTCTCTCTCTCTCTCTCTCTCTCTCTCTCTCTCTCTCTCTCTCTCTCTCTCTCTCTTCTCTTTCTCTTTCTCTCTCTTTCTCTCTCTCTCTATGCCATGGCTTTGGGTGGTGCTGAGAAAGTTTGAAGATTTACATTTACTTTACATTAATTCATGTGCTTATCTGTGTATTTACGCTTGATCATGTAGATGGGCTTCGCGTGTGTGTGTGTGTGCGTGTTGGTAGTGGTGGGTGGGTGGGTGTGGGTGGGTGGAACCGTGTGTAAGCGTGGGTGTATTTGTTTTACGCACATGTGATGGAATTGGACATCTAGTTTGTTTAGTCGGCATATATGTAAACTACATGGTAAAAATTGGGTCTCCAGAAAAATTATTCTGCTTAGAGCAGAGAGAGAGAGACGGAGACACAGAGAGACACACAAAGACACACATGCACATGTATGGGAAGAGACCCATGCTAACTGCGATGATTTAAATAGGTCGGCTTGATCAGTCGGTGAGGACAAATATTACTGTTATTGTCGTCGGCATTGTCGTCTGAAAAGTCAATACCTGTATCTCCCAGAAAACGCAGATCTGACTTTAAATAAAGGCGGTTCATCGAGTCCAACAAATAGACAGATGAGCAGGGGCGGAGTGGTCATTTGTCAGTTTCCCATGCCTGCTTTCCTTCTCAGGATCCCACCCCCACCCAGGGCTGAAAGTGGTTTGGAAAAGTTGCAGGGTCTGACTTTGGCGGACGAGCACGCCTTTGACCCGTAAATTTTTCTGAAGACGTTTTTTATAGTCATTTGCCCAAAATTATCGACAATCCTAACATTTTTACCTAGTTTTGGCACCTGGCGACCTTTTTAGCGACTCTGCTGAGCACCGACAACAGCTGCAGGTCTCGAAAATCGATACCGGGTCGCAGACCCGGACCGACCTGGCTCACTTTCAGCCCTGCCCCCACCCCAATGGTGGGTCAATCAAGCTTGTATGAGCAGGGTAAAGTAACTTGGTTGTCTACATAGCAAGCCAAGCTGGATTAATAATTATTTACAGTACTTAATGTCATAATCAGTAACTTCTAACACATGCCAAAAAGATAGTGGGGTGGAGGGTTAAGAAAATGCGTGTAAGTAAGAATGATGATGGTGTAAGAGAGACTCTTGAACTTTTCAACTAACAAGTTCTAAGTTCCTCGCTGCGCATTTGTGTCTCACTAATTTCATCATATCTGATCAAGCAACAGCAATCAATGGTCTTGAAACCAAGTGCTCTATTAATCTATCAAATCTACAAAATATCCAATGTAATGTAATTTAATTATATCTATAATATTCGGTTAAAATTACGTTTTCGGTACTTTCTGCTCAGGGCTTTTTTTAACATGCAGTTGTACACAAAATGTGCAGTTCTAAATGGCGTTGTGCAGTGGTAGTCCTAAAGCACTTCTGTACAGTTAAAACTAGCGAAAAATGGTCATTGTCCTCCGATTGGAAGTAATTTACCATGGAGGATGGGAACGAAAAGAAGGGGTTGTGCAGTTCTAAAAATTCCTTTAAAACAGCCCTGTTTCTGCTAACACTGAAGGAGCTGGACTTAAACCGGTTGTGATGCTTTGATGAAGCGCTATCAAAACATGATCTGATGGAGTGAACGAATGAATTGCTGTTTGGTTCACGAGAAATTAATTGCCAAAGGTGCTTTTAATCTAGACAACGATTGCATTGACATGTGCTGCCCTCAAGTGGTTCATTTAGCCGAACGTGCCTGATGCCGACGACGTCAACTAGGAATGTATCTCTGGTAGTCTATTAGTTGTCCTTGTGGCTTCTACAGGTACGACAACGAAGGGGTGGGGTGGTTTTGGTGGTAGTGGTGGAGGTGGTGGGGGTGGATTTGGTGGTTTTGGTGGTGGTGGTTTTGGTGGTGGTGGTTTTGGTGGTGGTGGTGGTGGTGGTGGTGGAGGAGGAGGAGGAGGAGGAGGAGGAGGTGGAGGAGGGAAGGAGAAAGGGGTGGAAAAGAGGTGGGAGGGAATGAGGAATTAGGAGAAGGTGCGTGAAAGAAAGAGGAGGTGGAATTGGAGGAGGTGGAAGTGGAGGTGGTGAAAGAAGAAGAGATGCATACAGGGTGAGAATTGCTGGGGGTTGTGGGGGTTCAACCCCCCAGTCTTCTGAGGACCCATAGTTAAGTCCTTATTGCGCACCCTATGTCTACATAAAGCAATGCCTGACCCCCCCTGTTAGTTTTCTTCTATTCTCAAACTGGATGTAGATAGAGCTGTGGATGGACAAAAAAAGACTAGAGAAAGGGAAAAAGAAAACAAAGCTAATAAGGGAAGAAGAAGGAATAGGAGGAAAAGAAGAGAGAAGAGGAGGAGGAGGAGGATAGAGGTGATTGAAGTATATTCAAATCCAATAACTTCTGTAACGCTTCTTTGATGATGCCAATGCATTTCATCAAAAGGAAAATCATGTATCCCAGGTCAGAATGATAGGAATTGTCTTTTATGATCATCTTAACTGGCAATGTCAACAAATAGCTAAATCTATAGGAATTCTCAAGCACTTGAAGGCACTCTCCCTCCTATCGCTGTTAGAATGCTCTGTGATACATTCATTTAACTACCTTTACTATGGAGTCCAATAGGACATAAACCTCATTTCAACCTACCGTATACATTTAGAACAGAGAAAGCTGAGAGTCATAACTGGACCAGGTGCACACTATGGACTGGCTAAAAAACCTGCTGACTATTTCTAACCTATATAAATTCCAAATGGCTATCTTCTTGTACAGCCTTCTTGTACAGCAGAGTGCAACCGTATGTTACCAGAATAATGTACACGTACCATACGTACGTTTTTGAAAGGTGCAAAGAATAGTGTACATTGATAGTATAATTGCAGTGGCATTATTGCAGAATGTATTAAATAAATTTATATATTTAATTGATTTTATAGAGCAGCGGTTCTCAACCTGTGGGTCGCGACCCCTACGGGGGTCGCCTGACGATTTGCCAGGGGTCGCCTGGACCCTTCAAAATTTGTAAAAGATGTGCCAACAATTTTAACGATTTGTCTACACCTAGCAACTTTAAATAATTTTTACGTATGCTGTGTTTCTGCTATTATGCATTCGTTATATTGCAGCAACTAATTTTATTTTTGCCATGTTAGTTTTAAAATGTAAATTCCACTTCTACCATTATTTAAAAAATGAAACAATATTCGGTTTGCTCAAGAATTGGGGACAGAGATGCTTATTTTCCCAATAATTAGGCCTATGTTATAAATATTTCGTGAACATCAATTTCTACAGTGTTGCCTGCTGTTTATCCATGCATGATGAGCAATTTTGCTATAATATGTCGGCTTATACTGCTATAATTACATCTGCAAAAAAATGTAAACAAGCGGGAGGGATTATTTATTAAAAACCTAAATCACGTCTCTGAGCACTGAAATCATTAGCAATTTTGTTAAGATAATAGCCTGAAATGTTGCAGTTTATGTGCAGATCCAAATAATTGCAAGCAATTGGGAGGCAACACTCTTAAATCTTAAACCATGACTAACAGAATTTAGAAAATAGCAATTTTAAAGCTGACAGCCTAAAGTGAAGTGCAGCCATTACAGTGGGGAAGTTTCAAAAAATTTAAACAATAAGGAGGGAGCATTTGCTAAAGTCTTGACCCTTATCTTTCAGCACTGAAGTTATGAGAAATTTTGTTGAGATGGCAACTTTAAATGCAACCACTGCAGTGTAAAAATTATATTTGTTTTAAACAATGAGTGGGGGGACAATTTTGAAGTCTTAAACCACGACTATCAAACTGAAATGATGAGCAATTGTGCTAAAATGGCAGCCTAAAATGCCACTATTGTAATGTGAAAACTTTAAAAAAATTCGATATAGGCCTAATGGGAAAAATCCAAACCCTTCCTCTGCTTAATAGATTTATGAAACTTCAATTTCTGACTGACGAATAGGTTGCCCTCATAATCACAAGAGCAAGAAATCTCACACAATTTTTAAATTGTGAAGTGAAAATGTATAACAATGGACAATGGTGGCATAAAAATGCAGTGAAGGAAGGCTAACTCAATCAATTTTGTTGCTGGGGGTCGTCACAACTTTCGGAATGTCACAGAGGGGTCGCCGCACTAAAAAGGTTGAGAACCGCTGTCATAGAGTCTTTGAAATTGCCATAGTACACTGCATTGTGATTTCATAGAGGCTATAAATTGCCATAGTAACTTCTTATAATAATTGCATTGTGATTTCATAGAGGCTATAAATTGCCATAGTAACTTCTTATAATAATTGCATTGTGATTTCATAGAGTCTTTTAATTGCCATAGTAACCACTTATACTGCATGGTGATTTCATAGAGGCTATAAACTTCCATAGTAACTTCTTATAATAATTGCATTGTGATTTCATAGAGGCTATAAATTGCCATAGTAACTTCTTATAATAATTGCATTGTGATTTCATAGAGTCTTTTAATTGCCATAGTAACCACTTATACTGCATGGTGATTTCATAGAGGCTATAAACTTCCATAGTAACTTCTTATAATAATTGCATTGTGATTTCATAGAGACTCTAAATTGTCATAGTAATCTTTACAACAATTGCGTTTGTGATTTCATAGAGTCTAATAGTTGCCATAGTAACCTCTTATACTGCATTGTGGTTTCATTGAGACTATAAATTGTTATAGTAACCTTTATAGTACCTATTTGCAAAAATAACCTAGTATATGTATGCCTTTCATCATACCATTATTCGGCTCAGTATTATTGAGAACTATTTTACAGCTACTGCTTCTTTGCATGGTAATAATTCTAGATCATGATATGATCTTCGACCTACTTTATGTAAAACTAATGTCAGACAATAATTTTCTACTAGAATAGCTGGACCTAAATTACGAAACTCTATTGGCCTTGACACGCGCAATCTTGATACTCACTCAACTCCTTTAAGCTGGCCCATTAAAAGCACTCTACTCAACGGCTGGTGCTTATACTACTGCCATGATCATGTCTCACTTATACCATTAGAGCCCTTGTGTTCCCAGCGTGTTTAATCACTGGGTGCTTATCACGTTGAAGATGATGACTAGATATTAGATAAGCCTCGTGGTCTTCTTGTCCACACGATGCATTTTACCTTCCTATGCTACGTATATATTTACTTGCTTTGACATGACCATGCATAATTATTATTATTGACTTGCCTCTTAATGGTTGTGTACACACAGCCTGGGAAACTGAAATCTATTGTTAAGGGTGCTTGTACAATGCTCTGAATGAATGAATGAATAAATGAATGAATGAACGAACGAACGAATGAATGTACATGGCGGTCATTGTTCACTGAATCGATTCTAACAAATTTTATTTGATTTTATACAATGCAACTGTGTGTTTGATGCAAATTAATTTTTTTTTGGTATTGCCCTCCTCTTAGGAGATCTGCTGAGGTGTACGGTACTCACGACCATAATTATTACCGAACATTTTAGCAAATTTTATTTGATTTGGTTCGATGCAAATGTATTTGATAACAATACAATACAAAGTTCTGTGTACGATTGTATTGTATCTGTAAATTTATATAGCACCTCTCACAGAATGACAATTCGGAGACACTCTAAGCGCAAAAAAGTCTGGGAAAAAGAAATGCCTTTAAAGAGCGAGAGGCAGATGTGGAAAAGCGAGCCATTGGTTTGGCCCTTAGTGCAGGATATAGGGATGTACCGGAGTGTTTTATATTGCCGTCCTTTCCAGAGATCGCAGGTGTACGCACGATCCTGTTATTGAACATTGAATATGATGTTGAGAAATTGTGAGTGAAGGACTTGTCAAGGTTGTGACACATTGAACACCTGAATGGAAGAAGCTCAGCCCCACGCCGCTGCTCTCCGTGTAATGGATACCATGACGAACATATGCATGGAATGGTAGAATGTTAATGAGAGTTGGATGAATGATGGTGTAGTGGTGAGGAGAAGGAGACAATGTGGAGAAGGAGAGGGAGAAAGAGAAGGAGGTGGAGAAGGAAGAGGGTGTGCATGAGAGGAGGAGCAGGAAGAGATGGAGGTGGAGGAGGAATCTGGGAGGAAGACGGGAATGAAGAGTAGGAAAATGTGGGGAGCAGGTATTAAAATGGAGGAAGAGAAGGAGCAAATGGTGAATTGGGTAGATGAGGACAAAGAGAAGGAGAGAGGAAGATGAATAGGAATCGGAGAAGGAGAAGGATCAGCATGGAGTAGGAGAAGAAGAAGGAGAAGGAGGAGGAGACGGCAGCGACTGCATGGGCAGTAGTAATTGTTAGCTGCTGGTGTAAACATTCTTTTATTCCAGAGATTTAATGTTAGCCGTTGATTTTCCCTCTGCAGCAGCAGCAGTGGCAACAGTGGCTCTACTGGTCGTCGTTTCATTCATGTTTCAACGATCACCTTCTTGCCTGGAAGTGGGTCGGTGGGTGGGGGGATGGGTGGGTGGGTGGGTGGAAGGGTGGGTGGAAGGGTGGGTGGGTGGATGGTTTGTTGGCTGTATCCATGCTTTGGTCGGTGGTCGATGGTCTGTCGGTCGACCCATGTTTTCTATTGATCTCCACCTTGTTGTTCGTTGACATCAAGGACCTCCCTCCTAGTCAGTCAGTCAGTCAGTCAGTCAGTCAGTCAGTCAGTCAGTCAGTCAGTCAGTCAGTCACTCTTGTTGTTGTCTTCGTCATTAGCTTAGTTCTTGGTCAGATCCGTTGTTGTCGTTGCTGACGATTCCCTTCAATGCATGTCTCGCTTTTTTTCTTCGTTCTTGCTGACGCTTCCTGTTTCTTACCTTACTCCTGTTTTTTTTAAACCTTATTCCTGTTTCTTACCTTACTCCTGTTTTTTTTTAAACCTTATTCCTGTTTCTTACCTTACTCCTGTTTTTTTTTAAACCTTATTCCTGTTTCTTACCTTGCTCCATCCAGTCGCCTTCGTCTTTCAAGTATTCTCATCCCCAACCTGCCTCAGCAGCTTCTTCTTCCTGGCGACTGAACCTGGAATTATTGCCCTTGTCCATCTCTGGACGGTCCCCCTTTGACTTGATGTAGTGCTCGTGAATAAGCTGATGCCCAGTGCCCAGCTTTTGAATGGCGCTTTAGAAATTTCGATTGCATTTCCTTGCTGTCATCATTTCTTTTGTGACAGCGACTGTGACAATTCCAGCTAACGACTTCTATTTTGTTAGTGAGGGGTCAATCACCCCTTTAGCTTTCTCTTTGTGTAGCCAGCTTTTAATATTTTTGCTGACTTCAGTGAATTGTTTGTGTTATTGTTCCAAGGCAACGACGCCACCCCTATACCACCGCGCCCCACCGTAGTGCAGCCATTACCCAAAACATGGAGAGATATATTATTTCTATAAGCAAAGGTTGATGAGGTGCTGGGCTGTGGGAACCAAATTAAAGCAGATTGTTTTGCTGTGAACTGGAAAAGTAAAAGGAAGCCAGTGCAGTTCCTCAGTCATCCAGATATTAAACCAGAGGAATGGTCCAACTCAATGGCGGGTCCAACTACATGTATGTCCAACCCTGCTCTTGTGATTTAGATTAGATTACAGATGTTTGCCTAACTATAATTAAGTATAATGACTTTAGACCAACAGGCTATATATACGACCACAATAAAAGCAGGAACTT
The DNA here is from genome assembly GCA_945859605.1 of Lumbricus rubellus. Classification (NCBI taxonomy): domain Eukaryota; kingdom Metazoa; phylum Annelida; class Clitellata; order Crassiclitellata; family Lumbricidae; genus Lumbricus; species Lumbricus rubellus. The sequence goes on along the minus strand of OX243812.1, from coordinate 52,111,726 downwards.
GGTAATGCCTTCATGCAATGCGTACTTAGATATTTACAATAACTGTGGAGTTCGCTTAAACGTTTAGGATACTGCCGCAATAAATATTATGAGCTACAGAAAGATTGACACCGTGGTTGTTAAGGTCCTAGCCCTAGCCGTCCTCCCTCTAATATTATTTTCTATCTGAGCCCAGTCCTGTGAGAAATATCCACTTCGCTGTACATGGGAAATTTTTGTTTTCAAACAATAATTGATTGACATCAATCTTAACGCAATCAATTAATTTGCTTGTTTATTTGCACCATTTCACCTCCATTTTAATTACATGTGGACATGTGAGGTTTGTTTGGTAGGGGTGGGTGCACTGGGTGGGCGTTCGGCTGTGTTGTTTGAAGTTTTCCTAACCAGTTTTCTTTGAACCTTGAAGGCTGTGAGATAAAAATCTGGGAGTATTATATTCTGGGGCAAGTTTCAAGTGGCAGGCCTCGAAATTTAGGACATATTAGGCTAAAGAGCAATGGATTTTTCAGCATGGATTTCTGTCCAGGTTAGATCATTGTGAATTGAGGGCACGGAGTTGGTTGGTTTGTCTCTGTCCCTGTCTGGTTGTATGTCTGTCTGTCTGTCTGTTTGTCAGTCACTGTGTCAGTCACTTTCTGGATTTGTCAGTGCAGCTGTTTTTCAGTCGTTTTCGCATGTGTTTCCATTTGTGTGATTTCTGTCGCTTTTAAAATTTTATTTACATACTTTATCGTTTGTTTCTTTTTTCGTTTGTCTCTTTTACTTTCTCACTTTTGCTGTTTCTAACGCTCTGGATCTGTTGAGTTGTGTGTTTTTGGTGTCTGTATTTTATTAAACCAAGTTTAAACAGGTTGACATACCGAGTGTGTAGATGCGTACATACAGACATGCATGATGGAAACATGCATGCATACTTACATAAATACATATTTGCATGAATGCATGCTTTCATACATACATTCAATCATTCATGCATATTTAAATCATGCATACAACAGACCTACATATATATATGTGCATAATGTCATACATACATGCATACCCTGCATACATACATACATACATACATACATACATACATACATGCATACACACTAACATACATACATACCCACATCCATACATACATCAATGCATGCACGCATCCATACATATGTGTATTTTAATCTTATTTTCGTATTTTAATTATTGTTCTTGCAGGTACGAAATGAAGACGCCGCAGTTCCACTACGAAGCACGCAAGTACAACGAATGCCTGAAGTGTACGGACGTGAATCCAAAATCCCCAAGACTCTGACCGACTGTCCTGTCATTGCGATCTCTCGTCGTCGACTTGCAAGTCCCTTCTCCTCGTCCTCCTCGGCTGTACATCTGGACTTGCGTTGTGAGGTCTCCATGCACTGGACGACTTGCCTCGTTCATGCAGTGCAGATGGATTTATAAGCAGCATTTGTTGCCATTTGGAAGTTTTGTTGGCTTCTGAGGGAACCGTGTGCTGAAAGAGATACTGTTTGCCGTTCACTCACGCCCTGTGGGCTTTGGACTGGTCTGCCCCCAGATAGAACGATGAGATTACTATTTTACCACTGTGATGTCGATAGTATGTTTATTGGTAGTAATAACTGTTAAACTCTGATGTGTAAAGCAAGCTGTCTGCCAGCTCTGTCCTGTCAAAAGGTCTGTAGATTATGTGATTCTTAATATATTATTATCTTCACTTCTTGGGTGGCTGTGAATAAACTGGTTTCCACAACTTTTGCTTTTTGCTCTCTGTGAAAGTCTCAAGATCATGAAAATGAATGCTTATTTCATTGTAAATTGAATGCTGATAAATTTTCCTCTTGGCAGCATTCTAAAATATTTAGAACAACTTGTTTCATAAATGCTTTCTGTTCTTTTTGATTTTTGGCAACATTTTGAATCACTTCGGGGTTTACCACCAGTGCTTAGAGAGTAGAAAATAAGTGCCTGGATGCCCCTTATCTTTTCGTGTTGTGCTGGCCTAATAAGTAACAGGATGGTCTTCAGATCTGTAAATAAGTGCGTGGATGCCGTCCTTAACCGTCCAGTCACACTTTAAGCCATGGCCTTAAACTGTTCCTGAGCTTAGCAACACTCTGAACTGCTTCCGATTTTAACAATCCTTTGAACCGCTGCCTCTCATGTACAGAACATTGTACCTAATTATGTAAAGTCGTTAATTTACTAAATTAAATCGATTACCTGTAGTTTGGGGAAGTATGCAACTGGACATTTCTTGATTAATATATATATACACATAGGCGTACGGGAGATTTCAGCAGTGGGGGGCAAAGATTGAACTTCTGCCCGAAAAATACATCCGTAAAAAAGTTGACGACCTTTTTTTTTTAGTCGTTCGGGTCTGTGTTTGCCCGAAAAACGACACTTGCCCGAAAGTTGACGACTTTTTTTGTCATTCAGGGTTTTTTGCCCGAGAAAACCACGAAACTTGCCCGAAATTGGGGGGGGGGCATTTGCCCCCCTGCACTCCCGCCTCGTACGCCTATGTATATACATATAATATGTATAATTGTATATGTAATTATTCATTCATTCGGACATTTATATAGCGCTCCTTCAAGTAAAAAACTACTCAGAGGCGCTCCAGACTCCAGCGCGCCCAAAAAGAACAGTTTTAAGTTTAGTAAGGAACGATCCTGGTAGAGTCCCAGGGTGTAGGCGCAGCTCAAAAGGAAGGCTATTCCAGACCGTCGGACCAACCACAGAAAAGGCTCGATTCTTCATGGTAGCAGTACGAGCAAAAGGAGCCAAGAGGACTCCCTTATCAGCAGAGCGTAGCTGACAACGTCCTTGGATACCCAATGTAAGGCTGCATAGCTCTCGGAGGTAAATTGGGGCGAGGCCCTGACAACATCGCCATACCAATGCAGACACCCTGAACTCGATACGCTGGCGAATAGGGAGCCAGTGAAGTACATCAAGCATGTAGTTTGAGACATGACCATATTTAGGGATTTTCCCAATTAGGCGCGCAGCAGAACGCAACACTCGGTCAAGACAAGTCAATTTGCTGGATGGGAGGCCAACGTAGAGCGAAGAGCAATAGTCAATGCGAGATGTAACAAAGGAATGCACTAGAGTAAGAGTAGTAACAGATGTAAGAAAACGGATGACTGTGCGAAGCTGGCGCAGCTGATAATAGCAGTCTCGTGCAAGATGGTGAAGTTGAGGAGCAAAAGTGAGTTCTTGATCAAGTTGGACATGTATATATATTTATTTATTCATTAAACAAATTATATACATGTAGATATTAATTTTATATCTTGCAACCAGCAATGGCTCTAAAACAGTGGAGCATATCATTTAACTTACATTCTGTGAAGACAAGAACAGAGAAATGTGAAAGGTTTAGGTCATAGTTGTAAAAAACGTTTTTTTCGTTTTTTATTCTCTCCCAAAAAACGTCGTTTTTTTCGTTTTTTATTTTTCCCATCGTTTTTTATCGTTTTTTATTTTTCATTTAACTTTATTTATTCATTTACTTTCTGTTATTATTTTCCTTAATTTTAATTTTTTCTGATATTCCTTATATTTTCCGCCAACTCTCAAGGATTCAGTCATTATTTCATCGTTTAACATCATCATTTAAGAGATAGTCTGCGTGTAGTAGGTTCCTAATCAAGGTTTTGAAGGTTAAAATTCGGTTTTAGATGTAGCAAAGTCAAATTAATTTCCGTTTCCGTTTTTTATCGGTTTTTTGTCGTTTTTTATTTTTTTGAATAAAACGAGGTTTTTTTCCGTTTTTTATTCTGTTTCCATCGTTTTTTACATCTATGGTTTAGGTTGGTCTGATGAATTCTAGGCAACATCGAATGACAAACAGGACATTGCAGATCTACCAATTAAAAGAGATTATTTGTTTTGTAAAGTAATGTGGATGTAAGACAAGACAGTCCATATAGTTCTTGGAAAGGTAAATACCAGCAAAGCATTAGATGTATGACTTGCTTGTTGTACTAAAATCAGCTGTACAAAAGTGCAGTTTTTGATTACGGTACATATTTATAGTATATATTTATAGTATGTTAGGTTTATACTAGATATGAATACAACATACGATATATATTATATACGTATATATTTGCTTTACAAATTTCCTGATATGTACTTTTGTTGAATGTGAAATTGATATGGGGCTGTATGCTCCAGATTTAACTGTGTCACTCACTTGCAAGCTTTACTGCAACATATGAATACCTCATGTCAAACTGTCTACTCCATGAGAGAGAGAGTTACCCTGATGTCACTTTCAAATTACGTTTATAATTACGTTACTTCATATCGTGTTATTTAGTTAGAAGTTTCTATGACTGTCTGAATATTGATATAATTGATCAAGATTCTTCTTTTCCTTCCGGCTAGGATTAATCCCTCGCTGAGGAGGGGTCAGCCACTCGGATTCTTTGTCTCCATGTTGTTCTGTCTCCAGCGTCTTCCTTTTTCAGATGAAGAAGCTCCATGTCCTGCTTAATCATGTCACTCCATCTCTTCTTCTGCCGCCCACGGCTGCGGCGTCCTTGTACTTCTGCACGCATGATTCTTTTGATGCTGCCGCCCTCATCCGATCGCTCCACATGCCCATACCACCGTAATCTGGCTTGTTGATATAATTGATATTGAATGTTAAATCATTGCTTTTGATTTATTAAGGCTGAAAGGAAGGAATGGATTTGCTTGGGTATATTAGCAAGTTTTCTCTGTTTTTCAGCATCTGTTGTAAGCTTTCAATTATATCCATATTGATATCTCATTGTGTATTTCATTTCCTTCAGAGTCTATCGTAAAGTGGTCAGAGCCCAATTAATTATTATCACCTCGAGTTTTATTTACTGGTCTATTTATTTCAGTTTGTTGTTGAGGTATGCATTCTGGCTGCTATACAATCTCGTGCACTATTGAGTTACAACGTGTGACTAAGCTGGTGCTCTGCGATTAACTTTTGGAGTATCGCTTTAGTAATTTGGAGTTTACTATTATGATTACAGTGTCAGTTGTTTGACACTCCTATCTCTACCAGTAATGTATTTGTATGTATGAGATAGGGGTGGCATGTAATACCAGTAGTTCAATGCTTCAGATGGCAGTACATAAATCCAAAGGTCCTGGGCAAGTATCTTGCTGAACCATGTAACTTCTTTCAAAGTTGCCAACGGTTTGTTAAATAAATCCGTGATTGGAGATGATAACTGGAAACTTGCTGGATTTGCAGAAATTTGTGCTAACTGAACGAAAAGAATATATTTACGCACAGAATTTTCTTTTATATTCTATGAATTGCATGCTGTCGTTATGCGTAAGAATCAATAGAGCAGATAAGTGCTGCATGAAGTTTTCTGCATTCCAGAGTTTCTGTACTTCGTGCTCGTTTGTTGTCGTTGGTCTTAAGGTTTTGTCCAAAGTTGAGTTTGCATGTCGTCTGGGTATGCTGTTGACATCCACAATTAAAGTGTCTTCTGTTTGTCTGGGCTGGGTGACAACGATTCAAGGGTAGCAGTTGACGTGAATAGGAGTTCGTGTTAAGACCTGCTGGCATAAGGTTGACCAACACTTTAGTGATGAGTGTTGTTGCTTTTCCAGTCACCTTTAGTACACTCTCTTCATGAGAGTGTTAAAGAACACTTTAGTCATTATCGGACAACATGCTTTTGATTTTGAATGAAGAAAAAGCTTTTGGAAATAGTTTAAAAGTGTACTGTTCGTATTATATCGAGAATTTTATAAAACACCTCTTGCAGTTCTAACCTCTAAGAAGTTCCTCTACAAATTTAGGTGTAATTTACTATTAAAGCCAATATTTGATGAAAATTCTTTTAGGCTGTGATTCTTAGTAATGTCTTTACTTAATGCAGCTGATCATGGTACAACTAAATACATGTAACATTTCAAGAGCAACTTGCTACCTGCATTCTCATTTTACACTTTGGCTTTGAGTACTTGAAATTTAACTGTATCCACTCTGTCTGTCGGTCATGTGCGAAGTAATTCATTGATGGTTTTGAAGTGATTAATTATCTTGAGAAGTCCCTCCATCACTTTCGTTTATGATGAATTATTTTATGAATGGTGTTGACTCTTACTGCTTTCTCAGCCACCAATTAAGAGGTCAGTTTTAAGTACTTTGAATCAAGACTTTGTTCAATGTTCTTACCAGGACACTCTTGTTTTCTGCCTTTAAACTTAGTTAGGTTTCAGTAAATTTATTGTCCACGTTCGTTTGGAAGTGTCTTAGGGATTTAAAGACAGAACATATTTCAACTGCCCGACCAGTAGTAGTTTAGAAGAACAGGTGTTCGAAAGCTACGACAAGAATTTTGCAGTTGTGTTTCAACGTTGTTTATATGACACGTTTCAACTGCTCTTAAGAATTCCTCTGAAGTTCTTTAGTGTTTTCGTCAAGTTTGTAATGCAGAAGTGAAGTTTAGAATTACATTATACTTTTAGAAGTCTGCTATTTTTGTCTGTTGCTGTAAATACATTCTTCAGACCTGCTGTAAATACATTCTTCAGACCTTGGTTGAGTCATGTAAATCTTTGCTGAGAGTTTTTTAAATTGTGTATTCAATAAGTTGATTTTACATATTTGAGATTCAGTTTAACTGTAGAGTTTACCAATGCTACCTTATGCCTTTTACGTGGAGAAGTTGATCATGGCGGTCACTAGAGTTCAAAGAATCGACGGCACAAGGTGACAAGGTGACCTTATGCCATGCATTATTTATATATACATTAAACTACATTATATATAAAATTATATATTATAATACATTAGTAAATGCGCTGAATTTCTTGATCACACTGATCTTGGCGTTTTGTCAGTGATAAAAATGGGATCCAAATTTTTTAAAGTATTAAATCATTAGACCCGTAAGTTTGTATCTATACAGTTTATACAAATGTACAGTTTGTACACAATGATATAGATATTTTTTGGTGATCTTAAATAATGTAATATTATTGCGAAATATAATTCAACTCTGTTACCCTTCATTACTTTAATGCATTTACTAAAAGTGACTGGCAAGCCAATTCTGTTTGTTGTTGAAGTCCTAATTGACTGCGATACCATTATTAATTTATACAAAAAGTGAGGTTGAACATTTGTTAAATTTATTAGCTATGTTTTGTTGGGTTTCGAGGACTTGTATGATTTTTCAGTTGTTGATTTCTTTGTGTACAAGACCAGGATACATTATGTGATTTAGTTTGAAGAAGTTAAAGCAATATACATGTACCGGTACATGGTGCATATGCGAATAGAAGTTCCTATTCCTCTGTATCATTGCACCATCAGTTCCTGACGACACCCATTTGGTTGGGTAATGTTCGCCATTTTCCTCAACCATTTCTCAAGTACAATGGACCTCAAAGTAACGTTAGTCCAGATCTTGTTGTTTCCTCATTTCTATTGTCTTCCTTTGTTTATCTTTCCCGTGATTTTGGAATGTAGTGCATTGTGGTGTTATATTTTTGCATTTCGTCAACTAGAAAACTCGCTACGTGGCCAAACCATCAGAGTCCTCACTGAGCAGATTGAATCATGGCATAAACTATCAAATATCAGTTGAATTTTTGTTTTTAAAAAAACAACAGTTCTTGAAGTTATACAGCTTGCCATGGCAGCATTTTCATGCATGTTCTTTTCAGATCCTATTCATGGCTAAAAAAGTCCTTTGTTGTTCTCTGGGCAGCAGTTATTTAAACAGATTATTTGATCGAGCACTTGCCTTGCCATATTATATGAGTGATTGAAGTTTTTTATCTGCACATCAATTAGCAATGAATATTACATTTCATCTTTAGGGACGGACAATACCAGACTAATTAGGCATGTAGTGTTTGGAACAATATCAATGAACGATTGAACGGCATAGGTATTATAAGCAAAGAGGAATGACTGGATGATGTGACATCAGTGATTGGTGTCATCATTCTGTATGCTGAGCCAGATGCTGAGAGGCTGAATCTAGTGGCTCAGTGTGGAAACAATTGGCGAAAGGGACAATGAGACATGCCAACAGGTGGGATGGATGAACGCATTTCATTGTACTGAATGAAACTTCATACACGTCGTCCATGTCATCAGGATCACCTAATTTCTTATAACAGACTGATTTCTTGTAACAGATTTAAAGAAGTCATTTCCATCAAGTCTCACCAGCTGTAATTAATTGTGCAAGGGCACTTAGTGTTTTATTAAATATTTGTTCCGAAAGGAACACTATCCAGATTTAAAGAAGGTGTTTCCGACAGAGGAACATTACTGCCCCCTCCCCAATATGGCCAAGGATTAACATGCGTGCATGCCTTACAAGGTCATTGTATTGATACGTTTTTTACCATTTTGATTTATAATTTTTATTGTATGCAAGCACATGAATTTATGAATGCAATAACAACAGTTGACAGCGACATGCAATGGTAGCCTATAATCATCAAAGTCAAAATTGAAACAATTGTTTTGGAGACAATGGTTGCCCATACACAATGCCTATTATACGTATGCATAATAATAATATTATACAGGAGTATGATGTGACCATTATACAGACGTCTGATAGTCATTGTATCTGAGTAGGCTAAACAAGTTAATGTTGCTGTTGATGGCCTTTCCATTATTGTGGAGCCTTCGTATCTAAATCCTCAGTCACTTCTGAATGCATTGTGGCATTTTTTTCTACATTCACTAATTTGTTTGCTCATCTTCCTGTTTTTATTTTATCAAATTTTACCTGTGCTTGATTTGTTGGAGTTCATTACAAGTTAGGAGTCTCTGTTAACTAGTAGCAACTGTCTCAAGAGCAGAAGGTTTTTTATGAAACGGTGGTTTTTGGAGAAATGCTATGAAGTTATGCAGCATTGAATGGAATTGGTAATTAGTTTCGGTGACCATGAACACCACGAACACCATGCCAGGTGTGATGTAAATCTTCTAGAATTTTTCAGTGCCCACAAAAGCTAAGTCAGGGAGACCAGCTTATTCGCCAGTGCTATATAAAATCAAGTCCGCAGTAGCCAGAACTGCCTTTTTCGTTCCGGTGCCAGGTCAAATCCGTGGAGGTCAAGCCGACTAACCACTCTTGGCTCTTCATCCTTTTGACAGACAGGGCCGGATTAAGCAATGTGGGGGCCCTGTTTTGGAAATTTTTGTGGGGGCCCTATCGAGGAAATTTTTGCGGAAATTTTTTTTAGTCGGGGAATTTTTTTTCGGGAAATCATACCATTTCATCCGCCAAAAAAGTTGATGACCTTTTTTTTAGTCATCTTTTTTTTGTCATCTTACACAAATTGTCATCTGGCGAGATTTTGCGGAAAATAGTCGTTTCGTCGAAATTTCCCTCAACAAAATTTTGTTTTTCGCATTTTGTGGGGGCCCCCCTAAAGTGTCGAAAGTGTGGGGGCCCCTGTTCGGCCGAACATGTTGAACATGCCTAAATCCGGCCCTGTTGACAGATATCAATGTGAATTCAGAGGTTAAAAGTTACATCCAGTCAGATATTAATGGATTGTTGCCGTGTTTGAATAATCCTTGACCACCAGAGCGAAATAGGAGCTTCAGTGTGAAATTTGCCTCTTTAGCACTTTGCCTCTTTCAGTAGCCACATACCAGTTGTGTGTCAGATGTAGCAGTGACACATACATGTACATGTAGCTGCTGGTAAATGTTTACGGACTCGTTTGTGTGTGTGTAAAGCAGATTTGAAGTGGAATTTTGCCGCGGCGAAATAATGTTAACTCGTGTGAAACATTAAACCGTGTATTTACATGGTTTCTTGTTGTCGTCGTGCTTTGCATGCCTTACTGCATAACCATGTGTCATTATCTCTATAGCGTTCGTACTGCATATCCCTCATACAGCAATTGTTGCTTAAATTGTAATTATATATAGACAGTCTTTTGATTTCTACGCAAAATGTAGAAACTGCAGAAACTTGATATTTTGCCATTTTAACTGCTGTGTACAGAATTTGAGAAGGGGATTTACTGCAAATTTAGCAAAAAACTTAGCGTGTAAATATAGGCCTTTTTATTTACTGAATCAATACACTGAGTGCTTACTAAAATGATGTTTGCGAATTATGTATCTGGATATAAATTAAGCTATTCGCAATTTTCCATTCTAGTATTCACTTAAATGTATTTCTGTTGGTGTTGTGTAAACTACAGCAGATAGAATTGTACAGGAACACCGTAAGAATCAGTTGTTTGAAATCAGACACTATTGTTGCTGTGTGGCCAGCAGCATCGTTTGTGCCTTAAAGTAACTTTTCTCGTTTATCGATAATTATGTAGATATCGTCGGACATGCGCACATGGAGTCTACTCTATTTGTTATGCTCTTTTCTATTCTCTGAACTGAACATTGTGTAATTTTTCAGCTGAACAAGAGAGATTTGTAGTATTTTAATTGGTGTCTTTTAGCAAAGGCAGCATATTCGTCGACTTCTGGGAAGTTTAATCTGGTTAAATGTATCGTTTGAAAAGTTGTGCTTTCATATTTAGGAGTAATTAACTGATTAATAATTTTTTAAATTATTATTGATATGATACAACACAATTGCAGTTTGATATTGCCCTTCTTACAGAGCTCAGAAGTGCACACACACGCTTCGACGGATTGTATTGGAGAGCAATTGTGAGTTGTGAGTGAAGGACTTGCTCAAGGTCCCTACACCGTAGGTCCGTAACCGCCTTGGACGAGAATTGAGCCCATACTCTCTATGTGTTACAAGCTGACCAGTGTGACCACTCTAGGCCTTCACAGAGCAAAATCCCTCCATGCAGATCAACTGTGTTAAGCTTTAATCAATACTCGGAACTACTCTGCATGTTAAACAGCGTTGCCACTCTGAAAAATAAAAAACCCAAGTTGGTCGGTCAAAAAAAACCAAGTTGCCCAAATTTTTTGTGGCCGAAAAAAAAACCAAGAAAAAACCCAAGTTCTTCGCAAAAAAAACCCCATTTCTCAAGTTCGGATAAAAAATCCAAGATCTTGTGAAAAACCCAAGGAGTGGCAGCGCTGATGTTAAAAGGGTGAGTGATGTAACCAGTTGGCCAACGTGTGTTTAAGGTCACAGAAAAATCATGAAATTCTAAGACTCTGTGAAGTAAATGTCACATGATTGGATTGGATTCTGCTGAAAAGGAAATCAAACAATTAAGTTCTGCTGTTTGAACTCGTTTTTCTTACTGTTTATTATTATTATTATTATTATTATTATTATTATTATTATTATTATTATATCTTCAACAAACAACATCAGTAGCAGGAAGTACAATAAACTAGGGAAGCAATAGCTATTGTTATATTATTATCTCCTCTGGATTCGACTAAGCTAAAGTGCCTCGAAAGGCAACCGAATTGAAATGCTGAACGGTTAATATTATTATTATTATTATTATTATTATTATTATTATTATTATCGTAACTCAAATCTCATCATCATCACATTTATTCATCTAAAAACAGAGTTCCAATGATTTCGGTGTGAATCTCCGATTCAGTGTTCGCGTTGTAGTCGGGAGCGTTTCTGAGTAAAAATCTTTAAGGGGCGCTAGCCTATATAGGCCTAACAAGTGCCTATTAGTATTATCATTGTTACTCATCTACTAAGTGCCATTACGTTTAAAGGATGAGAAAATATGAATCAATGGCATTGTGAATGGAAAAGTTGTTTAAGGTCCTTACGCAGTAAAAGTCTTGAACCCATTCACTCTGCGCTACAGGCTGTTCGCTATAACCAATTTGGAATCTTTGAAAGCTCCTGCCATCCAATCCCATGGGTGGAGTTTATCAGAGACTGGGGGTGGGGCAATAAGGCCCAGACTTAGGGTTAGCCCTCCTCGCATTTTCACCGATCCCAGGTGACTTTAGCAAAAAAGGCGGAGCCATGTAAAACTTAGCCTCCTAATTTGCTGTATATGGGTCAATGTAAAAATAGACTGACCACGCCTCTCCTCCATCTTTCAGGGATTGTTGATTCCGTTCGGCACACACGTTTCCGCCTACTTTTGAAATAATTTAGGCAATAAAATGTCAGTTTATCGTAAATATGTCATGGAAGCAGCACACGAACGTCTAAAATACGGAAGGTAATGTACCTTGGTTATCTATCGTCGAATTGGTCTAAATTATTCGGCAAAACTGTAGTATCGAGACCGAATGTCGCTTACGGTCAGGTGTGGCGTCGTTTAGGGTCAGGTTTGGCGTCGTGAGGGTCGGTTAGGTCAGGTTAAGCGTGGTCAGGGTCGGTTAGGTCAGATTACCCGTCGTGAGGGTCGGTTAGGGTCAGGTTAGGCGTCGTGAGGGTCGGTTAGGGTTAGGTTTAGGGTTTCGGTTAGTCTTAGGTTTAGGGTTATAGTCGTCAATCAGTCGCCGATACTATAGTTTGCCAATAATAATAATAGTCAATTATTATTCATTGCATGACATTCGCGGCCTTATTTTCAAAAACATGCTTTGAATAGTCGCTGTTTATCAATTTCAACTTCAATATAATTTCCTTTATTCGGCGTATTTTTCGTCAAGGCGACGTTGACTCTTTCATCTACTGCCCTTTTCAGTGGTAATCATTGCTGTGTTGACTCCTAGATATATTGTCCTTTTGCGTCGCTAATGAGGTTGCTCCGGATTTGGACCAATCACACAAGCGATATCAGTCCATATTGCTAAAGTCACCTGGGATCGGCGAAAATGCGCCCTCCTCCCCCAAGAACGGAAACCAAACTCCGCCCATGTCCAATCCTATGTGCATGCAACTTTAGTTGAACCATACATAGGCCTAATGTAATTTAACGACAACATAATTATATTTAATAAAGCACTCGTCCTCATATAAAAATTAACATTCCAATGCTATTCAGACACATGCAGCTGGCGCGTGTTCGTTTTCGTTGGCGCATTTGTATGCCGCATCTGGACAGATCTGTCTTCGAGTTCGAAAGGACATTCTCGGCTGTAGATCGTCAGCATCTATTCGACAGATGTCGATAGCGCTCGTGCTCACACTTCTACAATAACTATAGCAGCTGCTGCTGCTCGTGCAGTTACAATCGGCTGTGGCAGTAGTGCACGGCTGCAGGTAATCGAGGCAGGCCGAACGGTATTTACGAATCTGAAACCAGAATACAAACGGATTGATCGCGCAGTTCGCACCACAGCCGAGACACAGCGTTACCATGGCAACCATCGCTGACCCTTGCAACGTCACACTATAATTATTGTCCTTCATCGTCGTCGTGGCTTCTTCGCCTGTGACGTTGCAGTTGTGCTCCGTCGATTCGTCGTCTGCTTTCACCGCAAAACTCATATTTTCTGTCGCTTTCCAAACTCCAGCAGTGAAGTAAAAGTTGATCTTTAGAGTTGACGTCACGTGCTCGTTGATGTCGTAGTGATTTTGCGTCATTGTTTTATCCGTCATGACGTCATAGTTTTTCTGCCTCATTGTTGTATCCTCTATGACGTCATATTTGTGCTGCATCATAGTTGTATCCGCTATGACACTAAACGTTTGCTGTGCTATACCTGCATTCGCGATAGCATTGCAGTCTTTCTGCGTCATCGTTTTACAGACCGTGACGTATATGCCGCATTGCGTCATCGTCGATGCCCGGATGTTGGCGACGAGAACGGTGATGGAGAATGGAAGCCAGCAGACGACAAAGACTACGAATAGAACGAAGATCGTTCGGAATGAGCGAGTCTTGAAGCTCAGGTCGATGTAGTTGATCTTCTGCGATGATCGATAGCGATGCCTTGATGCTGCTGGATGATGATGACGATGATGAGAGAGGTGGATGCGAAATGATACAGAGGATGCGGTTGCTGCGGAGGATGCTGCTGCTGGTGGTGGTGGTGTTGATGGGGAAACCGTGATGGCGGGGGTGTGTCCAGGGCTAGTGCTGGAGGCTCCTCTTGTGAGCACGGTTGGTGCAAGTGTGTTTGGAGGATGCGCTTCTCGTAGGTTGAAGACCTGACAATAACAATATTAAATTTTGTTCTTTAAGACACCAGGGTCAATGACGATCGACAGCGCTAAAGTTCTTTGGTAAGACTTTGCATGGGAGAAGTTACAAGATGCAAGACTTGCAGGCCATTAAAGATTAGGCTTCCCTCCCTAAACGGTCGAGAACGAAGGTCGCCCATGCATGTACGGAAATTGGTCATCGAAACTCTAAAAGTACTGAAAAATATAAGCGTAATGACAAAGGTATACCCAATTTTTAATGACTAAAAGTTCAAGATTGCTTGAAAATGTACGCTATACCCAAAATCGGATAAGTTATGACTTATGGGGTATTAACTTCGGGTGGTAGGCCTACATTTTGTCATTTTGCGGGTGTTTTAACGAAATTTCATCCTGGTACCCATGCCTTCCAGCATTAACTGTATAATATATGCCTACCTGTTCCCAACTTGTTGCATATGCTACACCCACTCATGAGTATACACACGATAATCATGCGTGGTGACCTTGACAACCCTGGTCACCCAGAGGTATACGTGTTAACCTTGAAACAAAATGAAGTATACCATCGACCTACCTGTGACAGATTGTGACGTACAGATTGGATGATGCGGACGTATGCAAACGTCATAACCGTCACCGGAAGAAAGAACAAGACAGCGTCCATCACGATGACGTAACCGAAGCCATCCTCCCTAATATTGCATTTGGACCCCCACATACTGTACGGATAATACAGTCCCCCTCCGACCGCGGGCGGCAGCGCCACGACCAGCGCGAGGCCCCACATGACTGCGACCAGCCTCTTCGCCCGTTCGGGGTTCAGCTTGTCCTTCCTGCGTACGATGATCAAGTAGCGGTCAAGACTGATGACCAGTAAGGCGTTGACCGAAGCGAATACGAAGAGGGCATTCAGGGAGGCGACCAGTCGACTCATCGTGCGTCCGAAGATCCACTCTTCGACTGCAATTGTGGTGATGAGGAGTGGCAGGCAGGTGGTGGACAGCAGGAGGTTGCTGACGGAGAGGCTCGTCAGAAGGAGGTTGATGGCCGATCTCATGGCCGCACGACGGTTGACGAGAAGGCACATGACGCCGTTGCCAAGGACGCCGATGATGACGCAGCCATTGAGAGCGCTGCATGCAAAGACCTTAGCAACCGCGGAAGCTACTACGTCATCACCCGTCGTCATCATCTACGTCATATGTCGCCACGTTGGCTTCATATGCGAATATGTGACTGTGCTAAAGACACTAGGCCTATAGTCGTGTGAGGCCGTCAGCTCAAACGCAAAGCAGGAAACTGGGCGGTTTTTAAAATATGTTTCGTAGCCATGGCAACACATTTTTATGCTTAAAGCCAACCAATCGAAGACTATCATC
Organism: Lumbricus rubellus; assembly: GCA_945859605.1. NCBI lineage: Eukaryota > Metazoa > Annelida > Clitellata > Crassiclitellata > Lumbricidae > Lumbricus > Lumbricus rubellus. The sequence goes on along the minus strand of OX243812.1, from coordinate 52,096,335 downwards.
ACTGTGAGCCAATCGCGACCAGCACTCGATCAACTCGACCGTTTTCCTGCTTGTCTGTCTCCTTCCTACTTCTCCTTCTTTCTTTCTTTCTCTCCCTCCAGTTCCATCATGCACTTTTCCCCTAGCTGTCTGTGTGTGTCTGTCTGTCTGTCTGTCTCCCCTCTCTCTCTCTCTCACGCACATACACACGTGCGCGCGCACACACACGCGCACACCCACCCACGCACTTGCATACAAACGATTCCTACATGTAGATACATAAAATAGCCTTATTGATTCCGTGGCCGCTGTTGCTTGACGCGCTGTTCTATTTATGGCTCCGGGAATAGCGGCGATCGACATACCATCATGTAGCTTTATAATTATACATTTGCTCTTACATGTAATGCTTCTCTAAAAATTAAAGCAGCGCAGAGCAGGCCTACGTACTCAATTTGCTCAAGTGGCAGTATTTAAGACGTCCCCTGGGGGAAGTTCCCCCAGGAATCAATGCCCCTCTCCCCGAAAAATCGCTAGGAGTTGTATAGCCTACAGCCCTACATGTCATATAGGCTACGCAGACCTACCATTCCCGCCCAGAAAAGTCAATGTGTAGGCCTAGAACAAAAAGGGGTCGTCATAAGATACATGGGCGCCCGCAGGAATTTTTCTAGGGGGCGCAAACGTTTAAATAATTGTCACATGGTCTACATTTAATGGGTGAAAGTTTGAATTTCCATAATTGTTACCACGAGAGAATCCTATAGCCTACCTATATAGGCTACGTTATGCGCCCATGGAAAGATATAATAAGTCCAACTTGTAGACAGAATCGATAATCACATTGAAAACCACGTTGTAACAATCACAACCAAATAATCTAAACTTAATTATGTGCAACTATGCGAAAAATCCAGAGGGGCGCACTTGCGCCCTCTTGCGCCCCGCTGCGTACGCCCATGATAAGATATAGGCCTACGGCAGGCCTATTATGATTGCCATTATTCTAACAACGTAGGCCTAACACTGTAATTATAGGCCTAATTATAGCTAGACCTTATGACGCAACGAAAGTTGTTGGTAGGACAAAGCCCCTCTTTGTCATAAATTCCGAAGCCTGTCTCCATCGAACCATGTTAGCAGCAGCGTCCTTGTCCAGTAATGTTGTAAAGCGATTTAGCGTTGACCAATGCCCACGTGGTAGAGTATGACCAGGGGCCATACAGATGGCACAACCACGAGAGAATGGTTCACGACATCATTCAGCTACCGACCATTCATCAGTTTACTGTATCTGTCATGTTCGCTTGCAAACACTAGCCCCTACACTGTCGCCACATCAATAATATCAATGGCCAGCTTCAATATAGATATCAATGGCCAGCTTCAAACTAGTCACATGACACTTCCGGCCTCACAGAAAGCTTACGAAACTAGGTCAGGTGAAGCCAGAGGTCATTCAGTATAAAGTATCCGAAGTTCAGCGTGATAGTAGTCAACATACTGTGCCAAAACTTTAGTTGACGCGTTGGTATTAAGGATTGACATGGGTATCAATTTGGGCGACGAGTTGCCGAATTTCGAGGCAGATACGACAATCGGACGCATTAAATTTCACGACTGGCTCGGTGGATCGTAAGTATTTTATAGATATTTGTTGCAAAATTTCTCAGGAATCTAACAACATTCCAGAAACAACGGTCAGAAACTAGGAAGTTTCCAGATTGAAGGTGGGGCCCACCGTCACACCGTGGGGGGATAGCTTTCCGTCTGTTGTGACAAACGGGGATGTGGTGACCTGACCCAATGGAAATGCGTGACGCCAGAAGTTGTTTTTAAGCCAAAGTTTATAATAAAAAGCTGTAACATTTGATGCTTATTTACTGGAGTATGCGCAATAGAGTATATGCAATGCTATATATAAGTGCTCTTCAGGAAACTACTCATGGGCGGTCCCATTCCACCCTCCACCCACAGCAAAAGAAAACAAACTGAAGATATATTTATGAAACGACGTTTGATTGGTCAGATGTAATATATGTAGCGGTTATTGTTACTGAAGTCTCGGTAAATCGTAAACAGTATGGCCGCCAACGAATGCATTAAAATTAGAGTGCCGCCTATGGACGATATCGCAACATTCATCCCAACATGCAAAGCGTGAGGGTCGGTTAGGGCTCAGGTTAGGCGTCGTGAGGGTCGGTTAGGGTTAGTTTTAGGGTTAGTGCAGTAATTCTGATGAAAATGAAGCGTCCTTTAATTTTCGCGGAAATATTGGGCCGTATGTCGGGCCGCTCTGTTATGCACGCATCTACGGTGGCCATACTGTTTACGATTTACCGAGACGTCAGTCACAATCACCTATGTAGCTTTGAATTACGAATGTATGTGGCTACATGTATGTCAAATGGTAGAAACATTTTCACTAGCTCTGTTATAATAATTGCATTGGTTCAATGGACCTTTTTTTAAATTCTCAAATGTAAGTGCCATAATTGAAATGTGAACCCATTTTCTGTATTTAAGAAATAATATGATTATAAATGTATGTGAAATTCTGTGCACTTCCCCCCCTCCCTCGAGAATCAGTTCCATTAAACAAATTAACTAAGATTGTATGTTGTTGCATTATAAAACAAACACTTGAATGTAGTCTGGTATTTAGGAAGCAAATATATTTAGAATTTCACAGCTAAAAATTTGTCGTCTCAAAAATAGAATGGTGCGAGTACAGATTTTGCAGATGGTAATGCTTTGACCATTTAAATATCTGCATTGCATTTATTTTAGAGCAGTGCTGTCCAACTTTTTTGACACCACTGGCCACCAAAGAACTTTTTATTTTTTGCACCAGTGAACTCAAAAGCAACAGCCATAATCTAATGTTAATTGTTGATGCTTTATAAAAATTTACTATGGAATAGTCATAGCAAATGCATCATAGAAACTTGAATTTGTGTTCACATTGTCAAATAGTAAGCCAAGTCAATTTGGCCTGCGATTGTTTTTCTTCGTTTTCACAAAATGTGAAATTTTTTTCAGTAACTTAGGTGGGCCACTTAAAATCAGCTGCACGCTGGACAGGTTTAGAGAGAACACAATTTGTGACAAGCAAATTTTATAAAGTTCTGCACACATATTGAGAAAATAGTGGCAATTGAAACGAGGCATTTTAGATTTATTTTAAAGTTGTGCAGCTGAACCCGCACTTAAGGAAAAATGAGGCATCAGGTAGCCTATCGTTTGACTTGGTTTGAGGCTGGTAACCATGCTCTTGCCAAATTAGCACATCTGTGCAAATGTGTCATTCAGCGGCATTCATTCTGGCCATCATTATGTAGAAAAAGGGAAATGTTTTCTGTTCAATATGTTTGCGTTTCTGAAGAAAGTAAATTTTTCATATGTATATTGCTGCACATAAATGCCAAGCAACATTAGATTACAATTCATTCAGGAATTCTCACACGTGAGCTATTTTATTCAACTCAAAGAGCTGTACCTTTTTGCCATTCTAGAGTTGGGAGCACTTCTGAGTAGTCCCCTTGAGGAGGAAGAGCAGGTGCTATAGAAATTCTTGAATGATGAATAAAAAATGATCTTTAATATCTCATTGTCATGAAAACTGTTGCAGATGGGCGATCTTGTTTTCTCATCCTCGTGACTTCACTCCGGTCTGCACAACAGAATTGGGTCGGGTCGTTGAGCTGGAGGATGAGTTCAAGAAACGTGAATTGAAGCTGATTGCGTTGTCCTGCGACAGCGTTGAAGAGCATCTCGGCTGGACCAAGGTCAGTAGAAGTAGATGTGTATAAATTGTTTTGTATATAGAGCATCTTTAACACCATCATAAGGATCCAAAACACATGTAATGGCACTGCAGAATGGATTCACAATCCAGTCAAACAAATTAGCAAAGCTATTAAACACATTGGCATATTTTGGGAGTGTTTGTAAACAGGTTTCAACCTCCAAAATAAATAATTTCCTAATGTAAAAAAACCTAATTTCGTGTCTTTTGAAACCATGTCCGTTGGAATAACCCCAAATAGAAAATCACAGGAAATAATTTGTTTCGTTGCCTGACAGATTCAATCTGAAAAATATTTTCTAGATTTCTTAGTGCCTCACAAATGCCACATCAGGCAGACCAGCTAGCTTATTCATCATCGCTACATAAAATCAAGTTTACAATAGCCGCCAGGTCAAAATCCAGGGAGGTTAAGCAGAGGAGACAGCATGGGGCTACTGTGCCAGTTGGTGACAATGGTGGCTATGTGGTGGTGCAAGATTAGGATCAGGATAGAATAGCTTGAAGGGTTCGACTTCAATTGTGAGCAGAAAGTAGCAGAGAAGAATGCTAGTGCAGAAGATGTGGGGCTAACAGGCAAGATGTTGGCCTTTCCTATGTTATCTTTTTCAAGTGTTAGCATGTTGAGTTAAATTGGTTTTAATTTGGAGAAACCACTTCTTGGATCATCTCTTTTTCTGATAAACAAAATAAATGTGCTTCCAGCATCTTGACAGAAATATTTGTTTTGCTAATGATGTTGCATAGCCATGAGTGAACTCTGTTCTGGGTTTAGGTTCTTTTAAAAAAAGGACTATCAAAAATGAAAGACTGCTAAGCATTCTGCTAATTTGATATATTCTTGGCTTGACTTCTGTAGCTCTGCCTTTGTTAATGTACTGCCTGTAACGTACATCGTCCTCCTTTATCTGTTTCCCTTAATCCTTTCTTTGATGGACTTCATTCGTACATCATTTATTGTTTCTTGTCTTTATTTTTTCTCCCACCTCATTGCACGGGACTCTTAAAGGTTTTGTAAGTTTTAAAATCTTATTTTGTAGTTGCACCTTTACTTAACACATTGACCGCCAGCTACGAGATATCTCGTAGTTGAAAAGCTTCCCGCACACGCCAGCTACGAGATATCTCGTAGTTAAATGTATAGTGAATTTGGGTTGATATACGCAAACGCTGACGCACACAAATAATTTTTCTGACATCACAGATGACGCCATATGTTTTCTGCGTCAAAACATATTAGAAAATATACCAATTTTTTTGTGTTGGGGTGTAGAATAACTTGTTGTTGGCGGAAGTAAGAAATAGAAAAATGGCGAAGCGAAAAATGAGTGGTGCGGAGGTGTTGAAAGTTGTAAATGAGCTGGATTCGTCGGATGATGATGATTTTGATGACGATGATAGTGTGCGAGACTCGGATTACAGACCTAGTAGCCCGGACACGGACATAGATACTAGTGAGCGTATATGTAGCACATCAAATGCGGCTGCGAATCTAGATCCTCCGAATGACATGGACGCCGGCCCATCGCGACAAAACCCTCAAAACGAATGGATAACTCTGAGTACTGCATATGAGCCCCCCTCAGACATCCCGTTTACTGGCATTCCTGGTATAAACGTCATGTTGGGATTGTCAGAACATTCACAGCCCATAGATATTCTCAATGTGTTTCTGACGGACAGCATCGTCGACACGATGGTGAGTGAAACAAATAGATACGCTTCACAAGTTATGGATCAAAGCAATCTGAAGCCTCAGAGTAGAATGCATAGTTGGACTCCCACCAGTGCTTCTGAAATGCGCAAGTTTCTTGGTATTCTGTTCGAAATGGGTGTCGTCAACAAACCGACTATTGAAAGCTACTGGTCAACTGACCCCCTGTTGGCAACTCCACTAATCAACAACGTGATGCCTCGCAATCGTTTTGAGATATTGTTGAAGTTTTGGCACTTTTCTGACAATACTGCTGCTCCTGAGGATGACAGACTGTACAAATCTAGAGCAATTATGGACGCACTTTTTGACCGCTTCCAGGAATCATATGTTCCAGATAAGGAATTATCAATTGATGAATCCATGATGCTGTGGCGTGGTCGCCTAATTTTTAGGCAGTACATTCCAAACAAAAAACACAAATATGGAATAAAGCTGTACCAGCTGTGTGATGCCAGTGGATACACGTGGAATGCGATTATATACTCTGGCAAGACGGATGCTCTAGCTGGCATAGGTCACTCGGAGTATGGGGTTATGAAGCTTATGGAGAAACGCCTCGACTTGGGACACGAGCTCTACGTTGACAATTACTACACAGGAGTCCCACTTGCCAAACAGCTATTACAACGAAAAACTCTACTGTGTGGCACCCTACGTAAGAACCGCAAATACCTGCCTGAAGCAGTCGTGAAGGCAAAGTTGAAGAAAGGTGAAGTGATCACTCGTCGAAACGGACGGATTGTCGTGAACAAGTGGAAGGATAAGAGAGAAGTCCTGATGCTTAGTACGCATCATACTGGCAAACTGGCTCCTGCACCAAGGCTGAACAGGAAGAGAGAGGAAGTGATGAAGTCGGATTGCATTCTGGACTATAATAAATATATGTGTGGCATCGATCGCAACGATCAACTAACATCATACTACAACCCCTTGAGGAAATCACTGAAGTGGTACAGAAAACTCGTGCTACATCTACTCGACCTAGCCATGGTCAATTCCTTCACTCTATATAAAAAGCTTGGTGGCAGAAAGCAACAGGTCTGGTTCAGACTGCAGATCATAAGAAGTCTGATAACTGATGATGGACGACCGGCACTCGTCATCGCCGACACAGTTGAATCGTTCGCTCGCAACAAAGCATCGGACATGTCACGCCTCAACGGACTTCATTTCTTTGACGTCATACCAGCAACTGACAAGAAGGTTGCCCCAACAAAGCCTTGTGTCGTCTGCAACAAACGTGGTGCTCGAAGGGAATCACGATATTCCTGCAAGACATGCATGGCTAAACCGGCTTTGTGTGTAGTGCCATGTTTTGAGCAATTTCACACCAATGTGGAAGTGTAGAAAACAATAGTTTTGTATAACATACCAGAGAAACGGACGAACAATGCTATTGTTGAGCATAATATGTTATTGTAACATCATAATATTGAAAACAATGTGAAAATATAATAAACTCCATGAATTTCGCATTTAGAAAATTTCGCGTCTTTGGCTTGGCGTAGCGGTAATAAAAGCCGTGGCGGTCAATGTGTTAAAATATCAAGTGCCAATATATCTTATTTCAATGCCAGTATACCTTGTCTAGAAGCCAATATATCTTATCCAGATACCAATTTAACCTGCTAAACTTTAGACCCATCACTAACTTCAATAACACTCTATAGAGATTCTTGAATGTGTCTTGCTTATGCAGGTTAATAAAACCATCATTACTAACCAACCAATCTATTGTGAAGGCTGCTCTACTGACACTACTGGCAGTCTTCTGGTATATATCTGACTGGACTACATAGTCTCATGAATGTAATGGTACTGCAGAGGCATGCCCAATCAGAGTGTTTCAATCTTAGAGCTGTGTTTGACGCTGTTGACCACATTGTTTGGTCAACAGTGTCAAACTGCTTTCTAAACTTGGTGAATGTCTTGTTACATCTGTGTCTGCCATAGCTATAGCTTCTTGCTTCTGCAATCGGGTCTTGAAAAGTGGGCAATGGTTCTTGTTTTTAGCCCCATCTTATTCATTCTCCTCACTTATCAGCCAAATTGCATTTGAATTTTCATGATGACAGTGATGGAATTTAAAGAAGTGAGAGCATACCACGAGATTTAGATGAAGTATTTTTAGGCTTTTTATAATATTGTTTAAGCGCTCGTGGGCTTTAAGTATAATGTGAAATAACTTTGTTGGAGGTTAAGTGGTAAAGTCTAGCAATAAATATGCTGAGATTGTCATCAGACTACTAGTGGCTGCCATTGTCCCTAATTTATTGAATATAATTTGCCCAACAGAAATAATTTCCTCAAAGCTCATAGAAATTACCACTTTGAATAAAATACCAGTGCTGTCTGTAATTTCCATACATAAAAGTCAAAGTTCAAGTGAGTTGCAGACTGATCAATTGGATGGCTTAATGGCCCTTCACCTTTGAACTGTGCTCGATGATCAGCAGGGTTTTACGCAAGCTGGCTTATCGTGCATTCTATTGTTTGCAAAGTACCGGTACTTTACTTGAAGTATCCCAGATCACGGCCTGTGTCACATGAACCATATACCAACTGATCTGAACAGGAAACTGATTCATATGAATGAGCAAATAATGACAAATGCCCTAATGTCACCGAGTCTGTCACGTGAAATTATTACTTGTGGTGCTTTAATTAGAGATGGTATTTTTCGAATGCAGGATATCCAGTCGTATGTGGGTAAGAGTGGACCGTTCCCCTACCCCATCATTGCTGACCCACAGAGAACCCTGGCCAAGCAGCTGGGAATGATCGATCCAGATGAGCTGGACACCAAAGGAATGCCACTCACTTGCCGGGCTGTAAGTAACAGCCGTCTGTTTCACTTGTAGACATCTGCATATTTTTAGCACTTTCAGAACCTGTAAGAGGTGCGTAATTTATTTTTTAATAAAAATAATAATAGTAGCAATTACTTTATTAGTTAGTGTGTAAGTCCCTGAGGAAATTATATGTACCTCGGGGCAATTAAAAAAATAATAATATTAAAATTACGACATGACGCTGTAGCACAGCCAGGTCATTATAATGGAACCTTCCAAAGCAGCTAACATGCGAGATAAGCCCTAGCGAACATGTATATTTTTAGCATGGATTTTAAAGAGTCCAGTGAGATGGCCAATCGGATAGCGGAAGGAAGTGGTAGCATAATAGTAGCACAAGGCTTTGGTATACAATCTAGAGCTAGCACAGCTCTAGATTATATAACAAGCCTTGTGCTACTATTATGCTTCAATACCACTTACTTCCGCTATCTGATCGGCCATCTCAGTGGACTCTTTTAAATCCATGCTAAAAATATACTGTCAAAAGCCTGGTTGTCATCATACAGCAAGTGGAGCATAGAGATAGAAGAAGAGCAGGCCACTTAAGCAAGCCACGAGAGGCAGCCATGGTTATATGTTGGTAACTTTATTTGCTTAGCCCTTGGCTGTATATGAGGGCGTGTGACCAGTCCTCTTAGTTGAAGTATCATCTTCCCACAGATGTGTACTCATTAAATGTGTACCTGGTACTCATTATGGCTGAGTAGGGTAGGGGTACAGATGGAGTAGAAGTCAAGTTTCTGCCATGGCAGGATTTGAACCTTGGCCTCTCTATTTACACACCAGCACACTAACCTAGCAACTGGTAGGACTGACTTTTGACTTACATTTTGGACTAATACCGTTAGCATAGTATTGACGTTATTTTACCCACAGTCATCAGAAGGCCTTCCATTTAGTATGTATGGCTATGCAGAAATTCAGAAAATTTGGCCACCTCCTGATTCTTCCTGTTTGGGCATGTACTTTCTACACTTGGTCGTACACTTGACACACCCTCCCTGCTCTCCAATCCTATCAAACGGTCTATTATTGAATCCACCCTGAGACAAGCCAGACTGTGATGGACTCGCTGCTGAGCTGCATGATAGATAATGGAATTGTCACCATGATAGATTATAGCATTGTACCCATGATAGATAACAGATTGTTCCCTGTGATGGATAATAGAATTGTCCCCATGATAGATTATGGTATTGTCCCCAACTCTCCACGATAGATTACAGAATTGTCCCATGTGATAGGTAATAGAATTGTTTCCCATGATAGATAATAGAATTGTTCCCTGTGACAGATACTGGAATTATCCCGGTAGTACTTGTCTGATGAACAAGTTTTTGGAATATTAAACTGGGCACAGCCGTTTTGCTGTGGTCGGGTTTTGCCATGTATTTGCACAGTTCATGGAGTCGTAAGACAAACTTTTTCAGGTGTTTGTGATTGGACCGGACAAACGCCTCAAGCTGTCGATCTTGTACCCAGCAACTACGGGACGAAACTTCAAGTTAGTTGTAGAATGTTTGTGACAAAAAACTTAAATTAAAAAAATTGTTGTAATTTGGAAGTTGTGTAGATTTCGCTTTAAAGAAACTTGCACTGTCTATCTGCTGTGACAAAAAAACTTATTAAAATTTGTATAATTTTGATGTAGCGTGGAAGTTCGTAGATTTTACTTTAAAATTTGCCCTGTCTATCTGTTGTGAGGTGTCTTTGGCATAGTGTTTGAGGCAAAGTACTGGAATGTCGCATTAAGTGAAATTGTAGTAAATGTTCAAGAATTGTAGTCTGTTGGAAAAGCTGGTCGAAATCCATTAAGCTACGCTTCCTCTAGCTCAGCGGTTCCCAACCCGTGGCCCGCGAGGCCTCACAAAATGGCCCGCCAGGCCTCACAAAATGGCCCGCCAGGCCTCAACAACGGCACCCATCTCTCAAAAAATTACCAAAAAATATATGAAAAAATTGACAATTTGGATAGGATAGAACATATAATTTTTTTCTATTACAAATTATTTTATTTTTAAGTCTATAAACATCAAACATTCTACTTTAATTTTAGCTAATTAAATTTTAGCATTGTGGCTCCCTAAATGCCGTAATGTCCTTTAACAAAGAAAAGTGGCCCTCGTGTCCTCCAACTTAGAAAAAGTGGCCCTACAGTCAAAAAAGGTTGGGAACCACTGCTCTAGCTCATGATACTTGGGGAAACTCCTGCTTCATGTGAGTTTTATATTGTGATAGTTGTTCACCAGAGCGCTGTTTGGCAGCTAGTTATATTAAAGAATATACTTACTTACTCTGGAGTCATGATCTCAGTCATCTGTCAAGTATGTCCAAGTTTGGGAAGGAGAAGTTTCATCCATGTATTGACAAGCGGGGTTGGGGGTAGTAATTAGGTTGTTTTGTGAATGTCCTTTATGGATGATGGTCTATTGATTTATCTGAGACATTTTCAATGCTGAAGCTGTTACTTAAAACATCATTTACTTGTGTTTTAGTGAGATACTGAGAGCTATTGATTCGCTGAAATTGACGGCCAGACAGAAGGTGGCAACACCTGTTGACTGGCAGGTAGGTTATGCATAGATACTTTGCTCTCTTTGTTTGATTTTGTCATTCAATAAAGGCAGGGGGTAAAAATCAAGTTTGGGATTTTAGATTTATTACTTTTTAGAATGTTTATTTTGAAGAATTCTTCATATCCTAGTCATTATTCCCGTTATTGATTCAGTTAGTCATATGATTTCTTTCTTTGATGTAATCGGATATACAATTATACATGTAGGGTACGCTTAGAATTACTATCTAATTTAATTGGTTTGTTTAAAATGACAATTGGTTATAGAAACATGCAATTTATTATCATGTGAGCTAGTCATGTTGATATTGCATACTAGTCTTCGTCTTTATTACATTTCTCAGGTCGTGGATGGTGTTTTTTTGTTGACGGAAACTAAACAACTAAAATTGACTAACTAGAACTAAACTGAAAAATTAATCCGTAATGAAGTTTCTGTTTCTATGAACTAAAATCAAAGCTGACAATTGGAAAAATAACTAAAACTAATAACTAAAACACCAAACATGTGAAACTTGAGAGTTGAGACCAAACTAAAACACTATTGACTTACAAGTGGCAAGCCTTGCTTATTTTTTGCTCTTTATGCTGATGCTTTGAAGTACTTTGATATTTTGTTAAATTTTTTGTTAATTACTGGAATTTTCATGGTCGTTAAAATTTATTTGCAGCCAGGAGATCGTTGCATGGTTGTGCCAACACTTAGCGAAGAAGAAGCCAAGAAGTTGTTTCCAAATCACGAAGTCAAGAAGGTGCCTTCTGGGAAGAACTACTTGCGCTTCACTCCCGATTACTAGCCACAGTTATATCCGAACGTAACTGCATTGTTTGCTGGATGTAGTCCGAGCATCATTGTTATTCTGCCGTTAGATCACTGCTACAGAATAACTGAACCAGTCATGATGCTACTTATTAGTGCCAACTTTAATTCTTTTTAATTTGTAACTTTTTCATTTGTCACATCTGACCAAGACAAGTTAGTACCAGCGAGATAATTAGTTAAGATAATTGGCTGTAATGCAAATCACGGAAGTTGAGCTTGACATTTTGGTGGGACCATTTATTTGCCTGTTGCAAATTTAATTGTAAGCAATAATAATTAACGAAGATCCGTGTTTTGTCAATATCTGATTCTGTGCCACAAACGTACGGTCTCACGAAACTAAATCCGCCAGTGTTGCGTTTGTGTGTTACCATGAAGTATTTGAAGGTGAAATCATGGCTTGAAAACAATTTGCAAGAATGGCAAGTCGTATAAATTTTCAAAAGCCAATGTCGGATGATTTGGAGCCAGTGGCTAAATGATTTGAGTGAGCAGTGGGAATGACGAATGGGTGAGCAGACGGAATGCCAAAGGTATTCACGTGTTTTACTGGGTTCTATGCATGGTGAGCAGTGGAAATGGCCGCAAAATCCGAGAGCAGCGGAAGTGCCATTCCTACCCACTTTAAACCCTGCTTGGAACATTATGGAATGGGGCAAGACTTGCACGAAGTACAAAAAATACAGCCATAGTTGGGTGATGGTGTCCCACTCCAAACACTGCAAGCAAGATGGGAGGAGCAGACATAGCACAAAAGGTTCAATGTAGCTCATTGTTAAAGAGTTAAAAGTTAATCGACAAATCTCTGATTAAACAGACAATGCCCATTTTTTGCTTGTTCACAAGATTATGTCAAACACATCACATACCGTGTATCACCGCTTTTAGAAAACAATCCAAACTGCAGTTATGCTTGCGAAAGCCACAGAACACCATGCAGAAATTTAAACAAGTAGGTTCCTCTTACCTGAGATTATTTCTAACAATATTATTTTGAATCATAGCATCCATTTTCGAGAATACAGCTAATCGGAGATCAGGATTTCAGTGCCAAACCTGTCGATTTTAACAAAAAACATTTCCAAAGTTGTCCACATGCAGTCTGACATAACCATAAGCAGGCATACTTGTCAAGCAAGGTAACAGAAACAAAGTTTCCATGCAAGTGACATTGTAGTTTATTATCAGTATCTGTCCAATTTCTGTGGCCCGTATACCAGACATAAGCCCTCAAAAGCAAAGCTAAATCATCCAACGAAAATGTACACGGAGAAAAACAAATTGTGCAAGCTGGTTAAACTTAACTGTGACAACGAAATATGGCAAAGTTAACGAGATATATTAGGTAACTTTGTACACAATGTACAGTAACCGGATGTTTACGCAGTGCACAAACATTATTAGATACTCTTAAAATGTGACTTTTGCAACATCCTAATAATATTCATGTTATTCAAAAAATGTCAGCCTCTTGACAGATTTAATCAATCGATTGGGTGGATTAAAGTTGCATCCAAAATGGTACCAAGCTATTCTGGTGATAGGATAGGAGAGGTATCATACCTATGATCCTCTTTAAAAACCTATCCAAAATTAAATAAATCTAGTTAATAATAACATCAATTACAAACAGATAACCATGCAGGAATCGGTATGCCATAACACTCTTCCTTACGACTCTACTACGGTAATCGTCAGCTTGTGTTTTGTCTGCTTTGTAGCGGTTTGTCATCCTGATTGATAATAAACAAAGATATTTTTATTTAAAGTATCGGGGAAACAAAACGTCAAGATTTTTTCTTCTAGACAGCTAACCAATACCTGTGAATAACATAATGCCAACATGTTCATAATGCCATTCTGAGTTTAACTAGTGATCAGTACAAGATCCTCCCTCTAACAAATAATAAAATCACAAGAGAGTTTCTCATCAAAATGAAATGATAACCAGCAAACAAAACCAAAAGCACAAAAGCAGACACAGAAATACAGTATTATGAGAGTTATTCAACATGTCGAAGAAATTAAAATAATGATATTACAATTTCAATTTTATAATTTTTGAGAGGTGATAAGGTCAATACGTGGGTCAAATGACCTGCAACAACCTGTGGTGGACACTGGTGGTGCTGACACGCAATTGCTCAGCGCTTCGGCATGAAACTCCGATGCAGTGTCTGCACTGTAGTCGGGAGCGCCCTCTGAGAGAGCTTGAAGGGGCGCTATAACAAATGCACATACAAATCAAATCAACTTACATTATTTTAGATATTCCCTTCTAAAACTTGAGTGACCCTACTCAGCGGGATCCTGGTCCCTTTTGGGCTCCTATTGTAGCCAATATTGTAATTTGTCTATTGTCTACATTGTGCTTTACTGACTGTTACAATTGGCTGCAATAAAAAAAACTTGATTAATTGATTGATAAAAATAAGAATAAAATAACTCATACAAACCATTGCACTGCACAACAAATTGGCCTGATCCATTTGTACTCAATTTTAAATCAAAAAAGTTCACAAAGTCAAATTTTCTGCAACTGATAAAAGTGACACCAAGTCTTGCAAATAATGAAAAAAATGCAACTAGTATTGTAAAGAATAGATGAGCTACTCAAAGCAGTGATCATCGTGAAAAGGATATCGTACACGCTGCAGAAAGCACGTCACAGTCTGAGGCTTATTGAAATTAAATAACAGTCTATCGGCTGCCTTGATCAGGGTATAACAACGATGTAATATTAGACGCCCGGTTCGTCCCAACCAAGTTCCTATACACTATTTACACATCAGTAAATTTCACAGTCACGTACAGTAAGCAGATTGCTACGATTATATCTATCCAACATGATTTGAAATTCAGATGCCAGTTACTGTCAAGATGTTCAGGTCCCATTACAGACAACGATACGCAAATTTATAAACATAATAATCACAAAAGATCAATGCTGCAGTGTCTGTTTACAGTACATAGTGCATATTCAACCGAACTTCATTACCGGTAATCCAAATTCATAATGTTTAGTCTGTTGTACTAGACTTGTATTCCACGAAACAAACATTACGTGATAAATCACGTAAAACATGCATAGAACCCAGTAAAATACATGCATCCCAGTATAACTCTTCTTTGGCGTTCCCACTGCACTTCCAACAGAATATACACAGTATTACACACTGTAAACAATTCCCTTTAAATAGTAATGTATTGTATTGTATTTAAACATTTATAAAGCGCCTCTAGTAGGGTGAACCGTACAAGCGTACATTTTGAATGTAATGGCAAAAGAAGTGCTAAAATGAGCAACGCAGGAATCGCATTTACACAGCATAGCTGAATGGTGGGGTAGGGTAGGGTTATGGATCCTGCTGGTTCAACTGGTTCTTCTCACAAGCCAATGTACGCTGCTTCCTTCTCTGTTGCGATTTCTTTGCTGTTAATTATAAACTGGCATGTACAAAATGTCTATTCAATAAAAAAAACACTACTGTATCATGCAATGCCAGTACTAACGTCATATTCTGTTCTAGCACAAGCGTACATTTTGAAAATGGTAGACAAACGTCACAAGGATCATGCATATATATTATATATGTACACAGTTGTTTTGCAAACATGAATTCCGCACCACAGATACTCCAGACCTTTCATCGAGCAAATTAAAAACTACACAGAAACCCTGTAAACGTATTTGCTGCATGTAGCACTGTAGCAGTTAGTCAACAGAGACATTCTGCAAACCATTATAATTAGCAGTTAGCATGCATACTCAACTACCACAAAAAGTTAATTGCTCACAGTCACTAGTTATGCCATCAACCACATCTGAATTTACTGATACATTTGTACAATTAGCATGTCTTGCACAGCATCTGAAAGCTGGTTGGGAATAGATTCTATCAACCATAGAAGTGTTAGTAGTTAGGCATACACACAAAAAAACTATTTACAAAGTCCAATAAAAGCATCGTAGAATTTAACCTACAAAGTCCACTACAACTCACATCAAAGACAAAATACAAAACAAATCCTGAAAAGTGAGGCATCTCTTTTTAGACGAGAAAAAAATAACAAAGAACACACGCTGAATGAATTCTACACGTAAAACACCGTCTGAGGATAAACAAGACCGCACAGCGCCAACAAGCAAGAAATCCTGAAAACGAGGCATTATTATAATGGTTTGCAGAATGTCTCTGTTGACTAACTGCTACAGTGCTACATGCAGCAAATACGTTTACAGGGTTTCTGTGTAGTTTTTAATTTGCTCGATGAAAGGTCTGGAGTATCTGTGGTGCGGAATTCATGTTTGCAAAACAACTGTGTACATATATAATATATATGCATGATAATTTTATCGTTAGAGAGGAAAAAACCACTGCAGTAGGTCACGTGAAATGAACGTGTTCAGGGCATTCGTTGGAATTGGTCAAAATAATCTCAAAGAAGAAACTCATTTAACTTCATGGCAGTCTGCAAAGCAGCTATCTGTCCAAATGCCCGGTTTAAGTACTCTACGGAGTGGAAGGCTGAGCAGCTTGATTGGGCAAGTGGTATCGAACCCACACGCTTCCGATCTTCATGTCAGCACGTTACCATTCAATTTTCTTATCCCCCATCCCCCCGCCCCATCGTCCATGCCAAAATTCTGATGTGTGATTCGATATTTATACAGCACTGACCAAGGACACTTCCACAGCATGCCAAAAACAACCTATTATCATCGATCTGCAGTGATCTGTGAAGACTTGAACAACACCAACCCCAGGACCTTTTCTGTCTGGCCATACTTCTACCTAACAAAATTCCTGAGGAATTATTACAAAGTTAAAAATTGTCAACTTTAGAATCTAGTAACAGCTACCGTTGTCAGCAGCATCATTACTGTGAAAAGCAGAAAAACAGAATAAAAATTCACATGAAAATTAGTTACAACTAAAGCGACTCACAGATTAATTTCACCAATTATGCACCGGCTGTCTTACTGACACGCTTCTAAATACAAAAAGAGACATCTTCATTCTTATAGCAATCGTACAATTACACCTTAGGGCAGAGTTTTCCACACTGGTGTGATAACCAAGGGCAGTCCATGAAAGATATGGCAAGTGTCTGAAATGCTACTTTTGCTCGAATTTCAATCTGTACCAAGCACCAGCATTTTGTAAACTGTTTCCGCTTTTCATTTATCTGTTTTGCTAGGGATGGGCTGCCAGTACCTCTGAATTTTGAAGGAAAAGATTACTAATACTTTGAACAAATAACTGAATGCACTAAGGCACTCAGTTTCAATTGCAAAATGCCCATGCTCGTAATTGCTTTGTGAAGGTAAGCTAAAAGTCACCGTCCACCACCAAGGGGTTTCAATTGCCCACTCTACGGTCAACCAATGGTCATAAATGCAACATGATTTGATATTTATAATAAAAATAATAATATTCGTTCATTAATTTAAAACCAACAAGCACACAGCAAGATTACATGATAAAGTTGTAACAGATGACAACAACAAGTCTAACAGGATTCAAATTTAACTGTGTATGGTAGAACTCAAAGTGCTTATCTGTCGAAATGCTCAGTTTAAATCCTTTGCCGTGTGGCCTTCTACTGACAGAATCTCGTTAGGATAAAGTTTAATTCCTGTTTCTTTTGAAAGCATATTCCTTATACAACAAGCAAACTGCTTAAAATGTACAGCATTCTTCAGCATGTGACACATTGACTTTCCTGTCTGGGAAGAAAATTACCTAACATGACGCCAACACATCACAAACATGATTTCGAAACAAACCGGGCAATTTTAAAAAAAATCACAAATTAATTGATTTCCGCACCAACTGGTTATGTAACAAACAACAAGTTTTTTCACGCTTTTCCAATATAAATACAGCAGATGACGACTTCCTAGTAAACTGCGCACCGCATTATATTCTTAACAAACGTAAATACGAGTTAGGCCTATGATTTGTTTCTTCTTTTGTAAGCAATAGATAACAATTCACACTGCAGGATCACTTCCAACACCAGGACTTCTAAGCAGGTCAGCTCATCAATGCCTCACGTTTCATGAATGCAACGGTCTTGGCCTAAGCACCAAGTGAACCTAGTTACACAGTTTCAAAACCGACGAAACAGTCACAAACCAATATTAGAAATGTACATACAAAAGACGACGGCGACAACCTCACCGTTCCGAGCAACAAAACATCACAAAAGAAAATGGATTCGTCATTTCACGCACGACGACAACACTGTCACCTGATGTTCGAAACGCCGTCTCGACCAGAAAGAAAGATCTCCTGGTAGAGGCTGCTCATCTCAATCTCGGGAATCAGCTGCTGGACCTGAGCCACAATCAGCCGATGCTCGATGTTGGCTCGCTTCAGCTCGGGCAAGCGAGCGAGTAGCTCTCCAATTCGCCTCTGACTCGGACTGCCACCGGAAGCTGAAAAGACAAGCACAGACCGTCATAATAACCACAAACGTCCCAAAATAAAACCGGGAACAAAATAAATAAGAAGCAAACTAAAGCACTCTAGATAAGAAAGAGTGACAATTATGAATGACTCCAAGATTTTTCTACTTCGGAAAACTACGTTGGCACAAAATTCAGCAGACTACGCACCCACTAGCTCACTCAGAACCAAAACTACTTTGTCTGTATGTGTGTGTGTGCGCGCACGCGTGTGTGTGTATGGCTACCTGTAAAGCACCTTTTAGGAACTACACCAGGCCACTTAACACAGCAATCTAACTTTAAAAGGAGCATCTAAGATGGCTTTAAAACGTTTCTGGAGCAGTCTGTGACAAAATAGTTCGTGAAATTAATTATATAGACTAATACAAGTAGATGCTCCAAACACGAGCATGCACCGAAATCATCGTACTAAAGCGCAAGATCACCATATCTTTAGGGTCACTGAACACGATGACCTTCAACAGAAATGAACAGCTCTCTGAGGCAGCCTGGTGCTCATGATGAGCATTTGAAAGTCACGTGTTCTTCTCAACACAGCAACAAGTAGTGCTCCCAACTAACATGGCACTATAACGCTAACAAACGACAGGTACCTAGAAGGCACTGGATAAAGTTCTGTATAATTACCATGTTACCGAGAACTCACCCTCCTGTTGATAAGACACAAATGCCTCGAGCAGTTCATCCTGTAATTCGCAGACCCTGTTTCCCGACTGAAGTGGTGAACCCTCTGCAAACCAACACGTCAATATCAAAGCTGCATTCCTAGTTAATTAGCCGGTAAAAATTCTATTCAATTCATTTTGGCCTGTTTGATTACTTTTTTTACAATTTATTTCACGATGTCAAACGGCCCAATTCCAGAGTAAACAACAATGGTAAACAATGAGTGTGAAACGTCTGAGGCAAACAATGTCCATTGACCATGTGTTCTATCCCAGGATAAAATAATTACATGTACTATGTTTTATCCCAGAATGTTCAATATCACAAAAAAATTAACTGCACACTTTATCATCGCAATAAACAGCTCTCTACTCCATGATCCGAGTATGTCGCTAACGAGCAACCTCCCACATGCCTAATGATTGAAGCTTTTATGGAAATAAAGTACTTAGTAACTGACTCAATTTTCACGCTTTACATAAATTTCGCATATAAATTTATCAGCTTTTTAATCAGTACCAGCCCCAATAAAAATCGGTTAACAAATAACAGTAGGCTACTACAGATATGACCAGATAAGACAAGTGCTATAAAAATTCACAGTAAATCCACACACGTCAGTGTATATTAACCTGAAGCTGTGAGAACGGCCATGGCTGCCACGAACGCTAGCTCTTCCTCGGTCATGTTCAGTCGCTTGACGATGTGACCGATCGAACGGAAGTGATTCTGCATCGTGCGAAACGGCGTTAGAACGTTCAGGATGATGTCACGTTCTTTTGCGGTGCTGATGAACCAATCGAATTCCCCGGTCTCCAGATCATAGGACCTCGAATGGTAGAGCAGAACGATCGGGTACAAAGACTCTTGAGCAATCTGGACCTGGTCTTCAACAGCCAGCTGGCGAAAACCTGGAGATTTCGAAATAAAAACGACAATAAAATGTCTTATTCTTCAGTTTAAGATAATTATATGTCATTGGGAAAGTCTACCGTACCATGCATGTCTCTTGTTGCGTCTCATAAGCCGATGTTGAATTCACTGCGTTGAATGAAATCCCATTTAATTTTTCCTACACTTCACAATTAGCTACGAGAGTTGCATTGAAACCGGTCAAACGATATCTGTGAACGTAGAAAACCCTTCAGCGAGAAAATAAAATTTGCCGTCATATATTAATATCCAAGGATGAAATGATGACCATGTCTTCTTCTAAGATGAAATAATGACCATGTTCCGCAACGAAATTTATAAAACCTGTAGGTTGTAATTTAAATCTAATGCAAGCAGAGAATATAATTGTGGTCATCACTATTTTTATCCCTATAACTACTACCGTACTACGGTAGACGTTTACAGACCAAATTTCAAATCAAAGGTCACCGAATCGAAACATTGTGCAGTGTGCTACATCCTTTTGCACACAGTCATCATATAGTGTCAAATCTCCCGCAGAAGCAGCCACAGCTAATTTAACTCGGGCTGCATAACCTACCATTGATATTAACAAAGTATTGAACACATGTGCGCTAACCGGGTACTTTCTTGATGAATCTCAGGATTATTTTCGCCTGGTGAATGAACGGAATCTCGACAAGCTTCCAAATAGTCTGGATCGATACCGGGCAGAACTGCAACTCATCCAACTCTGGCGGCTAAACGCAGAAAAAAGGATAACACCACATAGGGCTGAATGGTTAGAGTGCCAACATCAACAGCCCAAGGTAATTATTACGTAGGGACCTTGAGCAAGTCCTTCACGTAGTACCATCGATGGTTGTGTGTACTTCTAAACTTTGGAAGGAGAACAATATCAAAAGTACAGTTGTAAATATGCATTTTATTCAGCACTGTTAAAGTTTGAGAGATAATCGAATGCTGCACCTCTTTCCAGATCTGTGAGGGAGTGCTAGATGGTGGTGTCAGCTTTCTCTATTTCGAATCCAATCATTTGGAGCGCCCTTTAATTTCAAGCTACGTGTGCTAACAAGAAGGACAAACTGTTCTGCTTTATACTCATCTCAATAATCGAATTTCTTAGACACAGCCGGGTCGGGAGCAATTTTGAGTGGTTATCTTGAAGAGGTGCTATATCACAATTATATTGACTGACTAGTCTGAGCACGGTTTTTTCGCCCCACCCCTCTGGGGTACATGAAATTGCCTGGTAAATTTGATTTTTGCCTCACCCACACCCACCCGTACCTCCCCCATCTCCACCCCTGGGGCAACCAGCATTGCCTAGAAAATTTTTGGTTCACCCAACACCAGGGTCAGGAGTGTGAGGTGGAGTGGGGTGGGTGGTCCTGGTCGCCTTGCGCCTAGGCACAAGGTAGCACGTGAATAGTTGCGAAAGAGTGGCCAAGGTGTGGAAATGGGACATGGTTTTCTTAGTAAAATTAGGGTTTCACGCCTCCCCTCAGTAACCCCCACAATAGTGGTGGAGATTGGCCAACCTCCCCACTGGGTAGTCCTGGTAGCCCTCTGTCTAGGTGCAAGGTTTCAGGTTAATAACTACGGAACTGTGGGCGTGTATTCTGGACAAACATACCCATACACATCCTCCTACACAGTTTAAGAAACAGACCCTCAACAAAGACCAATGTCAAAGGAGATACATAATTACCCTGCGAGATATTTCCTCCAGTTCACGGAAGGCAGTCACCAGATGGCCGAACAACGCCTGCGGGCTGCGATACAGGCGAGCGTCGCCCTCGGCCGAAAGCGGGTGTGACACGTTCTCCGAGCCACTGCTTGCGCTCGGTGAGACGACAGCAAACGCAGGCGAAAGATTAACCGTTAGCCGGTCAGGATTCGAGAAGGCAGCGTCAGTGACAGGTCCGTAGCGTTGAGCTGAGGGTGTCCGACTCACCGTGTTAACATCGTGACTCTCGGGCCGGAGTCGATCCGGAAAAGCCATTGCTCTTGGCTGGAGACCGTTTTGCGTCGAACAAGACGGACCGTCCGGATAAAGGTCGCTGCCGGGATACGAACGCTTCAACGCTTTCGAATTCCGGTTCGACGCTTCCACGTATTTCGGCGTGCAGCGAGGGTCAACTTCTATTGAGTTCGACTGATCGTACAGATCGTTCCCATGATGCAGTGCGTCGGGCGCCGAGCCGTTCCAAGTCCACGTGGACAGCTCCTGTCCAGAAAAATCACCTTTCGGTCGCATCGCCTCGTAACTCTGGTACGACGGATGGTCTGAATTTTCCGTGCGAAAGTTCGTCATCTCTTTGTTGTCCGCGTAAACAACCGGTTTCGACGACGAGTCCATCAGTGCGGAACACATCGAGACGAAATTCGCGATTTTCGCTTTGCTTTCTTCCAGATTCCGCCTCTCGTTGGAAAACGCGGCATTGCTCTGGTACGCCTCCGCACAAAGTGAATCCGACTTCCAGCCTACCGCAGGCAGACCGCCGCCATTTCCAGCATCCTTGCGTCGTAATTTTGGGTCGGGTTTTCCCGGTGTCCGCCTGCCGCCGTTCGCTCCGGTTGGCATGGCAGCCTGAGCTTGAGGGGACGTCACTGATGACCGTGAGGGGAGCCTCTCGTGTGAGACTTTGATGCTGGGAAAGTTTATACAAAGGGGAGCAGAGCAGGAGTTCTCATCCTCCTCTTCGTCCGCTTCCTTGAGATGGTCAGGAGCGCCAAGCGAGTCGGTCATGCTCGCGTCGCTCCTCGATAAGTCGTCATGCACAGTTCCGTCGAAGTTGGTGCGGTTCTGAGCTCTCAGCTGTTCGGGTGACACGTACTGCATCAGCGTTCGACGCTTAACAGAGTTGGACTGGCGACCAAGACGTGTACCTGTACGAGAACAAAAGCACACCTGTAGGTAACCTGAATTAAGAAGAATAAGAATCAAAGCAGCCCATACTTAATAAACAGTTTTAAACATGTACTGGTAATGAAAGCTTGCCTAATCATTAGTAATGTATCTACACAAGACCTCGAACCCAAAAACTCTGTCAGTGCTATTCAAACAGCGGTCTGTGACCCAATATCTCGAGGCCACGGAATGATGTTACATGAATTACAATGCTGACTGTAATCAAATCAAATCAAATCAAATTATATGTAAAATAAAATATGATTACAAGATACAATGTTCAACCGGTTCATACATGAAAAGTCTACAGCTTTTTAAAATGCAACGGTAAACAAAGTACTTTGCAATAAAAGTGATAATAAACATTGTGAAATTATATAAATCTTAATATAACATAATAGATAACAAGCACTGCTCTATGTTACAAAGAAAATTCTCAGCCCAATCACGTGTGTGTGTGTGTGTGTCTTGTCAAACTGTAATACAGCACCTGTCAGAACAAAAGCTGGCCTGAGGGATTTATTGCCTAATGATAACATCATTCTGGTCTTCACAGCCTTGCCCATATGTCTATTGTGGTGTTCAGGACCGATAATAAAGATCAAAATAAAGTCTAATTTTACCATTTGTATGCCAAAAAATGCACCACTGAATATTTAGCTTTGTTCTGGAGATGGACTCACAGAGCAGCTTCCCAGACCCCTACCCTAATATACTCAGGTGCCTTCGGCTGCAAAACAATTGCCACTGGCCCACCATTGTCAGGCGCGGTGGTGTAGTGAGTATGTTCGTCGCCTTGCAGCTGATGGGTTGCAGGTTCGAATCCACCTCAAGTCGCCGCGTAAGGACCTTGGGCAAGTCCTTCACTCACAATTGCTCAGCTCTTCGGCGTGAAACTCCGATGCAGTGTCCGCTCTGCAGTCGGGAGCGCCTCTGAGTGGAGAGCTTGAAGGGGCGCTATAACAAATGTGCACATACAAACAAACAATTAAAAAATATCTGAATCCCTCAACAAAGGAAGAACAGACATACCTTCGAGCGTCATGCCAACTTGAAGACATTTCTCGAATCGACAACACTTGCACGTCGTACGATTGGCGGAATCGATGTTGCATGGTTCATCGTTCACACAAACGAACTTCTTGTGCAGCTGCTCCTTCAGCATTCGCCGGAAAAACCCCTACAAGCAACTTTTAGCCTTAAGTATCTTCTTGCCAAACCGAAGCAGACCAAACAATTTCGTAGCTCAATGACTTCTATTATCAACGGTCACTTCAAAAGTGGAACCCGTCTCAAAATTCTGTATGAATTCGTTGTTCGTTAATAGTTTCACGTATATTTTATTCTGCCACAATTATACAGTTTCTCAAGGAAACTAAATAGATAAAATTAATAAGAATTATGATATTTAATATCTCTCCACCAATTTTTCCAGCACCATAAAGCCAAGCAATTTAAGTAGTACCATTTTCGATGGCCAGAAAACTGAGACAAGATCTGATTTCTAGTACTTAGGACAATAACAAAAAAATACTGCTTAGTAAATATAATTAGTTAGTGTAAGTATTGGTGATAAACATTGCAATAATTTTGCAAAATCTGAAATTTTTGGAAAGCGAACTGGATAACAGTTAAAACCAGCCACTCCAGTGAATGTTCCATTACAAGCTCAGTCAATTGCATCTGTCAACAAGTCAGGACTGACATGACAACTGATAAACTTGATAACAATTTTTTTAAGTACTCACAACATTTCAATAAGAGTTACACGTGTAGCAA
The DNA here is from genome assembly GCA_945859605.1 of Lumbricus rubellus. Taxonomy (NCBI): domain Eukaryota; kingdom Metazoa; phylum Annelida; class Clitellata; order Crassiclitellata; family Lumbricidae; genus Lumbricus; species Lumbricus rubellus. The sequence goes on along the minus strand of OX243812.1, from coordinate 52,071,826 downwards.
GATCAGTGACAGTCCTACCTTGCAGCCTTCACAGGTAATAGCACCAAAATGAAATCCTGATGAGGGCGCACTGCACACCTTACAAGGTATCACTTTGAAGTTAATCTTTAACTTCTTATCATCTTCATGCCCTGAAACAGAAATGTTCAGCCAATTTCAAAGGTGCAAAATGCCCGCGGGATCATAACCCTACTGCAGCAGTCAGAAATTCTCAAAACAAACATTTGGTGCCTGATCACTGTACTGTTGGCCATTCATTTCCAAATATAAAATTCAAGTCCCAGTGGCGCATGAGACAAAATCTACTATTCTACTATTGACTGGCTTGTGAAACTCGTAAGGGACAGTCTCACAATGGCATTTGCACTTTGGCCAAACAAGACTGACATTCAATAGGACTGTTGTAGAAAGTGTTGCATAATTCTTAACTGATTTACACTGTACTGTCTACAACAATTGACCTAAAATATGATTATTTCTCGATGTAATGAACACATCAGATTCGTAAAATCTACTCAAGTGGCAAGACGGTTTGTTATGTCAGTCCGAATGCTGTTCAGTCTGTAATCGAAACTCCTTATATCAACCATCACATACACACTTATCTCGTATAAGAAGACAATCTGGCTCATTGTTAAGTGCACATAACTGCAATACATAAATAAATATAGATGAATAATAAACAAGCGATTGAGACTGACTAACCAGGCTTGTACATGCCGAGAGTAATGCACTTTTGGAAACGACAATACTGACAATGCGAGCGCGTGTCTTTCGTGATATCACAGTCATTGTTTTTGGGACAGAGAAACGCAGGCGCCCCACGCGTCTTTAAGCATCTCAAGTAGAATTTCTGAAACAAAAGAATTTATTATGCTAGAACTTCAACTACGTGTACATGAAATGAAACTTATGGTCTGGATTTAAAGAGATGCTCGTCTTGATATCATTTCGTTATAAATGTTGTCATTAGGCAACGTTGTCAAGCTATCTAAAGTGCGTCCGGAATTCACAATGTTGCCAACGGTAAAATATCAGAATTTGAATTGTTGCTCAGCAGGGCGTAAGAGGGCTCCAGTGCACCTCTTGTTGATCTCTTCAGATTTGTCATCTGACTTCAAAGACCTAAACTGCAGCCACTTTTAGTTAGTTCTCACCATTAGCCAAATTACAAACACTTTGTTTGATATCCAATCATCTACACCCTACACTGCCTACAGCTTTTTTGTGATGCATTTATGTATCCCATCACCAGTTACTACCGAGAGTAAATTTACATATCACAAGCTATAATTATGCGCGTTTTTGCAGACAACAATCTTACTTTGCAGGCTTCGCAGACATATGCTCCACAGTGGTAACCGGCGGCGACATCCCCGCACACCTGGCACTCGTATTTCGGTTCCCGAGATTTCCCGCTGCCCCGGTTGCGCCCCGACGTCGTAACCTGCACGTGCCTCGCGTCCGCATTCTCCTCCTCCACCTCCTCCTTGATGTACATGTCCGTCGCATCCTCGTCGTCATCGTCCGGTGAGTGACAATCGTCTGGCGCCCTCTCCCGCTCGTCCTTCGTCTCCGCGGCGCCCGGTTTCAGCCGATACGTCGAATTGAACAGCACGCTCTGCTGGAGCGAGAACAAGCTCTGCGACGACACGGTCTTCGAGAAACCACCGTCGAAGGGCAACAGCGTGTCCGAGAGCAGCGCCTGCTGGTCGTCGCCGCTGCCCGTCAGAAGGTTCCGCATGAGCGACCCGACGGGAGTGGCCGCCCTCTCGTTCGCGTCGAGGCCGTTGAGAATCGACGAGAAGGACCCGGTCGACGGATGTGCGTTCAGCTCGACCTCGGAGAGGCTGGAGAACGACGACAGAGAAGGCAGCGACGGCAGAGAAGGCAGGAGAGCGTCTTGAGCGATTTCAGTCGCCGGGTCGTGACCGGCGAGCGGGGGGTCCGTCGGTCGCATCTCCCCTCCCCGTCCGCCGTCCGTCTTCTGCATCAGCGACCCCGACGACAGTAGCATCAGATCGTCGGAGCTGAAGTCGTGCGACAGCAGACTGCACGAACTCACCATCGGCAGAAACGTCGGACGCTGATAACTCGACGACACCATAGCGGCACCGTCACCGTTCTCCGAGTTATACGCGTCCTGCTCGGCGCAGAACTTCTCCATGCTGTCCAGCGATACTCCGGAGCCGTAGCGCTCGTTGCAGAGGTTGCCAAGCACCAGCGGACTGCCCAGCAGCTTGAGGTCGCTGTCGGACAGGTTGCGCTGCGAATCGGACATGAGGAGGAAGCTCGGTATCCGACTGTTAGCCGTGATCATTAGAGGACTTGAAGCGGAGCAGCTGATGCCGGAAGTGTCGTCGACTCGACTGGAAGCCAGTGAACCGTAGCCGGCGAAACATTCTGGAGCGTCCTGTACGAGCGATGAGAGATACTTCTTCTTCGGAAGATAACTGGCCATCTGCGATCTCAGAGAGCGCGCCTGGAAAACGTACGACAGTCGATTACGCATATACATGTGGGGCGCGGTGGTGTAGTGGTGGCGTCGTTGCCTTGGAGCCGGAAGGTTCGAGGTTCGAATCCACCTCGCCGCGTAAGGACCTTGGGCAAGTCCTTCACTCACAATTGCTCAGCGCTTCGACGTGAAACTCCGATGCAGTGTCCGCTTTGTATTCTGGAGCGCTTCTGAGTGGAGAGAGAGCTTGAAGGGGCGATATAACAAGTGCACCAGCACCAGTACTTAATGACTAAGCGAAGGGTCTGTATGGTTGTGAGTTAAGGACTTGTTCAAACTTCCTGTACATCAACCATTTAACCCTTGAATGACCAGGCTCAGCGTGTACTAAAATGCATTGAAAACATATGTAGCTGGTCGTGAAAGGGTTAAGTGGAGGCTTGAGTCCAGGAAGGGGAGGTTTGAGGACTCTGTACACACCATGTTACAGAGTCAGCATGATCACCATATCCAATAATCCATCCTCCACTACCTCTTAGGGACGAACAGCGAGATATGTAGTCTATCAAAATCGATATTTTGACGAACTAGCTTGCAAGTGTGCTGAACAGGACCCTCAATGAAAACAGTGACAATGTTATGTTTCAGAAAGCATTTCCAATACTACAAACATTACTTACAATTTAGAGACATTTTAATTAGGTCATAACAGTTGTGATTGATGATGATGATGATGATGATGATGATGATGATGATGATGATGATGATGATGATGATGATGATGATGATGATGATGATGATGATGATGATGATGATGATGATGATGATGATGATGATGATGATGATGTATACATTCTGATGTATACATTCTGATGGCAACAAGAATAATTGTAACAGGACTAGCACAACTTAGGTGACTTCAAGATACATTGATCGGCAGACCCCGAAAATGACACAAATATACATCAGAGAATCTATATTACTGTTTATGCAACAGTCACTATTCAACTTAGAATAACCTGCAACACACAGAAAACTAGACAAAAAGTGGGGGGGGCACGTGATCAATACACACCTACGGCCACAGTGGTTAGCTGCAGGCAGTGACAGCAATTTGGTGAAGGACAAAATTCAGAAATTATGTTTGAAGAGACACTACTGTTTACATCTCACTGAACTTAAGTGGGGACGGGTCACCAATCACTGTTTAATTGCGTTGTTTATTAGGAATTTTGATATTATGGCCGTTAATTTCTATACAGCAAATCTGACCAGCACTTTGGTACCGTACTTTAGGAAACCAGTATTTCTCGTTCTCTCACCAGACATCCACTTCACACTGTTCACTGTCCTTTCCTTGTATTTTCCTCTGCATGAACTGATGTCATGCCACCCAGTGAATGTAGTGAATATAGTTCATATACTATAATGATGACAAATTTGTATCGTGAGCTAAGCTAAGGGAGGCATTTCCCATGAATAATGCGATTAGTGCTGCATGGAATTCACCTCTGACCATAGTACAGGCTGTAATGTATTGCAGAACTTGATTCATTATTAGGCGGTAAGGCATGGAGTTTCTCTGCCTCAACTGGTGGACAAATTCAGTGGCCTCAGCCTTGACGTCTAGCCTCAGTTTTGTAGAGCTCTTTTGTTGTTACTCACGGCCGTAACTTTTAGTTGTGATTTCATTCAATTTGCATCATGCACTATGGACTTTTTACTATGACACTGTCTCAAATCTTATCTGCAGGCATTACTTTTCCTACCCATTGTCTAAAGACTTTTCTTTTCCCAGGCGTTCTTCACACTGGGAGCACCTCCGATTAGTTTACACTGTGAGAGGCGCTTTATAAATCAGAAAATAGAATAGAATTACAGCCTGTACTGTGGGTAGAGGTGAATTGCAGGCAGTACTAGGCACACCAAGGTGAGCGAATGCATACTTTAGGTGAAAATGTAAATTTTCCAACACTATACTCTAAGAACAGACATTTGCAAAAGCGTTTTGCCCTTTTATCAAATTTATCTGATTTACCAAAGAACTTGAAAATCTCAATACATGAGCATGAATTCTGAAGAGGGCGCTTTATAAATCTCTATAGACCATATACAACGAATTAATATTTAAGAAATAATAATTATAATATTTTTTTTAAACAATCCGGTTGACAGACCGTAACCGGTTACAGTGTACAGTTATGCAACTGAAACAAATCACAAGAACACAAATCACAGAAGACATAAATCTTAACTACGAACAGAACAGACAGCCTGCGGTACACAGCGCTAATAGCAGCCTACAAAAGCACCTCCGCCCTATGGGGGCTCGATATTAGTAACCTGTCGCTCTCCATGCCAGTGTGTTATCCAATGCTCTGCCAGGTCCCCAAATAGTTTAAAAATTGACAAAAAATGCCTATTTACAAGCTGCGGAAAAACAACTTTTTAGTGAAACCATAATTATTATGTACCTTTGGGTTTCCTACTGATAACCTGCATAAGAATTTTGCCAACTACATGCTCGTTTTACAATAGTAGAAGTCAATAAAGATTTATTGATTGATTGACTGATCAAGATCACTTACGACACTTAGATTAGCACAGGCTCGAGTAGAAATCTTAAAGGGCCACCGCAATTTTTGTTCGGAATGAGCGATTAAATATACCACTTTTGTAAGCTCGCAACAGATGCTGTTTTATTGTGGAATGAATTTATTACACACAACTATATAAATGGTAAATGGCCAACAAAGCAAGTCCATGAATGATGCAGGGCGCATATAAATCGTGAAGCTTCTGTAATTCCCTCGCTTGGGACGGTGGGTTTCCAATCTTTTATTAACCTTCTGACCTCATAAAAATTCAATGGCCTTTTCTTAATTCCAGGCTTTTACTACAAGATGGCAACCAAAGCCTAAGAAGATTCTTTACGACCCAAAACTGTACGCTAAGCACTTATTTTTACACTGTGTGGTATTCTTTTCTGAAGGGGTTTAGATGCCAGTTACATAACCACGAACCGACTCAAAGCGAATCAGTCAGTCGGTGCAGAGGGGGCAAACCTATACTGCTCCACATTGTGTTTCTCACTATCAAAGCAAAATATAGACTGCTCTATCGACAAAACTGACAAACAACATTTAGAATTAACAAAATCACACGCACGATAAAAAGGAATATTTAGTCCACATCGCTAAAGCATACAAAACAACCATAATTATACGGTGTCTAGGTACAGAAAATGGCGCACATCACTCAGCTATGGCACGCCGTTTTTCATGCGTTTCGGCGTTCCATAGCACGATTTCAAGGTTGCTGTTGTTTTGCTCATTTAGCGCTTGCCTTAGTCACTTAGGCTAGTGGAAGAACAATAGGTAAAACCAGTGTGAGAATTGCGGGGAAAAACTGGGGATTGGACCATTATCCACTTGGAATCGAGGTGTGAAAAGCAGATTTTACTATGGTGCTCTAAGAAAGACGGGGTTCAAACCTCCTGGGGCCGTTCATAAAGTACGTCACGCTATTTTTGACCATTTTTTACCCCCCCCTGTCACAAACTGTCACAAATCTCGGACTCCCCCCTCCCCCGAAAGTACGTCACACTTTCGAAATTTTTTAAACATTAACACCGAAAGGCTATATTATTAGGGCCTAAAACAAGGCTTCGCAGAAGCATTACCAGTGCTCCTAGCGAGAGGAATCGTGAGCAACACATTAAGGGATACGCATTTCATGCTATTGTAGAGATTTTGCACTGTATGGGTGTCTGTATGTGTGTCTGCCCTGCTCTGTATCTATACCTTCAGCCTATCTACATCTTCAGCACATCTACATCTTCAGCACATCTACATCTTCAGCACATCTACATCTTCAGCACATCTACATCTTCAGCACATCTACTTGCTCAGCATACCTAGCCTAGCTATAGCCTGCATCTACATCTTCAGCGCATCTAGCCTACGCCGCCTATAGCCTACTTCTACATCTTCAGCGCATCTAGCCTACGCCGCCTACAGCCCACATCTACATCTTCAGCACATCTACATCTTCAGCACATCTACATCTTCAGCACATCTACATCTTCAGCACACATACAGGGTATATAAGTCCGCTCGTACGCTTGCTCGGGGCAGACGAATGGCCTGGTGAAGAACGCCGTAAAACGCGTAGTAGCTGGCTAATGATCTGGCTTGATGAGCGGTAAAACGCTTGTTGAGTGATACTGTTGTAGAGGGGGTAAAACCCTGAAGCTGTGCCTCGAGCTTGAACATCGGCCTCTTCAGGTATCCCTCTACATGACTGGGGTTCGGTGCCTGACTACCGTAACCTAGCTGACGGACGAAGCTGCTACGACGCGCGGACTCTTGCGCTGCAGAAGTTGCCGCTATTGACATTCCGATCTGTTGTTGCTGTCTGACATTTCACTTTCTGTTGCGACTGACTTTCCGAATCTGGGCGCTATATCAATTACGGCTCTCTGATCGTGGCGCTGCATAAATTGTACTGTGAAATCTGTGATTCTTCAATAAACTGTGATTCTTCAATAAACCGTGATTCTTCAATAAAACGTGTTCAAGCCTAGTCGGCTAATCTTTAGTCTACCGCTAAAGTTTGACTCCGCGGACTGCAAGGGTACCTGACGACCGGGGTTGGTATTGGTCATCCTGGGTCTTCGCCCAGCCCCCGTTCTGTACACTATTTTGACATAAAACTAATTCAAATGTTTCACAAAATGTGTGAAATTTTTTTAAATCTATTAAATTCTACAAAAAATATAAAAAAGAATTATGGTACTTGTCGGTTGATTCACCGCCACACACAGAAACCCTATATACGAAATTTGACATGCATAGAGACTCATTCCTCCGCGGCTGGGTTTCGGCTCAGATCATCCGAGAGGTCTGATTTGCGTGTGCGGAGAATGAGATCGTGCTTCGGCGATCGTGCCTTCTCGGTCGCTGGTCCTCGTTGCTGGAACAGTCTTCCTCTCGCTATCCGATCAGCAGGCTCAGTGGACTCTTTTAAAGCCAGGCTAAAATCACACTTGTTCGCTAGGGCTTATCCGGTGTAGCTGTTTTTGTAAGGCGCCCTTGTAACGGCATGGCTGTGTTACTGCGCCATATAAATCGTCGTAATTATTATTATTATTAAGGGCAATGTTTTCAGTTTTGAGTGGAAGACCTGTGGGGACTCTGGGGAGATAGCGAGAGGTGGACCTGTAGCCTGGGGAGAGAATGCTACATTGATGCGCAACAGACTCAGTATTGATCAGGATGTTGCACAGCAGCTGCTAATGATTTACGGTCACCGGCTAATCTCATTGAGGTGAAAATTAAGGAGGGCAGCCTCAGTGATGTAGAAGTCCCTTTCACCCAGTATAGCGGCAGCCTAGCTCTCAGTGTGGCAGATCTGTCATCCTGACAAGGGCGGATACAGAAACTTTGGACGGGGGGGGCCAAAAATCTTGGTGTTGGGTCCGGGAAAAATTCTAGGCCTTGGATCTTGAAAATTTTTCTTTCGTATCCGCCAAAAAGTTGACGACCTTTTTTTTTTTAGTCATCTGCCAAATTTTTCCGGAAAATTATACCCTTTCATCCGCCAAAAAAGTTGACGACCTTTTTTTTAGTCATCTGCCAAATTTTTCCGGAAAATGATACCATTTCATCCGCCAAAAAAGTTGACGACCTTTTTTTTAGTCATCCGGCCAAATTTTCGGGAAAATCATACCATTTCAGCAGCCACTGAAACCAAATGGGGGGGCCACGATACATGGGATTTCTAAATGGGGGCATGGCCGGATTGGCCCCCCTGGATCCGCCCCTGCATCCTGATACCTCCTTGTGGTTCTCCATGGAAACTACCGGTCTCAGTAGGCTAAATTTAGGATGGTCGCCCATATTATGGGTAAAATTGTGAAGACTGCCTTGGTGCCCTCGGCTGTAGTCCGGCATGTCACGGCAATGGCGAAGGCGGCCCTGTACGTAGCCCAGCATCCGCAGGTAGCCGGCCTATAGCTGTTGGGAGCATGCTGACCGCCTACTGGCATCAGTCTTGGTCAACCTGCTGCACTCACATTCTCGGGCCCACGTGCGTGTCTCAACCGCTGTGCCTGCAGTGGACGATCGTCTGTGTGAGAAGATAGAGTGGGACTGGACGACACACACGTACGTGCCTCTCTCATGCAGTCTCTCACTTTAATCCACTCAATGTGATGGTAGGCCTATACGTTGTGACTACGACTGCAGGGAGAGTCCTGCGGCGATGGGCGAGTGACGACGGGTGATTAATTATTTTTATCGCGTGTATCTCTAGCCAGTGTGAGAATTGCTGAAAGATAAATGGGAGTTGGACCATGATCCACTTAGAATTGGGGTATCATGAAAAACAAGCTTTACTGTGAGGCTCTATAAGAAAGATTGAAATCCCTCAACCCCACCCCCGGCAATTCTCACCCTGGACGTAACAGATCTGATGGTTAGGCCCACGCCTGCAGAAGCAAAATCGGTGTGCATATACTGCACGTGCGTATACGTGCTATATATATATATATATATATATATATATATATATATATTGTTACGGACTAGGGCTGGGCAAAAGTTCACCAGGATCCGAGAACCAGCCCCAGTCGTTCGGGTGTCGTAGAATCGTCGTAGAATCGTCGTAGAATCGTCCGCTGGATAAGACTTCAACTGTAGATTGAAGATTAGCCGACTAGGCTTGAGCGTATCAGTTCAGAAGCAACCGTGGTCCCCGCAGAACCAGCCGTGGATCGTCGTCGAAGGGCAGGGCAGACCGAGGTATCGGTCCCTGCAGCACCAGCCGTGGATCGTCGTCGAAGGGCAGGGCAGACCGAGGTATCGGTCCCTGCAGCATCAGCCGTGGATCGTAGTCGAAGGGCAGGGCAGACCGAGGTATCGGTCCCTGCAGCACCAGCGGTGGATCGTCGTCGAAGGGCAGGGCAGACCGAGGTATCGGTCCCTGCAGCACCAGCCGTGGATCGTCGTCGAAGGGCAGGGCAGACCGAGGTATCGGTCCCTGCAGCACCAGCCGTGGATCGTAGTCGAAGGCAGGACAGACCGTCAGTTCTGTCCCTGCAGCACCAGCCGTGGATCGTCGTCGAAGGCAGGACAGACCGTCAGTTCTGTCCCTGCAGCACCAGCCGTGGATCGTAGTCGAAGGCAGGACAGACCGTCAGTTCTGTCCCTGCAGCACTAGCCACAGACCGTCGTCGAAGGCAGGGCAGACCGTCAGTTCTGTCCCTGCAGCGCCAGCCGTGGATCGTAGTCGAAGGCAGGACAGACCGTCAGTTCTGTCCCTGCAGCACCAGCCGTGGATCGTAGTCGAAGGCAGGACAGACCGTCAGTTCTGTCCCTGCAGCACCAGCCGTGAATCGTCGTCGAAGGCAGGACAGACCGTCAGCTCTCGGCTTACTCGTTTTCCTCTATCTCGGTCTCCCTGCGCGTCGACCGTCGTCGTAGCAGCTCCGTCCGTCAGCTAGGTTGCGGTAGTCGGAGGCCGCACCTCAGTCCCGTGAAGGAATACCCGAAGAGGCCGAGTTCAAAGCTCGAGGCTCAGGTTCAGGCTTTACTCCCTTCACAATAGTATCACTCAACAAACGTTTTACCGTCCGTCAAGCCAGATCATTTAGCCTGACTACTACGCGGTTTAGGCGTTCTTCACCAGGCCATTCGTCTGCATCGCGACCGTGACACGAGCTTTCTTATATACGCAACAGCATAGGCCGAAATAGTTTTGGCCTAACAGGCCGAAATAGTTTAGGCCGAAATAGTTTTGGCCTAACAGGCCGAAATAGTTTAGGCCGAAATAGTTTAAGCCTAGTACAGTTTAAGCCTAAGGGGCGGGGCAACAACAGTTTACGCCTAGCAGCCCAAAACAGTTTAAGCCTAAGGGGCGGAGCAACAACAGTTTACGCTAGCAGCCCAAAACAGTTTAAGCCTAAGGGGCGGAGCAACAACAGTTTACGCTAGCAGGCCAAAACAGCGGGCAGCAGCGTTACGTCATCTAGCCAAGCGCTCCAGCTGCAACAGCTGGGCCAAAACTCTAACACCCCCCCCCCCTGACCGAATTTCCGAGGCCCCCTCGGAGCCACGTAACATATAAGCAAAACAGAGCGAATAATATAACAGCGTGATCAAAACAGAAAAACCAAAAGTACCCCGTTGGGTGTGGTCGTAACTCTGGACAATTAGGTCCCGGTCATTGTGCCACAAAGTGGTCCACAAGGAGCTTTTTTTTTCCTTTTGATTGGGTGCGGAGTGCCTGTCTGGGCACACCCCCCTCGTTTTTTTTTTTTTTGTTTTTTTTTTTTTGTTTTTTTTTTTTTTTTTACTTTGGGTGCGGAGTGCTTGTCTGGGCACACCCCCCTCGTTTTTTTTTTTTTTTTTTTTTTTTTTTTTTTTACAACATTAAAGAACGACATTATTGACAAAAATTAACACTTAACTAAGGGCCACGGGGTATTAGACCCGTTCACAAGTCATTGGACAGAACATACATCTCCATATGGGTAGCCTTATACAAAAGTGTCCATTACATCAAATCAAAACACTAGACCTACGTGTACACAGAATGCTAGCAAAACTAGCCAAGATTAACATGTACGAAATTAACACACAGTCCTAAACCATCAACCATACAGAGCCGCTTACAAGAGTTCATGCTCTGCACCCACGTCCATATCCATATTACAACACGATAAAAAAATACAACTAGCGTGACTTGCGTGCGAATAATCGCAAATAATCGCACGATTAATGAAACGATTATGTCAGTTCACAGGAGAAAAATGTCTCTACAAAAATTGCTGTGCGTAAGGGAAAATGCTTCGTTTTCACAAACAAAATTGTTCTGCAATATAAAAAGGAAAATGGCGTTTCTGCCTCGCACTAAAAATGATACTTTGTATACGAAAAGGAAAACTGCTTATCTTTTCAATAATAAAAAAACTGCTTCGCACAAGAAAGTGCGTCTTTCTTAATAGGAATTTTCCTCGAAAATTGCAAAGCTGCTTCTTTTTCACTAAAATAATGCTTTTCACAATAAAGAGAAAATGTGTCTTCTCCCCCATAACAATTTTCATCGTTCCATAAAAATAAAAATCCCCCTTTTCTTTAATAAAAAGAATTTGCTTTTTATCGAAATTGGATCCCTTTTTCTTAGGCACGGAATGTCCGCAGCGACCGAGGTCGCTGTCATCGTGCACTGGGGAAACTACACCCTCAGAATTTCTGCGTCTGCGTCTGTAGATGAGCGCGCCGACGAAGATGCGAGCGCCAATGGGACCAACTCGTGCGCCGACGTGGAGGCCTGAGCGCCGATGAAGACATGTGCGCCGTCGTGGACATGAGCGCCATCGAAGAGGCGAGCGCCGACGAAGATGAAGACCCGTGCGCCGTCGAAGAACCAAACGCCGTCGAGACAAGTGCGCCGACGTTGAAACGTACGCGCACCTTTGCGCGCAGACGGGGAAGCAAGCGCCGACGAAGATGAAGACCCGTGCGCCGTCGAAGAAGCGAGCGTCGTCACAGAGGCAAGCGCCAACGAGACAAACTCGTGCGCCGCCGCTGCCTCGCCGGCTACTGGAATCCAGCGGGCCGGCGAACGGTCCGCCGAGGACGGTTTAGACCCGCCGCTGCTCCGTCGAAGAACCAAACGCCGTTGAGACAAGTGCGCCGACGTCGAAGCGCGCGCAGGCATGGGACCTGCACGCCGAAGAGGATTCTTGCCGTACACACGTAGACATGCGCGCCGATGTGGAACGTACACAGACGTGGAGCCTGTACGCCATCGCGCGCGGGTCCGGGCGCCGTTTACTGGAACCGGACTGGACGGCCGACGTTGCGTCGAGGTCGGCCTGAAGGTGCCGCCACTCCGTCCAAATCTCCATCGTCGGAATCTCCTTTCGACGGTTCTTTTTCGCGCATTCCTTCTCCTCTCGGTGCGGAAGTCCTGATCATTGGCCGATCGGTCGTCGCGTCGTCGTTAACGGTGCCCTGTCGATCCTCCGAAGATTCTTCCTTGGTCGGCTTTCCCCTCCAGCGGTGTCGCGGCCGACGGCTCGTAGAAACTGTGGCATCGCTCGCTGCTTCAGCGGGAGGTCTGTTATTCACCCCTGCTGCCTCCTCGAATCCTCCCGACAGTTCAACCACATGGACCAGGAAGGCGGGCATCTCTCGATCCGATCCGTCAGAATCCGGTCGGAATCCTCCGGGGTCAAAGGGCACAAATCCACAGCCCAAAAACCATTCACAGATAGCGAAACCGATACTGTCGACATGAACAAGACTAATTGTTCCCAGGAGACATCCACAATACAGAATCAACACACGTGTAGACAGACCGATCTCGTTCTCATGACAACCATTCATCAAACCCTGGACATATCCGCCATACAAATCAATTGCGCAGAAACACACAGCGTAAGAGAAGACCCAAAGACAGGCAACAAGTCCTGAAAAAGGATTAGAATCCTTCCGCGTCAAATGAAACCTAATCAATTTGTCGTCTTCAATACAAAACTGCAAAGGCTCCTCTGCCTCCTCGGCGACCAACACATTTGCAGAACATTCACCGACAGCATGTTCAACAACACCGGTGGTCAACATCTGGTCTAGTTGTGCGTCAATAGCAGCCTGATACGGGAGCGGTTGTCTACGCAAGGACTGTCTTACGGGACGAGGGTCCCCTGTATCGATTCTATGCTGAGAAATCATAGTCCTTCCCGAGTCATGATCAGTAGTCGAGAAAATGCCTTCGTTTTCGACCAATAACTCCTTCAGTCGTTCCTTCACATCCGCAGGGACATCCTCAGAGATATCGTCCACCAGCTTTCCGATCAAAGGGTCGTCGTCGGTAGCAACCGTCTGTCTCTCGTTGTCGTCTCTTACTTCGACCTCTACGGGGTGCAAGTCGCCTAACATTTGATCGGTCGCTAACAGGGCAAGTTGTTCGTTTAAATTCACCACACGAATGCAAGCAACATCAGCATCATCATCCAACACAACTCGGGCTACATGCACACCGGGCTGGATCTCCTTGGATTCAGTCATCCAAGCCTGAGCGGAGGTGGTGAAATCGCGATACTGGGTTTTACAAGGGATATCACATTGCGAGCGAGGAAGAACAGTAGTCTCCTCGGCAACCATTACCCTGCGACACCAAAGCGAGCCATTGCCCCTAACCAAAAAAATGCGGCGTCGACCAATGAAAAGTGCGCCCTGGCCAAAACCCAAGCGACAACGATGCTGCCTCAACCAATCCATGCCAAGCATTGGTTCACCAATTTGGTCAGAGACAAGAAAACTAGTGCCAATGGAAAATCCTCTAGAAATCCCTATTGGAACATCAATCTGGCCCAAAACTCTAATCTGCGTTCCATTAGCAGCCAAAAGAATGCGAGCGCTGGGCTGGAGCGTCAAACCATCAACATCAGCAGAGGGAACAAGGCTTACCTCCGACCCAGTGTCCACTAGGCAATTTCTTTGCTGTCCGTTGATCGTTCCGCGGATGTAGATCGCGTTGTTCGTCACACCCGAAGCTCTGACTCTCGTTGTGTGGTTCGTGACGGTGTTTCCGTCCTGTTCCGACATCGGCGGGTCCGATGTGCGCGTGTCGTCACGGCGGTTGGAGAACTGCTGGCGCTGGCGACATCGGCGAGCCACGTGGCCCACCTGTCCACAGTTGAAGCAGGTTATCCCGCGTCCGGGACCACCTGAGGCGTTCCCTTGCGGCGGCGGGGGATGAGTACGGACGGTAGATGGAACCGTCCGTTCGGCGTCGAAGCTCGTCCGATGCGAGCCTCGGAGTTCGTCCAGCTGTCGGCAGATCTTTCCTTCCATCTCTTGTTGCCACTTACGTTGCGAAGCGAAGAAGCCGTCCAATTGACACTGGAACTGTCCGCCGGCGTCACCATCTTGCGTCCCTCTCACTCGGTTGGCTGGCCGTTGTCGGTCCTCCAAGTCCGACGTCTGTCGATACGCGGACAGGCGTAGAGCCGTTCGATACGCCTCGTCGATGGTCTTCGGTTCGCGTTCCCTCACCTTGAGAGACAGCTCCCGGTCGCGGATTGCTTCCAGGAAGGCGTCTTTCGCGAGAATCTCCGTCGTTTCGTTGGACGGAACAGGGTAGGCGAGGACGACGAGTCTCCGGATGTCGTGCAGCAAATCGCCGAGCGTTTCGTCCGTTCTCTGCCGACGATAGTAGAGCTGCGCTCGGAAGGTCTCAGCCTGACCCTCCGACCCATACCGCTGGCGTAGTCTCTCGACGAGCTGTTCATACGTGACTTCGGTGCTGGCTCCGAAGTCCCAGAGTAGCTGCGTTGCCGCCCGTTCCAAGGAACAGCGGAGGAAGTCGACTTTATCGGCTGCAGTCCATCGGTTGTGCCTTGCGCACACGTCGAATTGTGCCAGGAATGACTCGAGGGATCCAGTCCCATCGAATTTTCCGGGCTTCATGGGATTCTTCTTCACGCTGGCTGAACGACTGACCTTTTCCATGACTTCCGATTCCAGTTTGCCGACGTCCATTTCCGGAACCAGGAAGTTCCGGCGATCTTTCTTCGGTAGGTCGTCGAAGTCGATTTTCTCCCGAAATCGGCTGGACTCGGCCTCGTAGTCGACCAGGAGGTCCTTTCTTCGTCCGGCGGCGGGTGAAGAGGTCGTTGGGAAGCCAGCAGCATTTCCGTCCATGTCATCGAACACGGAATTCCACATTGTTGCAGTTTCACGAGTTGTCGTTCTCTTCCAACACCCCACTCGATGGTACCAGTTTGTTACGGACTAGGGCTGGGCAAAAGTTCACCAGGATCCGAGAACCAGCCCCAGTCGTTCGGGTGTCGTAGAATCGTCGTAGAATCGTCGTAGAATCGTCCGCTGGATAAGACTTCAACTGTAGATTGAAGATTAGCCGACTAGGCTTGAGCGTATCAGTTCAGAAGCAACCGTGGTCCCCGCAGAACCAGCCGTGGATCGTCGTCGAAGGGCAGGGCAGACCGAGGTATCGGTCCCTGCAGCACCAGCCGTGGATCGTCGTCGAAGGGCAGGGCAGACCGAGGTATCGGTCCCTGCAGCATCAGCCGTGGATCGTAGTCGAAGGGCAGGGCAGACCGAGGTATCGGTCCCTGCAGCACCAGCGGTGGATCGTCGTCGAAGGGCAGGGCAGACCGAGGTATCGGTCCCTGCAGCACCAGCCGTGGATCGTCGTCGAAGGGCAGGGCAGACCGAGGTATCGGTCCCTGCAGCACCAGCCGTGGATCGTAGTCGAAGGCAGGACAGACCGTCAGTTCTGTCCCTGCAGCACCAGCCGTGGATCGTCGTCGAAGGCAGGACAGACCGTCAGTTCTGTCCCTGCAGCACCAGCCGTGGATCGTAGTCGAAGGCAGGACAGACCGTCAGTTCTGTCCCTGCAGCACCAGCCACAGACCGTCGTCGAAGGCAGGGCAGACCGTCAGTTCTGTCCCTGCAGCGCCAGCCGTGGATCGTAGTCGAAGGCAGGACAGACCGTCAGTTCTGTCCCTGCAGCACCAGCCGTGGATCGTAGTCGAAGGCAGGACAGACCGTCAGTTCTGTCCCTGCAGCACCAGCCGTGAATCGTCGTCGAAGGCAGGACAGACCGTCAGCTCTCGGCTTACTCGTTTTCCTCTATCTCGGTCTCCCTGCGCGTCGACCGTCGTCGTAGCAGCTCCGTCCGTCAGCTAGGTTGCGGTAGTCGGAGGCCGCACCTCAGTCCCGTGAAGGAATACCCGAAGAGGCCGAGTTCAAAGCTCGAGGCTCAGGTTCAGGCTTTACTCCCTTCACAATAGTATCACTCAACAAACGTTTTACCGTCCGTCAAGCCAGATCATTTAGCCTGACTACTACGCGGTTTAGGCGTTCTTCACCAGGCCATTCGTCTGCATCGCGACCGTGACACGAGCTTTCTTATATACGCAACAGCATAGGCCGAAATAGTTTTGGCCTAACAGGCCGAAATAGTTTAGGCCGAAATAGTTTTGGCCTAACAGGCCGAAATAGTTTAGGCCGAAATAGTTTAAGCCTAGTACAGTTTAAGCCTAAGGGGCGGGGCAACAACAGTTTACGCCTAGCAGCCCAAAACAGTTTAAGCCTAAGGGGCGGAGCAACAACAGTTTACGCTAGCAGCCCAAAACAGTTTAAGCCTAAGGGGCGGAGCAACAACAGTTTACGCTAGCAGGCCAAAACAGCGGGCAGCAGCGTTACGTCATCTAGCCAAGCGCTCCAGCTGCAACAGCTGGGCCAAAACTCTAACACCATATATATATATATACACATATATATATGTATGTATATATATATAAACCGTGCGCAATCCGCGGTGCTTCGGATTCCACGATGGATCGAGATAATCCAAAGCGCCCAATCTCGAGATTTCCACAGCGCCCACAAAAGCGAAGTCACGGGAACCAGCTTATTCACAGGCGCTCAATCAAAGCAAAATCGATACTTAGTCTAGGCAGCGGGTCAAGTCCGGAGAGTCAGGCAGGCAGATAGATGTCTATCTTTACACTCAAGGTTACATCACTAAGAGGCAATGCGAATATCTTAACGCTAGGGAAACAGACAAATTGAGACATTTCTATCTCTTAGAGTTGAAATGCCGAGGGATGTGAGGAGAAGAGGAAGAATCAGGATAGGACTTGTGAAAGAGCAATGTTTTCAGCTTTGAGTGAAAGACCTGTGGGGAGATAGCGAGCGGTGGAGTTTTGGTGAGTTCGTATGATGGGTCGGAAGTTGCCGAAGTGCGGGCGGAAGTTTGTTCCAAAGAGGTGGAACGGCAATGGCTATGGAACGGTATGCGAATTTCAGCTGCTGACGCTGCTACTGCATGATGAGAGATGAGATGCACCGTTGCAACTTGCAACCATGCATGAGCGGAGTTTGTCTGTGTTATGTACATGTCTTTGTGTTTGTCTGCCTGTTTGTGTGTCTACCTCTTTCCCAAACACACACACACACACACACACACACACACACACACACACACACACACACAGTCTAGCTAAAAGACTTCGCAAGTTTGCAGGATTTTTTATTGTAAACAAGAATACGCAGGTAGAGACTTTGCACGTAGGCTATAGGTCTACATAATAAACATAATTATAATAGCCTATTATCTTTCTGCAGACAATCAAACATTTACTAAATATAGATCTCAGGTAAAGTTTCCGCCTCTTGTCAACAATCTGTCAGCTTTGATTAAATGTTGGTCGAAGTCTAATTAAACCAACTCAACTTCACAAGAAGGAGGATATACGTGTCACTTGGTGCAGTTCCTGGTCGTAATAAATTACTCTGAACACGAATACATAGGCCTATAGCCTATTAGGTCTATAGCCTATTTAAAAGGTCTAAACACGTTCAATTGGTCTTCTTTTCGCAAACGATGAAGGATCAAAGTATCTGCATACAAGAAATGCATTAATCAGAGAAAAGCAAACTCTTCATGACCAATCTGCTGTATAGGCCTACCCGATCATCCTCCGTTCTCACTCTCGATCCTCTGAAACAGTCATTAGTCATCTCAAGTTATCCAACCGAACAATAGACCTGTATCCAGCAGCTACAAGCCTACTATACATGTATATGGACTGATTGCTCGCCTTCCTGCAGGTAGGGCCTATACTCTTTACCATTAAGCATGAGGAACTTCGTTGGTTCCCAACCTCTGTGCTCGTATTCAATTTAAGATCATCTCCCTGATAATAATATCTATAATAAACTCAGTGGGATCTTGCCCCAAATATCTGGCTGATGTTCAACTTCGGCATCGCTCAGCTTCCTCCCACCGTCCAATTCGTCCATCCAACAGACTTGACCGACCTCTTGGTTCCTCGCTTTAGAACTGCTATGACTCAGTCTCGATCATTTGTCTCAATTTGTCATTCTCTTTGGAATGCGCTGTCTCCTTCTGTTCGCTCTATATACACTTCTGTCATGCATGGCTGTCTCTCTTCTTCCTTCTCTCTTCTCAAAACCTGCTTCTTCTCGCGGGGCCTAATTGCGCGGCAATGTGCGCCCTGGGAGCACCTCTGAACGGTTCTCCCTAGTAGAGGTGCTTTATAAATGCTTAAATGCAATACACTACAATACGATACAATAAAATACAATGCAATGCAACACAGAACAAAGTCTCTGAAACGACCTTGCTACTAAATTTCTATCTGCATGGATTCTGGAGTGTCTTCCATTCACAGCTGTGTTTATTAGCCTACATCTGACAAATCAAAGTTACTGCGTAAACTTTCAGAAATCTTTTCAGTCCTTTTTCTTTTTCCGTGGGCTGAGAGCGCTCCTGATCAAGTTCCTCTAGGTGGCGCTATATAACTTCATAGAATGAATGAATGAATTTTAAAACCAGATGCTCGAGTCATTTAATCCTATTTTATTCCGGACTTCCCCCTTCGTGCTGACAGGACGAGACAGCTCAATTGACATTGGGTCTACTTAATTAGTAGCCAATAATATTATTGTTGTCACTCTGTAATTAGTATCCTATTGCAACAATAGGATACTATAATTAGAGGGCGAGAACTTTGGCATCATGAATTAACCTTCCTTAACTTTCCATTACA
This sequence comes from Lumbricus rubellus, assembly GCA_945859605.1. NCBI lineage: Eukaryota > Metazoa > Annelida > Clitellata > Crassiclitellata > Lumbricidae > Lumbricus > Lumbricus rubellus. Next base: position 52,052,759 of record OX243812.1, on the reverse strand, counting down.
GGCGACTTGTGAAGCTACATGCTATAATATAGGCTTATTTATTCACAAACAGTAGGCCCCTACTGTTGGCATTGCTCAATTATTATTCTTGCAATTGTATGAGTCGTTATAACGTTGCTAAACCGTAAAAATGTAGCCTCAGGGTGAGAATAGCCGGGGTGGAGGGTTTCAACCCTCCCCCAGTCTTTATCACAGCCCTATAGAGGCTAATAAAGTCTGTTTTTCACACCCCAATTCTGATCTCTGAGCCCAACCCCCAGTTATTTTTCTGCAATCATCGCACTGTGCAGCTTATAAGCAGCATATGCTACACTACAGACCGGATACTTATAAGAACTTCAGCAAAAGAGAGATAATTATGCACTTTTTAACAATAGACGAAATCCCAATGTTGATTCGCTGCATAAAACACGTTTCATCGATCCTTTTGTTGTGATTCTGTTGGGTTGGGGACCCCCCCATGCAGGACCCCGACCCCTTCTGGCATTCGAACTTTGACCCCTACTTGGTAGGCGATCTCTAATTGACAACCCTCCTACTCGACGCAGCACTTGAATGACTTGATTGCTAAACTGGTGTCACGCGCTTAGCTTTTGTAAGTGTAGCGTTTCAGGAAAACCATTAGGTCAGTTTGACCTCATATCAGACCAACTAAACAACGGCAAAGTTTGAGTCTGATCACCGTTGTCCCCATCAAAGTAGGCCTAATGCAGTAGACCTACAGTAATATGTTGCTGCAGTGGCGTAGCTAGGTCTCTAGCTAGGGGTACTATGGGGAGTGGTGCTGCCGCCCCTGGCCAGGCTGGCCATGGCTGTCCCGGGGCGCTAAACGGGCGACAGAATTTAGTTAGGCCTATACCTATTAAAGATGTTTTCAGTCCGCGCTCACAATAATCGTAGGTCTAATCATACGAAATACTGTAATACAGTGCCGGATTAAGAAGTGTGGGGGCCCTGTTCGGAAAATTTTGGGGGGCTCTTCGGACGAAAAATTTGATGATCTTTTTTACTCGTTTAGTCTAAATTTCTTTAGATACAGATTTTCCTCGGCCAAAATAGCTCACGACCTTTTTTAGTCGTTTGGCCGAAATTTTCTCAGAATATACCAATTTTGTCCTTGAATTTTTTTTCGCATGTGTATGGCTCCCCTAAAGTGTGGGGCCCCTGTTCGGCCGAACATGTTGAACATGCCTTAATCCGGGCCTATCCGGCCTTGCTGTAATACAACTAAAGCCTAGGCCTATAGCTGTCTGTAGAAGTGCTATGCCTATAGATGCCGATAAGAAGCTTCACTGTCATGTCACCATGTCACCAGTTCGATTTTTGTAGGTCTATAATTATTTTCACTATTTCTGTAATTAGGCCTACCGCACCGTTACGTCGTTACCGTACCGTGCTAACTGCTAAATGCAACTGTTCTTTTGTGGGCGACTCAAAATAATGGGCATTACGTTCGCCAGGCAGGCGCCATGATACATGGCTGCGCCATTGGTTTCGGCAATTCGACTGTATACCTATAATGCCCTATCTCCTTCTCGTTTATCTTTACAGTACTTAGTTTAATGAACTGATCAAACAACTAAACGCACTAACGCCCCATACTAAGTCTTGTAAGGTCAGAAACTGGGACTTTTGGCAGCGTGACGCTACACGTAGGACTGCATGATGACGACGACGACGACGACGATGATGATGATGATGATGATGACGACGACGACGATGATGATGATGATGATGACGACGACGATAGTGATGATGATAATAATAACGATAAGAGTAATAATAGGCTAATAATAATTATAATAGCAATAATAAGAATTATTAATGAGAATTATTATTACAATTGTGGGGCGCGGTGGTCTAGTGGTGGCGTCGTTGCCTTGGAGCCGGAAGGTCCGAGGTTCGAATCCACCTCACCGCGTAAGGACCTTGGGCAAGTCCTTCACTTACAATTGCGCAGCGCTTCGGCGTGAAACTCCGGGAGCGCCTCTGCGTAGAGAGAGCTTGAAGGGTCGCTATAACAAGTGCGCATACAAACAAAGATGATGATTTCTTGGCCTTTGGAACGCGTCTTGAGCTGATCAGCCTCATTGAAGACGAATAAGAACAAAACGTGGACAAACAGATCAAGAATTATTATAAACCTACGCAAGATACTCTGCATCGGAAGCGCCTCTGAGTAGAGAGAGGTAACGTAAAGTAATAAATCAGGCCTAAGGATCTGTAGGCCTATTAGATTATAAAGAACACCTAGCTATCTTTAGGCCTGGGCCCGAAGACATTTCACGGGGACGGGGCTATGCCTATAAGCCAACATCGGCCGAGCAAGCACTGGAAAATCCCCTTCTTCTGACAGCCGTCGTTTCCTGTTTCGATAAACCCATTTGGATAACAGACTTATCGGGAAACTCGTACCAATCGTCTTTCCTGTGATGGCGCCGTTTGATTACATCCAGCTACCTGCTAGGCGTCGCTTTTGTCTAATGTCTACCTTTGCGCTCTAGGTCTATAGGGCCTACATGCAAACCTACGGGTACTCCTATAGCCATAGAGTGCTCATCACTTCCATGCACTTAATTCCTGAACGGAGTGTATTTTGATCGTAGCTACACAGTCTACACACCTACACTATGCAGAATCGTGGCTTCTAGAGTCGGTGGTAGGACCTTCTACCTGAAATGGCATTCCCTTGACGTTCTGCCTCTTGTTCTTTCTATAGAACTCCTCAATCGAATGCAGTCCTCTCTCATCGTAGGAGTTTTATTTGACCGTGCTGAAGTTGGGAACACCTCTGAGTTGTCCCCTTGAAAAGGCGCTGCGCTGTACAAATTATTTTAGGGAATAGGCCTAGCGAATGAATGAATGAACGAACGAATGAATGAAAGAACTAGGAGAACGAACGAACGAATGACAGTGGCGGCGCCAGGATTTCAGGTTTGGGGGGCTGAAGCCCTAAGCCCAATTTAGTTTTTTTTACGAAGCGCCGAAGGCGCCAAGTTGCGAGTGCCGAAGGCATGAAGCCCATACCGACTAGGGGTCTGGGGGAGCGTCGTAAGCTCCCCCAGCGGGGTCTGGGGCGGAGCCCCAGCCGCCAACGCATTTTTGGCTCTGTTGACCTCAACTGGAACCATTTTTATGCTCTTTCTGCCAGCTATTATATGAACGATAAAATCATGAAAACTTCTATAAGAAGTCTTTTGCAGAGTCGCAGACTACCAGTATAAGAATGTCAAAATACTATTGTAAAAGAAAATGGCTTCGAAATTAAAAATGGACTTAATCTTTAGGCTACTATAATCACAAAAGTTAAAAGTTTATGCCTAGAGCCTAACAAGTTTATACGTATACTGTCATGTGGGTAGGCCTACTGTATAGCCTACATAGGAAAACCCTAGGGGGCATGTCATATGTAGTGGGTTTTTCCTCATTTTAAAAACTTATTCTGTGAATGCTTAACCTATATACTTTTGTGTAATTTGCAACCATTGCTTATTCATTCATTCATTTCATGAATTTATATAGCGCCCCTTCAAGAAATCCACTCAGAAGAGCCCCCAGTCCAACCACGGTGAAACAAAAAAGTTTTAAGGAGCTTGTAGAGCACTGGCAAGTCAACCCTATTCCAGACAGAAGGACCTACAGGCTACAACTGAGAAAGCACGACGCTGACAAGTTGATGTTTCAACACGTGGGACCAAAAGCTTACCGCTATAATATAGAGGCAGAGCGAAGGGCTTTGCGAGCCAGGACAGCAGACTCATCCCTCTGCTAGTGTTGAGCCACTAGCAGAGAGATGAGTTTTGAGAGAGGAGATATGCTCCTCCCCATTATCGAAATGTTTTTTTTAAATTTCCACGCTGCAATGGTAGCATTTTTGACTGTCATTATAGGCCTATATAGCGAAAATACTCATCAGTTCAGTGCTGAAACGACTTCAAAAGTGTCTCCTTCAATTGCTTAAATCTGTCAAATTTCCTAACAGTACTGTTATGGTATTATTTTGAACTGTCATCGCAGCAGAATCTCTCATAATTTTCATTGCTGAAAGACATGGTTTAGAAGTTCAATAAATACCCCCTGCCAATTTTATCTAAATACCTCATAATCTTTGCGCTGATAGTCGTGGTTTGACAGGTTTGTGACTTCAAAAAGTGCCCCTCCTGTTGTTTAAATTTTTAAATTTCCACACTGTAAATGTAACATTTTAAGCTGTTATCTCAATAAATTTCTCATAATTTCATTGCTGAAAGACCTTGTTTAGAGTTCAATAAAAATATGTCTCCACCACGCTTAAATTTTTGAATTTCCTCACTGCAAGGATAGCATTTTAAGATGTCGTCTTAACAAAATTGCTCATCATTGATAAACAATGGATATCACTGTACATGTACATAGCAATTTATAATGATATATCTGAAATATTTATGAAATATTTGGGTAGGCCTACAGTTAAGCATCTTCGAGGCTCCGTCCCCCAACCACAAACAGGCCTGGCATTAGGGCAAGGCGAGCGAGTCTGCAGCCGCCGTGGGCCTGCGCTTTCAGGTCCTCGCGCTACTCACCTTATTTTTTACTGTGATAATATTGGCAGCTTTAATCGCTTGGCAGCATTAATTAATAGCCTAGTACTAAGCCTACTAAGGTCATTTTGCCAAATGAAAGTGATTGTGTGTGTTGGAAAAGATTCCAAGAGAGTGAGTCTGCAAATAAAGCGAGTCACAACTATATACTAGTGTAGGCCTACATGCAGGCTATAGGTCTGGACTGAAAGTGAGACGGGTCTGTCAGGGTCTTCGACCCGGCATTTTTTTTCGTGACCTGCTGGTGCCGGGAATCAGTCGGGAAGCAAGTTTAACAATTTTGGGGAAAACAATTTTAAAAAACAGGTCGTCAGATAGGCTACAATAAATAGGTAAAAATGGTGTGATTTTGAAATTTTATGAGCAAATGACTAAAAAAAGGTCGTCAGGTAACAAACATGGGTGAAATTTGTAAAATTTTGGGCGAATGACCAAAAAAGATCGTCAGAAAAGTTTCGGTTCAAAGGCTTCGGTTCGTCCGCCACAGTCAGACCCGGCAGCTTTCCCAAACCACTTTCAGCCCTGGGCTATGCCTACCGGTAGAATTCGAGTTTTCTAGAATATTAAAGCCTATGGTATATAAGCTTAAGACAGTGCCTAATTGGCAGGAAATCAACTTCGCAAATGCTATGATTGAGAACCCTTTTCAGAGAATCGCTTGCTGCATTGGGCCCCTCACACCTTAGGGTATAGGGCTTGACTACAAACTTGTGGAACGTCCCCATGGCATTTCCCCCAAGTCTCCCCATGAGTGCTGCTGCTATATGAAACCCCATTTTGTATGTGATTGTATAGGACTAGCTGGGGGCTGGAATTCCGAACTGGCGGGATGAAGGAGGCTGAGGTCCGGACCGGTCTGTAGGAGCAAAGGCTGGAATTTCGAACTGGCGGGAGAAATGGGGCTGAGGTCCGGACCGGTCTGCAGGATGGAAGGGGCTGAAAGTTCGAACTGGCGAAATGAAGTAGGTCCGGACCGGTCTGGAGGAGTGAAGGGGCTGAAAGTCCGAACTAGCGGGAGAAAGAGGGCTGAGGTCCGGAGCGTCTGAAGGATGGAGGGGCTGAAAGTCCAAACTAGAGGGAAGAAGAGGGCTGAGGTCCGGAGCGGTCTGGAGAATGGAGGGGGCTGAAAGTCCGAACTAGCGGGAGGAAGAGGGCTGTGGTCCGGAGCAGTCTGGAGGATGGAGGGGCTGAAAGTCCGAACTAGCGGGAGGAAGGGGGCTGAGGTCCGGAGCGGTCTGGAGGATGGAGGGGGCTGAAAGTCCGAACTAGCGGGAGGAAGCGGCTGAGGTCCGAATCGTTCTGAATCCGGGCTGGAGGGGAAGGGCTGGATCCCCAGGACAATTTTGAATTTCGCCACAATAACATAGTTGATTTCGGCGCCGTTGGTCGTTGTCTAGTTTCCATTGCGAAGGAAGCGTTATAGACATTTTCGGCTTTTTCGTTTGGGGGGGGGGGGCTGAGCCACGTTTAGGGGGGCTTAGCCTCCCCTAGCCCCCCCTGGCGCCGCCACTGACGAATGAACGTACGAACGAACGAACGAACGGATGAATTAATGAATAATGCCAGGAGAAAGGCTTGTATTATGGGTCAGTGTGTAATATGGGCCACGACTGTTTCTCCCACCTACCATGTCTGCGAAGCAGTGTTGCCACTGAGGTTTCAGAAAAAAACAGATTTCCTTGGAAATTTTTTTAGAAAAACCCAGACCGTCGTCCGGCCGAAAAAGTCAAGAAAATTTTCAATTTTCGCCGTCAAAAAAGTTGATGACCTTTTTTTTAGTCGTTTGGCCGAAAAAGTCCAGAAAACCAGAAACTTTTTCTATTTTCGCCGGGAAAAAAGTTGATGACCTTTTTTTAGTCGTTCGGTAAAAAAAAGCAAAAAATATTAAAAATTTCAACTCACCCAAATAAACCCAGATTTTAAAAAAAACAGAAACCCAGACGAAGGCAAAAAAAAAACAGATCTAGTGGAAAAACCACTGCTGCGAAGAGCTCTTAATTACTGTGGGAAACAATCCGTCCACCGATTTCAACTTCCTGTTTTGAACGTGTCCCTATGCTCATAACCTCTGCACGAAATTATAAAATGTTTTAGTTTTTATGTAGATTTCTTATAAAAAATTTCAAACTTCATCAGCTGTGTTGTGTGGTTTATTATTTGAGTTATACTATGCTCTTTGGTTTCAAAAGGTAGGAAATTTCTTCATCATATAAAAACGCAACTATCTTTATATTCAAAACATTCGTTGATCACACTATAACGCATTTTCCATAAGCATCCCAGTGTCTAATATGGGCCTGTGTAATATGGGCTTATGCCATTCATACAAGCACACAAAGCCGTGTAATATGCCATTCATACAAGCACACAAAGCCGTGTAATATGGGCCACTTTCTGTGTTAGGCGTAGAAAAAAATTGTTGTGTTTCCGGTAACCCGACCGACCCATTTTTACGGCCGCGACTCAAATATTTTTGTAAAAAAATTTTATTAACTTTTTTTTCTAATTTTTTTTCAAAAAATATTTTTTTAACGTTTGTATTGACATAACATAAGGGATGTCAACAAAATGAAATTAATAGAACTGTTTCTAGTGCAGTTTTAGGTGCAGACTGTCGGGAAATAGCCTAGGCAGTTTAAACTTGCTTAGAACATGTACTTTGATTCAGCGTGCAAAAAAGACTAGTGGGGTATACTTTTTCGGATAGTCACTGCATAAAAATATTTTACCAAAATAAAAATATTTTCCGACCTACCTACCCAATTTTTTTTAGCTATGTTACCGGAAACACAACATTTTTTTAGGCCTTAAGAAAAAAATGTTTTAAAATTTACAATGGCGGCCCATATTACACACAGGGTTGTGTAATGTGGGTCGTTTTTCGTATTTATAAAAAAAATATTAAAAATTTATTTGAACAGATTAAAAAATAATTCCTTCATATTTGATTACAATTCACGCCAAGTTATGCCTGGAATTAACCAACCGACGCATTCAGCTGCATCTGTAGGCCTATTCGTGAAATAGCCTAGCAAAGTTTCCTATATAGGGGGCCCATATTAGAATATATAAACCCTTCCCGTATCTAATACATTTTCCCAAAAATTCCAACTCCAAGAAAACAGCACAAGTTGAGAATAAAAGTCATATTTTGTCATTTTTGAAAATTTTGAGTCTTAACAACATTCTTCTATAAAAAGGCAAAATCAAGGAATTGGCTTTGTGCCGAACCAGCGCACTTTCAGATCGAACCTACCCGTGTGCTCTGGCGACATAGGCCTAATTGGGCACCATCGCTTGCCACTTGTTTGAAAATATTGCCACGGGCCTCCAGCAAAAAACGTTTCACGCTGTAGGCTAGGCCTAGGCCTATAGGCTAAGCAGTCGATCGGCACCGTGGCAAATATGGATTCATTGGTCCATGACGTGCCATTTTTTTGTCAGCTGCTTATGAATCACCGTACGTGTGTCGTGACGCAGTTATTCACAAACACAATTAGTCTGTACTCCGAGTGGCGTGACACCTGCTCAAGGCTTGTGACTTGACGTTGTCTTAGTCCTGCTGGTCCAGTTTACAGCCATCCAGAATTAGGCCAACGTATTTTTGCAAGTCATCTGTAGCAGATCGTATATCAGTCTGTCCCAGCGGTCAATATCATCATTTGTCTTACGCCCCTTAATTCAATTATCTAATCTCCGGGAATTCGAGCTGTCTGTTTCGTCTATAGCACGCATAGAGATACATGTAGTCCAACCCCAACCCCCACCCCAATTCAGGTTTTAACGCGTCTGTTTACAAAGAAACGCACATCACATGACAATGACCCAGAAATCACCTTGTGTCCAATCTAAGCCGCTATACCTGCACGACATCCTATTGGCTGCCATTGAATCGACAGTTATATAAGTGCAAAGCGTAGCAACACGCTCAGCGCAGTCGAAGGCTTATTTGTTTACTCGCGGTTATAAGAGGATCTTGTGGTGTTTACACTGACGCGCAGTTATCTCTACGGTTTCCAAAATGGTTTCCTTCCTGTTGGTGGCCGTTCTGGCCGTGACCGGGCTTCACGCCCAGCAAGACTTCGACGATGTCGACCCAATGTGGCCTGCTGGAGATGGCATCTCGCCGTTGGACAGCCTCGCCTACTGGGACACGCAGCCCGTGCCGGATGAGGATGACCAGAACCTGGAAGCTCAAGGCTGCTGCCTGCCGAAGACCTGGACTGCGACCCTGTTCTCGGAGGTGAGACGAGAGGGCGGAAAGAAGCAGGAGGGTCGGTCGATTCGCTTCGCGGAGACTGCCTACGTCGACCAGAACAACCGACGAGTGGCCGAGGATGTGACGGTGCCCCGCGGCCCACGACGCAACGCCACCAAGATCTCCTACATCATCCTCTTCAGCACCAACAACAGCGCCACTGTATACGCCTTCTCGAAGGCGGCCTCCAAGTGCTTCAAGAAGGTGCTGCCGAAAGCCCAGTTCCGTCCGATGTGCCTGCCCCAGAACTCCACCCTGCAGGCGACCTACACCCTCGGCGCCGGTGCCGGAGCCCTCCGCAGCCAGTCCTGGGGCTACCTCGTCCGCGATCGTCGGGCAATTGTCGCCGGAAGCGTCGTGCTGACCCCCGGCAATTGTGTCCCGATCCTGGTCGGCGAGAAGGCCTTCATCCGTCCGAGGATGACCGTTGAGGGCGAGGAGGATGAGGACCGCAAGAAACGAGCCCAGGTGGTCACCTTCGGAGCGCTGTACACCAACTTCGCGACATCGATTCGCGATCCGTCTGTCTTCACACCACCGTCCTACTGCAAGAAAGCCGATGACACCCTCCTGTTTGATGAGAACATCGACTTCTCAACCATCATCCAGAGATACGTCACCATTCCCGAGTAAGTTGATGATGGCCAGTCGTGGAAATGGAAGCCAGAGCATTTTGTGAAGTGGAGTGGAGTACCAGCTCATCATCCATCATCAGACAATCTGTGCACTCTCAAATATGTATCCGCAACGATATTTCGTTTTTCACTATGTATATTCTGCTTACGAAAACTTAAACTTGATCAAATGCTTATACAATGTTCTTGTATTCTGTTGACGATAAAGTTGCTGGTTTTCAGCTATTTTAAAAGCTTCGGTTACAGTGCATAAACATGCTGCCAGATCTATCGCCTGCAATTCCCAACATTTTCATGCATGCATGCCCCTTAACTGAACAGAATCAGGAATAGACAGTTAGTTGATCATCAAAAACATACACGTATGACATTTTCATCAAATAATAAGGTCTTCCCATTCAGTAACGTCAATTAATTTTGATAAAATTAATAAAATGTGTTCATCAGTTGACCATGGAGCTAGATTTTTGCTGCCACAGTGGGTTTTAGTTATCACATTGAAGAAATGTTATCTCATTAGTTTATTATGCACAACTGTATAATTGTACATCACAATGAATTGTTCTGTTTAATCATGTGAGATTTAATGTGAATCTGCATTGTACTTTGCAACATGATAACGTTCTACTTCATTGGACGCTGACATACTTGCAATTTCAGTTTTATTTCTTATTCAAGCTTTCCATTTGAAATGCATTTGCATGACCATTCGATAGTTAACGTCTTGACGTGGTTATTGTTGTTTGGTGTCGATTATGTCTGTCACATATTAAAAACTTAACTTTGAACAGTTTTTTTTGAATTTTCCATGCAATTAACAATTACTTCAGAAAGTGTCGAGATGAGCATTCAGTCATGTTAGAGGCACACACGGTTATACTGAAACATGACTTAGTGAGAAATTCATACTAATACTTTTAGTACATAATACCCGTAACTGTTAAATTAAACTACCCAATTAAGCTGATGCAACTGATGACAGAAGACTGCATGGGTAACTGCTCATTTGCTACACAACACATTCGCCAGTGAGGAGCAGTTATATCAAAGTCCTGTTCCTTGAAACTGTGGATTGAAAGCTGATAAGCCTGGGATTGATGGAAACATCTTTCCCCCTTATTAAGGGCTACATTGCATGCCAAACAGTTGTTTGTTAATGACAATCCAGGATTTGAACCCCACACAGAATCAAAAGGTAATTGCATGCATTGGGCACCTTCCACTGTAATTACTAAACACTAAGAGTTCTGCCACCACACCACCTGTGTAAAGATAATGTGTAATGTAATTATGTAAATACATGTAATTGAACCAATAAGATTTGAATTGTCTAAGATACAGAGACACAGATAGTAGAGTAGTTATAGAGTAGTGGTAGTAGTAGGTTCCATCATTAACACTTAAACGAGTTTTATTGGTTACCAGTCACTGCAACTTCATTGACACAACCTTACCACATTGGCACCACTTTCACTTCAAGATCACAGAGAAAAATATGAATAACAAGGAAAAAAGATTCTTTATAAACAGTTTACAAAACATGACCTTAGAAGGAATCTATAGCAGAAGTGTAGAATAATCTGTATAACAAAGTACTGATTGAACTCTTCAGTGAATTCAGAGCCAGGAAAACAACCGATGCCACTAATTAATTATAAGCTTAATTAGCTTCAGAATTTCTGACAGAATCGAATCAAGATATGTACTGTACCAATGTGCACCATCCTCTTGATTTTAAACTAATTGTGCCTCTCTTTAAATGCAGATTGGAACTGCAGATCTATTTTATTAAGCAGTTATGGGAATTCACAGAATTGTTATTGAAAAAATACAGAATAAAATAAAAGTAATGCATGGCCCTGATTACAAAAGAAATAGCTAATTGCCTCAAATTACCTGCCGCAGTAATAACAACATCAAGTACCGGTAAGTTGAAACAGTATGAATTACAACCTCAATTTTGCTGTCAAATTACAACGTACCTCAATTTTGCTGTCCACCCTCTCTCCCCCCCCCCCCCCCCCCGATGTCACAAGACTCACAGGGTGCAACTAAAAAGAGAAAATAATTGAGCATGCTATTGGTGAATATAGTTAATAACAAAGTACATAATTACGCTGATGAATCACAATGACTTCATAGGCCATATATTAATTCACTGGCATATTTTCAGCCTCTGGTGCACACAGGTTTACAACATTTCAGTTTGGCTATTTCAGTTGTGGTATTCATTGAATTTGACTACAGACTTATGGGCAACGGACTTAAGTATGTATGCAGGATGAGAATTGGCACCCGACAACCCCGCCCCCCCCCCCCCATTGTCTTTCTTAGGATACCATGGTAAAGTCCTTGCTGCACACTCAAACTCCACATAAATCAATGTCTTACCCCTCCTCTAGTTATTTTTCTTATAATTCTCATACTGTGGCCTATCTGTGTAAGTTCCAGTTAGTAAGTAAGTAAGTAAGTAAGTAAGTATGTGAGTGAGTGAGTGAGTGAGTGAGTGAGTGAGTGAGTGAGTGAGTGAGTGAGTGAGTAAGTAAGTAAGTAAGTGTTACTTTATTTAACCGCCTGCAAACACACTGCAGGAACATTGGATGAGAACAGAATACAAAGTGTGCAATCGTAAAAATTCGAAATATGCAATTCAACGCAGAGGAATCAGACGTTGAGTTATGTGGAGTTCGGGTATGCAATGAAGACTTTACTGTGGGTTCCTCAGAGAAATACCCGGGAGTTGAATCCTCAAGCAATTATCATCTTGTGAACGTTTGTCCACTGAAAAAAGCAACAGGCAAATCTGAACAAGTTGGCCTAGGCTAAACCATTGGAGAATAACAATAAATAGACGTACTGTACGTAGGCCTACTGATACTATTCCAATAAAACCATGTTTTAACCAACACAAATTGCAAAATACACCAGCTTACAAACTTTGCATTTCAGTAGGCTAGCCTATTATGTAATACCTGTAGGCAGTGTTGCCACTGAGGTTTCAGAAAAAAACATAGATTTCCTTTAAAAAAAACACAGAAAAACACAGACGTCGCCCGGCCGAAAAGTAAAGAAAATTTTATATTTTCGCCGGCAAAAAGTTGATGACCTTTTTTTTTTTTTTTAATTCTATTTTTGCCGACAAAAAAATTGATGACCTTTTTTTTTTTTTACTCATCCGGTCCGAAAAGTTAAAAACCCAGAAACCCAAACAAAAACGGACAAAAACACAGATTTTCCCAAAAAAAACCAGAAACCCAGACGAAAACGGAAAAAAACACAGATTTTCCCCAAAAAACCCAGAAACACAGACGAAAGCAAAAAAACACAGATCTAGGTGGAAAAACACAGCTGTGGCATCACTGCCTGTAGGCTTAGGAATGGCGCCCTACATAGATAATTTAAATTACAAGCCCAAAAATGTGCTAATTTACTCGCACTCCTTGTAACTATGATGTAGGCTTTAAGTAAGTAAGCAAAAGTAATCGGCTCTCGGCTTTCAAATTTTGTAAACGTTGTTACCATGACTGCATAAAGCATATCCAAGCAGTAGAAGCAGACAGAAACCCTACACTTATTATTAGACTAGTTTATCATGTTAACTGATGTTAGCTAGAAAATTCAACTCTCACCCCAGCCAAAATCTAGGCCTATGCATAAAACTATGGAATGGGTTTTGAAGGTTTTGCTAAACATGTAGGCCTACTCGGAATCGAAACTTCGATACTTTAGAGTTTATAGCAACTAAAAAGAAAAAAGCCACAGTTTGAAACCACGGAGAAGACTTCCATAGCCTAGGCCTAGCACAATCGCTAATTTTGAGAATTAAAATGGTGTTTGATTGCAATATTTAGTTTTTATGAATTTTTACTTTTCAAACAGCTGCTCCATCTTTCCATTTTGTGGCTATAATATACTCAAAGGCGTTACTTAACCTACTTTTCCCTTTCCTTTTTCGTGCAGTCTAACAAAGTTTAATTTAGGCCTACTCCGTCTCAATAATACTCGCATGGTGGCATCATGTGCTTGGGCTAGAATATTTGATGTATTGGTGTACATTGCGAATGTATCCTGTTTATTTACAGTCTTTTATGGCATTACTTGATCTTCTTTCTCAACCACTCTTTCTTCCTTTTCCTGTTACTGTTTTGAGGTGTGTTGGCGTTTTAAATTTTCACGATTAAATCTGTCACAATCTATTAAATGGCCAATTTCATATTTATTTCACTAGACACAAGGAAATAAAGAATTCTAAATACAACGGAAATTTTAATTTATTTATTTCATATTTTAGGTGAAGACCATTTGCCAACATTAAGATGGTGCAAAGGCTTACTCTGAGGCGAAGGTTGAGTTACAACACCAACTCAAATCGGCGCAAAATGTAAGTGAAACATTATCCAGTGCTTATGGGGATTGTCGATTTTTTAATATTATTTGAACGTTGTCATTATTTGTGTGGTTGCTGAGCAATTGTGTTGTCCGATTATTTCGGTATGAATGCTAGTGCCACTATTTTTCCACGTGCGGTTTACCGCACAGCAGTGCACACCCGCTGGACCCACTGTGTCAAACGCACAAGAGAGCATCATTGGTAAAGGAATGTCAGTAAGTCAATCCTGGGTGTGCATACACCGGGGTATGAAAGTGATGTCTGTGAAACATTTACTTGGTTGACTTCAAAATCTGAACTGCACTGCAAGTAATTTATTCAACTAGATAAATTTGCTCAACATAAGCAGAAGATCTTTGCTTTTTATTTGTGATCAGTTACTATGACCATTGGTTCCTTTGGGCATGCATTCTCTTGCATACAATCGTGCTAGAAATAGCAGTGATGCTAACTAACCTTGCCATGCTTCTGTTTTATGACAACTTGGGATCCATCTGAAGTTCAGAAGTTCACGACTATGCATAATTGTAAGCGAAGGCCCTAAGGGCTTACTCAAGTGTCTCTGCAATACATGCTTCCTTATATTAAAAGTGAAACTTCGGGAGAAGGCACGTTGTTACAGATGGTTGCTGGATTACATACATATTTTCATTTTGTGCCTTGATTACAGTGCTCAATTCTGTCACTGTCTGGTATTAGCTATATATTGTTTTTCTATGACTGGTTGGCCACATCATAAGACAGCCGCACGATAGCATCGAGAACAGTCTGATGACGGGTCTTGTGGAAAGGGTCAAAGGATGAGATAGACCGAGGATTCATGACTTGACAATGGCTCGCAATGGACTGAACTCGTGGGCGCATGCCTGCTGATTGCGGTTTACGACGGGAGACATTGAGCAGTGACGATCTATTTTGTGTAGCCAACTGTCTGCGAAGCGACGATGGAGATGTGACATGGCTGGTTGAAAACTCACCATTCTGAAAAACTTGAAAATTTCCTAAAGTGTTTTGATGTGAGATATGCATTTTGTCCATTTCTTGCTTTGGAAGTGACCTCGTTTCACAAAGGTTTAATGCCATACTCGGATTTGTAAAACATCAGGGTCTGGTTTATTTGCGAAAACTAAGGTATAATTTTCTAGGAACCGTATAAAATTTATTATAATTTTGTTTGTGCTCCTTCTTTCTTTTAAAAGCTTTGTATGTCTAATTGATCCTGTTTGATTTGTTTTTTTTCTGTGTGATGCATTGAAACACTATAAACAGAACCAAGACACCAGGTATGTAAACTGGACATACAATTGTTTTTCAGAATTCACTTGCATTCATCTGCATTATATAGAATATGGCCAAGTCAGATAGGCCTTGCCCCTAATTTAGCTGTGAGGGCTATGCTGCCTGACTTCAGGTTTCCAAGAACATCTGTGTTCTCTTGGTTTCATGCTCCTGTGCTGCAACTATAGGGAATTGAGCCTTCTCTGTCGTAGTGGTGTGGCGTTTACTTCTTTTAGAGCTATGCCTACACTCTATCTAAAATATTTCTTTGAGCACTAAAAGTACTTTGTGAACATTGGAATTAGAGCAAATGTTCATGTTTTAGCTGTGGTAGGTCCTAGCTTGCAGGACAGAGAAACGAGGACATGTTCTAGTACTGTAAAAAAATCCAATTTTTATTTGATTTACAAGTCTGAACTGCAAAATGCAAAGTATTTTATTTATTGAAATTTTCATTATCTTTAGTTAGCATGCACTGATTTTTGTGAATTATTTCTTTTTTGTGTTCATACCTGTACATAATCTTTGTTTCTCCCTGAAATAGGTGGAAAGCTTGTCTATCATTACAAGAAGAAGTTGGGCAGCGTTCCAAAATGCGGTGACTGCAAGCGCAAACTCCAGGGCGTAAGTTTTCCTAAAGTTGCATTCTGAGAGTGCAGCAGCACTCACTTTACTTGGCATTTTCTGAAAAGTTGAAGATTCGTACAGACCAAAATGTTGTAGTTTAATGTATGGTTTTCATTCGTTTATTGCAGTGATTTGTACTATGGAGTGTAATCCTGGAGTAGTTTCTCGATTCCACGATTACAAATGTGTCTCACGGAGTTGATTTATTTGGCAATTACATAATTTTTTTGCTAAGTTGTATTTTGATATTGAGATTTGCTTATTTTCTGTAATGTAGCTAAATTATGATTACAGATTTATTTAAATTTAATTTCTTCTGCACTGACTAATAAGAAAGCAATGGTACTAGGTAGACATTTGTGTGTTTGATCTTCTGTAATTGTTCTCTTCAGGTGGTTTAATACGCAACCATTGCTTGTGCATTTGAACTCTACTGCACATAGTTGCCACTTGTGTTCATAGATTGGAAGAGATATCTTGATAAATAATTAATATTTTCACGGAGCATTTAAAATTAATTTGTAGGTTTAAAGAAAGAGCTATGCTAGATGCTCTTGGTGATCGGTTTTGACCTTCTAATTAACCCTTTAATGCCGAGATGGTAGTAAATGGTATGGGAAATCCTATACCCTCCGGCATTAAAGGGTTAAGCTGCAGCAATGTTATTCAGTTTTAAAACAATGTCTTATTTTAATGGATTGATGACTAGATGTGAGCATGTTGCTAATAATCGTTACCCTGAATGTTATTTTTATCTTTTAGATCACCCCATCAAGGCCACTTGAGCGTTGCCGAATGTCGAAGCGTCTGAAGAGTGTGACCCGAACATACGGCGGATCTCGTTGCCACAAATGCGTCAGAGAACGGTAGATTTCATACAGTTTTT
Source organism: Lumbricus rubellus (assembly GCA_945859605.1). Taxonomy (NCBI): domain Eukaryota; kingdom Metazoa; phylum Annelida; class Clitellata; order Crassiclitellata; family Lumbricidae; genus Lumbricus; species Lumbricus rubellus. The sequence goes on along the minus strand of OX243812.1, from coordinate 52,036,105 downwards.
TTCAAGTCAGATTACAAGTTGTGTGATTTGTAAGGATTTTTGTATTTAAATCATGTGTTTTAATTTTGCGCTCTGTGTTGATTAATTTCTATTGGCATTTTCGGTGCATCTGGAATGGATTTACAAACTGAGCACACGGCAGTGAAGGGGTTAAACTTAACTGGAAACCTTCCAATGCTTATTTGCCGTCTTTCAGAGTTGTCAGTGGTGTATCACAGGTCTTTAGGGTGTGGAGTGATCGACTTTTTTTAGACAAAGTGTAGTACTGACTTGATGGCTACATGTAACCTCTACTTAACAGATCTATGTCGAAATTTATGGGTTAATCATCTAAGTTAAATTTAGGGGATTAAACGCTTAGTTTATTTCAACCGTGTTGAGTTTTTACATTAATACTTTAATACGTGATGGATATGTGATGACCATGATAGAGCATCCTATCTGTTCAAATTATTTTCATGAACTTTGACTATCTTACAAAGACCTTATTTTTTATAAAAGTGTAATGCTATATTAATTTGTCATTTTTACTTTCCGTATGTTATGGTATTTAATTGTAAATGTTGTGTAAACCTGGTAAATTGGGGGTAACATTAAATTCTTGTGGTTTTTTCAGAATTGTTCGAGCCTTCCTTATTGAAGAGCAGAAGATTGTCATGAAGGTCCTTAAGGCACAGGGTGGTGGGGGCAAAAAGGCCCAGTAAACGTTTACATACTGTTGAGCAAATGTTGCAGACTTTGGTTGAGAAATGCCAATGCATAAATGATATGAAACTATTCTGTCTGTTTTGTTTGTTTTTCTGAACAACACTTATGCATCTGCATCAGATCCTTTATAGTATGGTGATGCTTTCTCATGCATCTCTACATTCATGACTGATCATCTTTGCTCATATAAAATTGAAAGTTCTTGTTTTGATTTTAAAGATTCCATTGTTTCTTGCTTTGCTCCAAAGTATCTTTGTGATCTGATGAAACACTTAGCTGCATGCATCCTATTAGATCCTCTGATCAGCTGGACCTCTCTTTTCCTACGTCCCAACTGCTTTGCCTGCATAGGTCCTTCTCTATGGAATGTCTTCCACCATCAGTTCGCTCTGCCTTTATCTCTGATAGTACCGCTATCTTTTCCCTCAAATCCTGCCTTTTCTCCCTGAGTCTACTTCTGAAAAGCTTTTGCTGTGACTACTGACGGCTGGTTGACAAGTAAAAGAAATCGCTGCTCACCCTTTGAAAGAGCTTTATTTAATAAGGAGGCTGTTTGGTAGATGTGAATTGGCGATAAAGCTGCATCAAATCAGAAAACTTGGGTTTATAATTTTTAAGCTGATTTAATCATGTCAAGGTTAGAACCAGTAAAAATGCACTGTTGAGGAGCAGTCTCAGAACTTGAATGGATCAGGACATGTTTGGAATGTTGCATCCAAATACCAAATTCATATCCGGCAGGAATTGGAAGCACTGGAGAAAGTTCACAGTAGCATACATGTAGGACTGCAATAAGGAAAGCATGCCCTCCTGGGGTGCTGATGTGTCAACTATGTATGGACCACCCCATACAAAATTTGTGGACAATTACCTGATCGTACTTTTCAATAAATCGATAGCGGTTGCTGTAGGCCCTAATCTGTCAGTCTGTGACTCAACCTTGGTATTCATTGTTTTGAATCTTATCTCGCTGACCGTTTACATAACACAGATAGGCCTATAGGACGCCGTATGGGAAAGGAAAATCATATGAGACGATATAATAAAACTGTATTGACCAACGACCTTGTATGGTATAGACCACCATGTACAAGTTATGCGGAAATCTTAGTAATTAACATCGAAATTAACTATACCACAGTATAGATAACATCTACACTGTGAATATACCAACAGCCTGCAATACACGGCGCTGATAGCAACCTACAAAGCAACGGGGGCTCGAACCTGCTACCTCACTCTTGGCCAGCGTGTTAACCATTAAGCCTACTCTACAGGGCGCTGGATAAATTTTAAGATTAGACCTACGATTGCGATTCATTGCATTATTATTCCAGCCAACGACCGTTCCAGCTCATCGATGATTGATCACTGATCAGTCCATGAATGGGAATGTAAGTAAAAAATGTATGTACTTTATTAAACAGCCTGCAAACGCACTGCGGAACATTGGATGATATTGATAATAAAATATAGCGTGTACCATCATACAAATTAAAATGTTTTCCTGTTTAGTAGGCCTACTAAAAAATAATAAATAAAGACAAGCGAAAACAGTAGTGCATGCAGGATAGTATTTATTCTGTGGCTGAACGCAGTAAAATCACAGTATAGATAACAAATTTTAATTATTAATGATTAAATTTTAATTAATAATTTTATACTGTGGTTAAAGACTAGGCTAATATCTTTGGTAAAATCAGTTTAACCTTTATTATCCCAGACACAGAAATAGTCATTCTATCACTTCTAAACTTTGTTATTATACAGTTTACCACCTAGGCAATTAGTAAAAAAAATAATTTATTTTCTGTTCATATAAAAATTATATATATGTTCCCAAAGTGGAACGTTGGGTCACTTTGACTAGCATAAGCATCAAGCATTAGTAAAAGTATAACTTTTTCCAAATGATGCATATATACAATTTTTTAAAAGGTGTGAATCACACAGGTTAATACCCTACCTATACCCCAAATTTTACACACCCCATTCTCAAAATTCCATTTCGCCCCACCCTTCCACCCCACCAAACCCCATGAAATGCTCACATATGAAATTTATGAAAAATAATGTTTCAATTTGTTTTCATACCGGTCCCACCGAACCACTACGCTGACCGTATTCCACAAAGTCCCACAACAATTCCCCACCCACCCACCTCACCCACAAAACCCAACCCTAATCCACCTTCCCCAATTTTGCCCCCACACAGTCCCACATGTCTGGAGTAATTTTTGGTTTCTCGGTCAAACCTCCTCTTCACTTCGAACGCACACGGCCCACTTCAACCACATACCCCAACCGTCCATCTATAACCCACCTCCACCCTACTCCGGCCCACTCCACCCCATTCCCACCCTCCACTTCGACCCACCTCTTAAAATGCGCAACATAGGAAATTCATGAAAAACAAATTTTTACTTTGTTTTTCACCTTGGCTCTTCCTTCCCACTTTGACCCCACCCAGCACACTACAACCCCATACCACAACCGTCCGACCCCCACCCAACTCCACTCTAATTCAGGCCTACCCACCCCATCTCTCACCCCTCCATGACTCCACTCCGCGAAAGGTCAACACATGAAATTCATAGCAAAAAATAATGTTTCACTGAGTTTTCACCTTTGGTCTCACCGCACCATACCATCCCACAATCCTCACCCCACCCCGCCATGATACCCTGTCCCCACACAACCCACCCTGCGGGAAAACGGAGTAATTATATAGGCTAATCAGAATTTAAATATAGCCTACGTTGAAAACATCATGCTGCAGAAGTAAAGGCCTAACGCAACTTTTCAAGCTCCTCAAATCTCGTAACAAACCAGTACTAGGGCAGTCCCAAAATCACGGTCAAAAAGTGAAAAAATCACGGCATACTTTAGCAAAAATCCCAAAATTCACGGCACCGTGATTTTCCGTGATTTTTCACATTTTCAGCATTTTTTTGGTAAAATCACGTTAAAATTGGTTGCATAAATGAGTATTTTACATTGAGTCTTCACTTGCCAGCGACGTCATTCACTTTCCAAATCAGAAATTCTTAAATTTATTTAATGGTTCCGCGCTGTTTATGGCCGTCAGCCCACGGCCGACTAAATTACCAGGCCAGCTACTATGTTGTATCTCTATGGTATGACGTATCGAGCGGAGGCCCTTGCATTTGTTATGTTGCACGAAACTTCGATCGGGCTACGAGCGACAACGCGCAATATTTAAAATTTATTCATAGTTTAGATACTTTTGGTGAGTACCTTTGTTATAAATTCTAATAGACACATCTTTCTTGTCAGGTGGCATGCGGCTATTGTTGATCGTCAATTATACGTATTATTAAAAGACGGTTCGATGTTCCAAAGTTGTAGGCAAATGCGTGAGACGATCCATTGTTCACACAGGTGCAGTCTTGCTTTTAAAGTTTGATAAAAAAATATAACATTCACAAATTGCTTGGGGTAACGTGAAGTGGACTGACTGAATTTCTCAAACAGGAGAGGGGTTATTTTGGAAGACGATGGTGTCAAATTAAGATAGGATGTTCCTAGTGCGCAGAGGACGATAATAGGAGTTGCTATAGCACGTGTAGTGACTGAAAAAATGAAAGCATCATGTTACTATTATTTTCTGAATACAATGTGAACGACCTTGTCATTTTCTTTATAATGGTGCATAATGTTAACAAGACATGGTAATCCAGAAGACTGCGTGCCTGTATACGAAACAATATGGTTGCCAAAGACTTGTCTAAGATAGAGCGCTGCAACCTAACAGCTGCTCCCATATTGCAGTGCGCTCGGGAAATAGGTAATCAATGCGAGATCTAGGTAAACCGGTCAGGTTAATAAAATTATAAATCAAGGAAATATGCAGGAAATAGAAAGTTTAAAACAGAAGAAATTTGCTTCGTAAACTGATTAGGCGCTTTTGAAGTTACATGTTGATTTTCTATTTTTACTTTGGCCATTGATCTTGAATGGATCCGAACAAAAGCTCATGCCATGAAACATCATTTGTGTCGACAGAATTTCGAACATTTAATCTTCACTCTTTTAATCTTTTTTGGCATTTTTCCTGTGTCTGTAATTCAGCAAAATTTACTATTTACTTAAAACACATGCTAATTTTTTTTAAAGTACCTAGCACACTGCCTCCTCGGTTGCAGCTTATAAGGCCACAGCGCTCTATTTTAGCGATATCTTGGGTGGCCATACTGTTTACATGGACAGGCATGCAGTCTTCAGGATTACCAAAGACAGTGCTGAACGTAGGCAGTAGGAATTTCTATTTTTCATTTATACATTGATTTCAACAATTTATATAGCTTCTTTTCAAGAAGAGCATAGTCAAGAAGAAAATGCCAAATCAGCGCCATGATTTTGTACTCAATGTGCCTGGAGACAGGGACCCAGCACATGTTTTATGCATGAAGACTGTAAAAGAGGCAAACTTACAGAGATACTAATGGTATTGTTTATTGTACATATCAATCTGTTTGATGTTGCAGGAAATGCCTAGAAAGTGTTGCGTTCCAGAATGCACGTCGAATTACAGAGGAACGGAGTATGTGACAGTGTTCCGATTTCCAACTGATGAGAAGAAGCGGACCAAATGGATTCGATGCATTCCACGGCAGGATTTTACTCCGACAAAAGATGCTGTTGTTTGCATAAAACATTTTTCACCGGATTTTATAGTGACTGAGGATTGTGTGACGCGTGCAGATGGATCGATTTTGTGCGTTAAGAGAAACAATCCTAAACTTTCTGAAGAGGCGTATCCATCTGTTTTTCCAGTTCTGCCGTCGTACCTATCATCCGAGCCGCCAAAGAAACGTCGAACACCAGAAGACAGAGACGCGGATCTGGATAGACGGGATCAGCAAGCGTTTAAGGACTGGGAACAAAATGACTTCATTGATTCTTTTGGAACACTGCGTACTGGGATTAATGATCGCATTGGACATGATACCGATTTGGTAATTGTTTCATCGGACATTCATGTATGTATATGTATTCTTGATACTAGTGAATGCCCTAAAGTCAAGGTTGCGGTTAAAATTTTTAATAATTTGACAGTGATTGCTTTCTGCAATAATGTTCGTGTTGCTAGTGATCGTTTGTCATGGATCTTGGGATCTAACGACTTACTTGATCGTTGGTCGAAACTTGACTCACTTATAAGCCATTTCTTTAAAGGTGATGTTGAGTGTAGCAATGAGTCTAAAATGGACCATGCTCTTGCTCTTCTTCAGGAGTTGTGTGGTGAAGTTGATGAGACTGAGTCAGATAAATGTGCATTTTCTTTAAATTTTTTGACTGAGCAACTCCACATTCGTTCGATGTCACGAAAATGTTACAGTGCAAAAATGATGCTTTGGGCTTGTCGACTGTATCTATTTTCTCCTAAGGCGTATGATTTTCTCAGGAAAAGTGTCTTAATACTGCCTCATGAGTCGTACTTGCGGCGTTTGACATCCTGCTTGTCATCGTCTCATGCAGGTTCCGTTACTGATGTGCATATTTCTTATTTGAGAAACAAGGCTAAGTATCTCGAGCCACATCAGAAAATGGTTTCATTGATGTTGGACGAGATACATGTTGAGCCTACAGCAACCTTTAAAGGTGGAAATATTCAAGGTTTTTCCAGCAATAACTCATTGCAGCAAGCAACAACAGTGCAGGCCTTTATGATTGCATCTGTTCTTTCTAAGGACAGAGATGTAGTATGTCTTGTGCCAGTTGCCAACATGACAGCTGCATATCTGAAAGAAATTACCTTGAAAGTATTGCATGGCATACATGATGCCGGTTACAAAGTGTTGTGCATCATCTCTGATAATAATCGTATTAATCGCAATATGTTTACGATGTTGTGTGGTGGCCGTGAGCTGAAGCCATTCATTGATAATCCGTTTGACAGTACCCTGAAACTATTTTTCTTCTTTGATTCTGTTCACTTGCTTAAATGCATTAGAAACAACTGGTTAAACCAAGCTGATACAAGTCAAACATTTACATTCCCTGACCTTGAGAATAAAGGTATAATTCACAGAGCCTGTTTTTCAGATCTGAAAAAGTTGCATAGCTATGAAGAAACTCGGGTTGTTAAGCTGGCTCCTAATTTAACACACAAAGCTTTGAACCCATCTAGCACTGAACGTCAAAAGGTCAGCTTGGCTTTGAAAGTGTTTAATGAAAAAACTATTGCAGCACTTAGTTTCTTTCCAGCACTGAGTGATTCAGTTGATGATACTAAAATGTTCCTTGACACAATTTTGAAATTATGGAAACTTTTCAATGTGAAAACTCCATATAAAGGGAAACATTTGCGTGACAGAGACAGTGACCCATTTCGATCTGTTGATGATGAACGTTTGAAATTTATGGAAGGGATTGTTTTGTGGCTTGATAACTGGGAAGCAATGAAGTGCAAGGGCAGGCATGGCGGTTTGTCGCAAGAGACTCATTTTGCTCTTAAACATACTGTAAAATCTATGCAGTTACTGATCAATTACTTGCTGGTTGATTTAAAATTTAATTATGTACTCCCTGGAAAATTCCAGACTGATAATCTCGAATACCGATTTTCTCAGTATCGACAGTTGTCTGGTGGAAATTATCACGTATCAGTGAGGCAGATTATAGAGTCTGAAAAAAAGTTGAAGCTCATCAGTGTCTTGCACTTGAAGTCAGCCAAGTGTGGTAATTTTAATCTGATTAAATTTCTGTCTGATGTTGATAGTCAAGAAAGTGCTACTGCAGATACTACTACACCTGATGTATTTGCTGATGTCGTCAGTGATTCTTGTGATGGCTGTATAGATGACAAGGACTTGACTTGCATTGTTTTTATTGCTGGCTATATTGCACATAAAGTTTGTAAATTATTTAGTTGTAAGTTGTGCCAGTATGAGTTGTGTACTGACCGAGAGTTGCTGTGTGAATTTGGTGAAGACTTGGATGAGAAATTTTCATACATTGAAATTTTGAACAGAGGGGGTCTTAAATGGCCAACTCAATTTGTAACTGATGTTGTTTCTGATGTTTTCGTTGTGTTTAATTGTCTCATTTCCAAAAAGTACGAGAATGAATTTTTATCTGTAACGAATCAAAGAGATTTAGTGATCCGCATTAGTCTGGATTTTATCAGTCATTTAGAGAATGTCTGTGAATGTGGTACTGCAAGATCAAAACTTTTGTATAGGTCTGTTTTCATTGCGGCAAACATAATGTTGAATAACTACACAAAACTTGTAAATGACAAAAAGAAGTCTGGAAGGTCGGATAAAAGGAAATTGTCAACACTTGTTGCGAAATGACCTTTTATTGAGAAGCATATGTTAAATTAGACACTGCTATTTTAACTTATAATATGTAATCTAGAGATACCACATTGTGATTCATTGATTAGAAAGACTTATCAACAAAATGCTGTATAGATAACTTGTTTAACTCTTATATTTTAGTAATTTTATTCAGCTTGTGATGTATTTTGTGCGTTTTATTACCAATTATTACTTTGATGTATTATAATGTTTTACGTGCCATTGTGCCTTTGCAAGTTGAGTAAAAAATACTGACCTACTTCCTGTATTTGTGTTTTTCAACATTTATATGTTCAGGGTATGTGATTGTTTTACATAATTTTTATTACTACTGTATAAGTGCACTTCTGAAGTTAATGTACATGTGCTAGCTTATATTTATATTCATTATGTTCCAAATACTCTTTGATCATGAAATCTGTGCATTATCTTGTTTTGAATCTTTTTGGGTCATAGTGTTTTTATGAACACTCTGTGCTAGATTAAAAAATTCTCCAAGTGTACATATCTGTAGGCTACACAGTACACATCCAATAGTTAGTTTTTCCTGCTTTTTGGATTGGTTTCTCAGTGCATAGCTTATTAGCTTGAAGGTCATTATTAGATCACATCATACATCCATTAGTTCTGTTTGTTTTATGTTTAAAATTGTAAAGATCTGCCCACCTAAATTTTAATTTACTGTGTCTATATTGTAGGTCTTTTATGAACACTCTGTGCTAGATTAAAAAATTCTCCAAGTGTACATATCTGTAGGCTACACAGTACACATCCAATAGTTAGTTTTTCTTGCTTTTTGGATTGGTTTCTCAGTGCATAGTTTATTAGCTTGAAGGTCATTATTAGATCACATCATACATCCATTAGTTCTGTTTGTTTTATGTTTAAAATTGTAAAGATCTGCCCACCTAAATTTTAATTTACTGTGTCTATATTGTAGGTCGTATAGATTGGTTACAAAGGTTTTTGAATAAATAAATAAAATGAATTATTGATTTATTTCATGTCAATTTTCTACTAGCTGTACATTGGATATCCTGCCAAGTTTAGCTGTCGACTCCAGTATAAAGAAATAAATGAAAATAATGCAAACTGATCTACCAGGTAAACACCCAATTGAGCCACGGCCGTATGAGTGAGCCCCCGCCGATGACGTCATAGCTGTTAGTAGCTGGCCTGGTAATTTAGTCGGCCGTGGTCAGCCGCGGTCGGCGCCATTTTGGCCGTGTTTCGCAGCCATTTTTAACGTTTTTACAAAAAATTGCTGAAAATGTGAAAAATCACGGAAAATCACGGCAAAAGGCAAAATTCACGGCAAACGGCAAAAATCACGGTTTCCGTGATTTCCGTGAATTCGTGATTTTGGGACGGCCCTAACCAGTCACCTGGTCACCTGGTGCCGTCAGCTTCTGCAGCTCTGGCGATATCCCTGATGTATCCTCTCCAGTTGATCCTCTCCCTAGTCGCCTCTCTTAGCTCCTCCAGTCTCATGCCAGACTTTTCCTGTACCTCATCCAACCATTTCTTCCTTGGCCTTCCACATCTTCTCCTTCCCTCACCGCATGCCGTCATCAGCTCCTTTTCCAAACCATTAGATCTCATCACATGGCCGAAGTAGCTCAGTTTCCTCCAAGTTGCTGTTTGCTGCAGTGTCTCCTCCCTCTCTATTCCGAGCTCCACGCGCACCGATTCGTTAGTTCTCTTCTCCGTCCATGAAATCCTTAGCATCTTTCTCCAAATCCACATCTCACATGCATTGATTTTCTTTTCCATATCCCGTGTCTTTGTCCATGTCTCGCATCCATATAGGACCACTGGGAAGATCAGTGCTTTTACCAGTCTTTTCTTTGTTTCCCTGCTCACGTATTTATCCTTCCAAATCTTTTCCAGACCGTTCATTGCCGTTTTCCCCATTGTTACCCTCCTCCTTATTTCCATATCACTTCTTCCCTCCTTCTCTATCATAGATCCCAGGAATGTGAAGCTCGATACTACCTCTATCGTTTCTCCATCCACCTCAAAGTTTTCCCATGTTGCAGTTGTCATAACCTTTGTTTTCTTTACATTGAAGTATAGTCCCGCCTTTTCGCTTTCCTTCCTGACTCTTCTTATTAACTCGACTAGGTCGTCCCTCTTACCCGCCAATAATGTCGTATCATCGGCGTACCTCAGATTATTCAGTATTTTCCCGCTATCCTTACCCCCTCTGTTGCCTCCTCCAATCCAGCTCTCCTCATAATTCTCTCGGCATACAGATTGAACAGGAAAGGGGACAAAATGCACCCCTGCCTCACTCCTTTCCTTATTTTAAATTTACTCGTATCTCCATATTCAGTTCTTATCACCGCCTCTTGATCCACATAAAGACCTTTTAGTAGTTTTACCAGATGTAGCGGTATTCCCATCTCAATCAATGTCTTCCACAGTAACGTACGTATGGTCTATGCAATCAAACGCTTTGCTGTAGTCTATAAAACACATATGCACCTGTTGACCGTATTCCCTCTGTCTCTCCATAATCCACCTTATATTGGCGATGTGATCGCGCGTTCCTCGCGCCTTCCTGAATCCCGCTTGGTTGGCTGGTAATTCCCTTTCGATTGTCTTCTCCATTCTTTTGTGTATTATTTTGAGGAGTATTTTGCTCGTGTGCGATATCATCGCTATCGTTCGATAATTTTCACACTCTCTCGCGTCTCCTTTCTTGAATATTGGTATGAACACGGACCTTTTCCAGTCCTCCGGCCACTCCGCAGTTCTCCAGATTTGATTGCATAGTTTTGTAATAGTCCTCACCACTGCTTCATCTCCCGCTTTTACCAGTTCTATAGGTATTCCATCATGTCCTGGCGCTTTGTTGTCCTTGAGTTGTTTTATCGCCCACTCCACCTCTACCTCCAATATCTCTGGTTCGTTTTCAACTTCCTCTATTTTGACGTTTTCCTTCTCGACACATTCATCTTCCATGTACAGCTCTTCCGTATACTCTCTCCATCTTTCCTTTATCTCCTCCTCATCTCCTATTATCTTCCCATCCTTCGTCTTGAGTGAACCCATTCTAGGGCCTGCTGTCTTCGTTATTTCCTTCATCTTTGCGAACAGTTCTTTAGTTCTTCCTTTCTTTCCTTCTTCCTCCAGCTCCCTGCACATTTCCTTGAGATGGTTTTCTTTATCCTCCCTTGCCTTCCTGAGATCTAATGGTTTGGAAGGTCCTATTCAACGTTTTTACCCTATCTCTGTTCCCTTCCTTCTTTGCTTCTCTCCTTTCTATTGCCACCTCAATGGTCTCTTTGGATAGCCATGAGGTAGTTTTCCTTGACGTGACTTAATGAGCACAGTGACGAGTCGGAAGGCAAAATTCACGGCAAACGGCAAAAATCACGGTTTCCGTGATTTCCGTGAATTCGTGATTTTGGGACGGCCCTAACCAGTACTATATAATAAAATAATAAAACAAATGGGCCTAAAATAATAATAATGGATCAAACAATAATAGCCTAATACTAATAATAATAATAATATTCACGTTCATATTAGAATGAAAACTACAATCAACGTAAATTTTGTAGCGAGCAGGGCAAATTTCAATAGAACGTAAAAGTATTGTTTCAACTAGTGAGAGTGACCCAACGTTCCCAAAGTGGAACATATCTAAAATCAGCTGCGTTGCTCACTCGTAGAGCACTACTATTAAAAAAATTGACCTTAACCAGACAGAATAGACACAGTTCAATCCAAATGTACAATAAAAGCAATTAATTATCATGCATTTGCTCCAAAAAATAATGTTCAATATTTTTTAGCAAAAACGTCATTTTTGGCCAAATTTGCATCTAAATAACTATTTTATTAGCAGCAACATACTTGAAACAAAAGTAAATAAACACGCACCCATCATTGGCCAAGTAAATGAATATCAATAAGATGACTTACAGTAGGTTTTACCGTCTCTGCAAATTTTTTAATAATATGTTCCACTTTGGGAACGTTGGGTCAATAAAGGTTAATAATTTTATGAGCGAGTTGCGAAGATAATATTGCGTCATGATTTTTCCAAGTAGTGTGGTATCACAAATGATTCATCCGAATGTAGAATGGCGGACGTCGTATGACTTCAGAAGAAGTTCGCATATTCGTTCAGTTTAAATCATCGTAACGAATTGTAAGCGTTTTTATAAATGAAAGTTTCAATTAATTTAAATTGAAAGTGCTACTTGCTTCGGTTTTCATTTCGTGCATTCAGGTTCTTACAACAGCTAGTATCTGATTATTGTATTTTGAGGAACGTTTGTTTATCTGTCTCTGCGTAGGCCTGCGGGCACTGAAATACATTTAGAATGGACCTGGCTGCTTTTAGTGCAGATTTGAGAACAAATTACATGTAGGTGGTTAAGTGACACAATCCGAACTTGAAGCTCGCATGTCTATTTGCGCCCTATGCAAATTAATGAGTTTCAGTGGTATGGTTTACACCTCAGCTAACAGGTCCAAGCACAGAAATTGACCTGCCAACGTTTTCATGGGTATTAGGTTGCACCTACATGGGCTATATACTGGTTCGATTTTAGAATATGGGTGTTATGTGAGCTCCACATGCACATGATGAAATGGTAAATTTGTTTTTAATCAATTACTGGCATGCAGTAACATACTAATTACATGATTTGTTTGCCTTTCAATCAGTACTCAACAAAATGGCTTCTGGACCATATAACTATTCGTATATCTTCAAGTACATTATCATTGGAGATATGGGAGTTGGAAAGTCATGTCTCTTACACCAATTCACGGAGAAAAAATGTGAGTGCTTTGTATGAAACTTATATGAAGTTAAAGTTACTATGTAAAAAACAAAATACTACAGGTCTTTGTTCTTCAGAAATTTTGTTTATTACAAGTTTACTAAACACTGCACGGAAGATGTAATTGAAGTTTCACCATATCCATGATACAATACATCTGTATCATGAATTTTTGGAGTTTTTTTAAAGTGATTTTGACAAAATGACAAAAACAAATCTTTTTTGAGAATTTTTTACTACATCATAAATATGTTATTTTTAATTAACTGACTATTCTACTGTGTGAATTTTAGTTATGGCTGACTGTCCACACACAATTGGTGTTGAGTTTGGGACCAGGTAGGGTTCATTTCATGAATAATTATAGCGATGATTTTGACAATTTATATGGTGCCGTAACATGGCCAAGCCGTTACAGAGGTGCCTTACAAAGCAGGTAACATGTGGTATAATTACTTGAGAACAAGTGTATGATAAGTGAACAATGATTGTAATTTGCGTATGATGTAATGCTGTGTAAGCAGTCTACGGCAACATTCATGTTGCTCATGTTCTAAAGAAGAAGTGAAGGTCAGAATTTGACCTTGCATGTGACAACATTATATTGCTTCTGTTTATGTCTGTGAGACAGCCAGTTTGGTGCCTATGTAAAGTTACAAATGGTGCTATATAAATTACCACAGTCATATGTACATGCAGTATGCTTTATTGCGTTTTTTCATTCAGGTATTTATATAGCTCATCGCCAAACCACAACCACTCAGAGGTGCTCCCGACGCCCGCACAGCCAAAAGAACAGTTTTCAAGTGCTTGTGGAATGTGTTAGAGAGTGATGTAGGGAAGTAGCACAGCTCAAGAGGGAGGCCAAACTGCTGGGCCAACCACAGATGGAGCATGACTCAATGATAGAGGTATCAGCAAATGGAACGGGACTGGAAGTACCCCTTCTTGATTGTTGCGGTGGGATGTTTTTCAGGAGCCCTGTCTGTTGTGCTGTAGAATTGTGGAGGTCGCAGGTCAGAAGATTAAGCTGCAGATCTGGGACACGGCAGGACAGGAAAGATTCCGAGCGGTCACAAGGAGTTACTACCGTGGAGCAGCCGGTGCTCTTATGGTCTACGATATCACCAGGTCTGCAGTCACTGTTTGTTTGCTATCTGTACAGAGTAGAGCAGTGGTGTCATGTTTGCCTTTTATTGCTTTATAGGTATGGGTATGTATGTGTGTGTGTGTGTGAGTGTGTGTGTGTGTATGTATGTATCTACATGGACATTTAATGTTGTGGTGCTACAGTGCGCTTGCTAGCCTCAGCGGTGTTAAACTTCATTTAGAACGGCAGATTCTTCTAGAAGCAAATCTTCCAGTTTCCTGATTATACCCAGGTAAAACTGGATATAGCACCACTAAAAATGGATGTCCTCTTCAAACGGGATCATAAAGTATTTGATTTCATCCATGCCCACTACTTGTATTTAATTTGAATGCCTGTGCATCATGTGAAATGAGCTAGTCATTTCATATCTGCAAATTTTTGTTGCTTAGACCACATTTATGCTTTCAACTGTGAGGTTATAATAGTCTTTAGCTCCTGAAACAACCGTTTAAGATGATGCTTAAATAGATTATTTACTGATTGAACTTCTCAATCGATGTCTGAATTGATAATTATTGTCTTTAGACGCAGTACGTACAATCACCTGAGCAGCTGGTTAACTGATGCTCGTAATTTAACAAACCCGAATACAGTAAGAACTTCTGTTGGTCTATTTTGCTTGAAACGAATGACTATAAATCGGTTTTGAAAGCTGATTCACATGTTTGTATGTGCATTTATAATAGTGCCCCTTCAAGTTCTCACTGCTCAGAGGCGCTCCCGAATGCAAAGCAGACACTGCATCAGAGTTTCACGCCGAAGTGCTGGGCAACTGCGAGTGAAGGACTTGCCCAAGGTCCTTACGCGGCGAGGTGGATTCGAACCTCAAACCTTCCGGCTCCAAGGCAACAATGCCACCACTACACCAGCGCGCCCCACATGTTGTTTTTTTTTGTTTAAAAATGTTTGTGGTAATATCTGAGTGGTCCAGTTTCTTGGCCTTCCTCCTTTGAATTTATTCTGCACGATTGGCCTTGGATTTATTACCTCGTAAGAATTTATCAACGTGCTTCAGGTGTTAATTTTGGTCTCAGAAAAATTTGTTGAGATCATGAAGGCAAGAGAAAATAGCACCTGACTTGTGTTGCAATCATGTCCACTGTAAAGAAGTATGCCATAAATGTGGACACCAGTTCACAGAAATATGATTCAAGAGTGGTTGGATTGATGATGCAAGAGCAGCAAGATGGGTAATTTATAATACAACGATTTATATGGCTCTATAAACTGGACGTTAATGACAGTCATGTGGTACTTAACACTTATAAAATTTTTACTTGGCACGAGACAAAACCAAACAAATAAATGCAGTGAAGCATGCCACTGACTTCAACAGGCAGCATGCTCTTAGACATAAAACCTAAATAGGTTTTCACTTAAGTTTCTTTTGCCTCAGTTCTAAAGAACATTTCCTGTGATCTGGACAACACCGTGTTTGCTCGCTAACTTTTTTTCTCTGTCTGATCTGTCGCAGGTAATTTTCCTGATTGGGAACAAGAGTGACCTTGAAGCACAGCGTGATGTTACCTACGAAGAGGCCAAGCAGTTTGCCGACGAAAATGGTAAGGCTTGGCGTAACATCAAGATCTTGTTGCATATGTGAAGTTTCATAAATTTGTTACATGATTTGACATTTATGTGACACTGTTTATTTCCAGCCTCAATTGCGTAGTGCCCATTCTGGGTCAACTATTTATACAACAGTTTTTGCCCACTTAAATATCGTGCACCATTCCTTGAAAATTATATTTTCAGTTTTTAAAGCACATTTTCCAAGCAGGAATTGGCACAAAAGAATTTTGTTGTCAAGATTTTTTTTTGTATAGGCCTGAGTCCATTCTGCATTAATGTATAGGTCATAATTTGTATAATAATTTATACCATAATTGTGTTCAATCAAGGATTTGGTAAAGCAATATTACAAATTTATAGAATGTATTAATAAATGCACTCGCATGTTGAAGGAGACTGGTTAATTCACTGAACGAATGAGGGAATGAACGATGTGTGAATATTGTGTAGCAATGTGAAAAATTGAACTGTCTTCTCACAACACTTAACTTTTTAATGAATAATAACTTCTGCAAGTTAAATGTATCTTAAATGGTGTGTTGAGATATTCTTAAATTATTGCTTGCTTTTCAAACCTTTTGCTGTTTAGACGTTCTTTAATAAACTGATGTCAACCACTGACATCTACATACCACTGAGGTTCTACCACTTATGATATTTTGAAATTTTAGGTTTGATGTTCTTGGAGTGCAGTGCAAAAACGTGAGTGAACCTTTTACTTATGTCATGCTCTTGGTTCACAAGTGGACACTTGGGGTTTCTATTGTCTAAGGTAAGGTGAGTGTGGGCAGTCACAGATTTGTTGCGTACTTCTGCACCATCTTCCAAAGCAGCAAGTCAGCAATCTGTGAACAGAGAGGTAATTGAGGTTGTCTGGTTTGTAGGATTTATTTCTTTTGTGCAATGGATTCAGTGCGTTTTTGTCATGTGCACAACACACAACGCATGAATCAAGGATTCCTTTGGATGAAACAATGTTGTGAAAACTGTAACATACCGGAGAAGTTCAGTCAGAGTCTACTCTAATGGATCAGAAAATTTACAGGCCAGGCTTTGATTGGTTGAGACATGTCTCTGTGATGTGTGTGTGTGTGTGTGTGTGTGTGTGTGTGTGTGTGTGTGTGTGTGTGTGTGTGTGTGTGTGTGTGTGTGTGTGTGTGTGTGTGTGTGTGTGTGTGTGTGTGTGTGTGTGTCTGTCTCTAGACCACATGCTGCAGCATATGATCAATGGAATTTGGCATGAGGCTTAGGTTTGAGAAATGCTATGAGGCAGGGCCAGGTAAGAGAGCGAAAGTTATTGGCGTGCAATATGAGCATCTGCCAAGCAGTCAAGTCATCTCTGTGCTGTGCATTGAAAATGAGTATTAGAAAATTGGTGAGAACATTATTCCCTTGCATCATCGGGCATTACCTTACCTATTGAAGCTGTGCATTACTTTGCAATGAGTAATTAATATGTGACTTCGACAGTCTGATTTGTTGGAACTTGTAGTGGTGAAAATGTTGAAGAGTCATTTCTGGAAACTGCGCGAAAAATATACCAGAATATTCAGGATGGCAGGTACATATATACAGACTGAAATTGAATTCTATGTGTCGTAGAGCTGGTTTTCGTAAGTTTTATATTCCATGCTAACAGTACTTATGTAGACCTGAACAGGAAAGTTTTTGATCAGTGAATACCTCTATTGTAGTTTGAAAAGGTGACTAATATGGACAGTTATTTATTAAAATTAAACTAGGAAGTATGTAATATCATGGAGCTAATTTGCTAGCTATTGGTGAATTCTCCAACTAGTGGATCTCATTTCCCATAATTTCAATCTTTGTGTATGACGGTCTTTAATACCAGTGCATTGTGGGATTTAATTCGTTTAATTCCCACAAGGCTTCATTACCCAATTGTACAGGTGTTGATTGAGGAATTGTGCATGGTCAGTGTGTCAAGCACACCTGTTCAGAGAGGTGATCTTGTGCAGAGGGGTGTGGTAACTGAATGGTGCGCACTTCTGAACTTTGAAAGGGGAACAATATCAATTATGCAGTTGTGTTGCATTTCTATCTTTCGACTACACACCCAGCACACTAGCTGCCAGACAACGCCAAGCTTTCTCGGTTGTCGGGCCATCAATCTGGAATGGCCATCCTTCAAAGCTTCATTTATTACATCTGACCAGTCAAACTTTGTTTCATAAATCTCTCTCAAGTCGTTTTTTCTTTCGCCATGGCTGCGCTGGGGCGCTTCTGAGTAGATTTCTTGAAGGGGTGCTATATAAATCCATAGAATGAATGAACTAGCTAAAAATAGACCACAACGTAGCGTAGGTCGCCAAGCAATTTGCAATGGTAATAAATCTAAATTACAAAACATTTTGTTTTTTCACAGCCTGGATCTTAACGCAGCGGAGTCCGGTGTCCAGCACAAGCCAGCCGCACCGCGCAACACGATCGTTAACGACCAGGCGCAGAGCAGAGAACGGTGTTCGTGCTAGACGTCACGGCAGACGACGACAACGACAGGCCGCTCGTTTCTGCCAGCCGTTCTATCGACTTTCACTTACAATATCATTCCCTGATGACGATGATGAGGATGAAGATGGACGATGATGATGAGGAGGATGGACGATGATGATGCCTCTATTCGTGTGAAATATGAAATTTGTGTAAACTGTATTTGTGACAGAACAGTTAGACATCATCTCTCTTGAGAGCTACTACAACTCTTGTGCATTGTTTACCAATATTTATGTCAGAACCTAATCTGGAAATTGCAGTTAATTGGTTTGCCCTACTAAGCGACGATTTGCAGACATTATTTTCGGTGATTTGGTCCGAAAATGTCCTGCTCTCGAATTAGCCCATTTCTGTCTTTTATGTGTGTATTCATGCAAAAGTTACTGCAAGCTTAAATTTCGTGTGGCGGTATGTTTACTACTGTGTAGGCGTAGAAATATTTCGCTAGTCTTAGAGCACAGTGTTGCAATTTATACAACCTAAATGAATTGGTGGTATCTGTCTGGACTTTGCAAGTGCCAGCTTGTGATTTATTTAAGTTTGGACGAATGCTGAAACTAACGGTTCTTCCAGGTTATGTACAACAGCTCTGCTTCCTTCATTGTCTTTGTTGCTAGGAATAATCTGTAATTATCATATAATTCTTGCACGCATGATGTTGATATGCTTCTTTTTCACGCAGTTATTGCTTTATTGAAAATTAGGGGATTTCTGAGAGAATACAGCATATCTGTATGTGGTTATTGGCCTGACACCTTTTTTATTCACTTATTGATGGTCATTTACTTTGGAGTTAAGCACGTACATATAATGGTTATAGTCTTATAGAGCTGGAGTTAAGTACATACATAATAGTTATAGAGCTGTGCAGTATATACAATGCAGAGTTTCCCTGTGGATAAGACTGTGCTGGTTTCCATGAGGGTAAATTTAAGCATATAGAACACATAATATACAGATAATTGGATTTAAAATAACTTGATTTTTTTAAGAATTGATATACCGTAATCTATTAAGTTTGGACTGTAGTGTTGAATTCTGTGTAAGCAGTTATTTATATACATGTATATTACCCTTGTGTATGTATATCTATATAAATAAAAATGAAACTTTGCAATAGTGCGTTCATGATAACGCCGAAAGTTACGCACCGATTCTTTTGAAAATTTACCAAAACCTTCCATTCCAATAGCGGCCGGTCACAACATTTTTACCCCCCCCCCCAAAAAAAACCCCATCGTTTTCACAAAAAGTAAAAAATTATCACTTTGCATCACTTTAAATACTGCGGTCACGATCACGCCGAAAGTAACGCGCCGATTGTTTTGAAAATTTACCAAAACCTTCCATTCCAATAGCACCAGGTCACAACATTTTTTTCCCCGAAAAAAAACAATCGTTTCCACAAAAAGTGAACTTTGCTTTGCAATCCGTTCGACCGCCATTTGCAATTTCAACCAAACCACACGCTTGCACCGAAACACAGTGACAAAACATGAAACCTGCGTCCCGTGACGTCATAAGCGAGTCGATAAATAATTCCATTACGGCCTTCCAACGTTCTTGGGCTCTATCCGCTGTCAGTAAACGACGGTGTCAGGGAGGAAAGGAGGGGAGGGGGAGGGGGAGGGGAGGGGAGAAGGAGGGGGAGGTCTTTTCTGCCACAGCAACGCGTGGCTGGGTACAGCTAGTACATATATATGATGTCTTTCATGTATATGTATCATATGCCTATGTTTGTGGTAAATGTACACTTGGTATATCATATGTGTATATATATATAATAAAATATATATATTTGCACTTGTCTATTTATATATGTAAAATTAAATATATATATATATATAATATTGCTGTATATAATTTTCTTATCCGTTTTAACACTGAACCTGCACTTATCATTAATTATATTTAAAAAAAATTAATATATATGTGTTAATATATATAATGTATTTCATAAATATATCTAGCTCAAATTCACTCCCTTCAAAAAGTGGCTCAAAGCTCACTATTTCTCCTTGGCTTGCAACCACATGGATCTCTCACTGCATCTTCCTGTGGCGGCTGACTATCCATGCCTCAGATTCACATTTGGGTGTGACATTGCGTGTGTCACAATTTGTTTAAAAATAATAATAATAATAATAAATTATAATATTTATATAAATACAATCTCAGTGTGTTGCTCGATGTAGTCCATTATGTAGAGCCTATGCTCCTTTAGTCGTGACTGACCGCACGTCGTAGAATTTCTGAGTGACTGTGCGTGTACATTAGATTTGTTTGATATCGGTGATATTATTACGTTGAACATAACTAGTACCTGTACACTGAGGATAAAAACTGATCTAAAATTGAACCGAGCTGTAGAAAATGACCTCACTATGAACTTCTTTTTGCAAAGTGGTTCTTGATGCTGTTCCCCAGACAACACTGCAATGAGTTTCTTGTATCTATAAGCTGTTAGCCTACATTTGTGGTGTGTATGATGTAGAACTTGTGAACACATATGTGTGGAGAAATGTAGCGGTGTGCAGATGCTCCCTGCAGTAGCTTCTTGTTGTTGGTCAATGCCTTGAGTTCAATTTCGTGTAGCCTATTCCAGGTATCGCTGTCAAGTTTTAGTTCGAACCAGGGTGACAATTGTCAGGGGGTTGGGGGGTTCAACCCTCCCCAGTCTTTCTTAGAGCCCCATGTTAAAGTCTGGTTTTCACACCTCAATTCCAAGTGTATAATGGTCCAACACCCCCCCCCCCAGTTATTTTTCCACAATTCTTACACTGGTTCGAACACAGATGTCTGATGCTGCTGAAATGCTAATATTGCTGAGTTTGACAACATGAACGGCATGATTTCCTCTTTTGGCTTCGATAATTATAATCTAGTAGAGATTCAAACATTTATTAGTTAAGAATAGTTTTATTGTTTGTCATGTTTGGTATGCTTTGGTGAATGCTCGTTGTGTTTGTAAATGTGGTCCCAGTGAACTGTAAATTTAATCGCCTCACTTTTTCTTTAGAGCCGGACATGGCTGCCGTAAGGTAATCCATGAGAACAACTTTATATATCGGCTTGACAATAATCGAATGCTAATTTGCCAGAAAGGCTCGCCCTATATTTAGTCCAACAGTTAAATGTGCATCTGTGCTCCCTGTATTGTTGTTGTAATTAAATTTATAAAACACTGCATCAAGAAAGTCCCGAGAGCAGTTTAAAGACTGCATAACATATAGAACTGTTATTACCCTAGCTTGTGTTACGTGGCTCTTTGTAACAAGTTTTCCATGTATCGTTGCATCTATCTGTTCCTTGACTTTCTTATTTATTTATTTTATTTCTTTTGGTAATGCATGCAATATTTGTCAGATCGGAAATTTATCACGCTGTCACCTACTGTGCAGAAGTAGTGTTACAAATTTAAATCTAATCGTTTGCATTTTGAACTTCATTCCGCTGTTTTTTCTTTGAGTCCGTTCGGGATAATGTTCATGTTTCTGATGGTAGTTGATAATGCTGCGGTTTTGCCGTGCTGCACGTTTCCCCACAGTTTGGCATTTTTTGACATTGCCATTATTCTTGCACATTGTTTATATTTACATGTCCAAGAGTTTCTAGCTGCACTGCAATATTTTTCACATTCTGCTTGGCGTTTTTTCTCAATTTGCTCAGCCATACAATAACTCGGATACTTGTTCTGCAACAGACATACATGTATTGGGTTTTGTTAATATATATTATGATACCCTGAAGGAAATTGAAAGTGTTTATTGTCTCAAATTCAAGTGGTTTAATTGTTTAATTGTCTTTTACAGTAGTTGACCTGTGAGCTTCTTATGATTCTCATCAGTTTGTTTTAAAAGTGTCCGGTTTTTCAGATCCTGTAACTTGGTCAGGCTTGGGCACACATACACGCACATTCCTCTTGTCCAGCATCAGGCATTTGCTGTGATTGGTCCCTCCATTTTAATGACCTTCCTACATCTCGAAGGCTAAACTAATGACTCAGTTTTTCTTATCATTGTCCCGCTCCTTAAAGACCCCTCTTTTCCTCCAAAGTTTTCTTGCTGAAAGCGCCTCTGAATTGTCATAATGTGAAGAGCACTATCCTATGGACACTACATGTTCAGGATAGAGCAGAGTGTGAAAACTGGTCAGCACGTGCTCAACCTACTCTGGGCAGAAGTGTTGAGATGTGAATTCCATGAGAGGCATTCAGCCCATTTTACCCAGGAAATGTGTGGTCATCATGTTATGTAATGTAAATACATGAGACCGGACTACTATCTGATCAATTTTGCTTTTATTTTTCATTAGCTGAACTATCTTCATCAAACTGACACAGAGAGCTTTGCATCCTGGCCTTTCTAGTGCTTGTTATGAGTGAGTGCTCGAACTGGTTAAAATGAATGCACAAATTTCTTTAGGTTACTGATTAGACTTCTGATCCATCAAGCTAGATTGTCCTCCTCATTTCAATCATTCATTGGCCTCGTGGCCCATAGAATGGAGTAGCAGAGAAATTAATTTATTTTCGGCATTCTCGGTGTATAACAAGAAAACTGTCAGAAATAACGACAATGGGCCTCAAACCCTGGTGATGATACAGGAGTGGAATGTAACCAGGTCTGCCATATAAATCATTTTGCAAGCGTTAGCATCAAATTACTAATTTACATGCGAGATGTACTCCACTGGCTCCCTTACCCACAGCGCCTTTCGCAAAATTCTTAACAATACTTATAGAATTTCCGTCTTGGTCCGGTGCTGCTTTGAGGGTTTGGCTCCTTTATACTTGTAGGAGCACTGCTGCTCGACCACGCGTGTTGAACGCCGCTGCTCTCTCCGCTCAGCTGCACAAGCGGTACTTATTGTTCCACGCTTACGGACTGCAATCAGGCAGCGCCGTGCTTTCTCCATGGCTGGCCCTGCGACCTGGAATGAGCTCCCTGTTATCCTTTGTCAAATACCTATATTGGCCATTCTACTTCTACTTCATTTCTTTCTCTTCTCAAGACTGTCTTATTCGACCGGGGTTGGACTGGGAGCGCTCCTGAGCAGTAACCTTGAAGGAGCGCTATATCAAATTTTCAGTAAATAATAAATAAATAAAACTGCAGATATTATCATATGTTATAGTAATAATCGTAATCGTAATCTCGAGATTTCTACAGCACCCGCAAATTATATCAGTTGAAGACTCGTAAGATCTTTGATTAGGCTATTGGTATTATATGCGGTTTATGCTTTCTAAAGTGAGTTGAATTTTTGGGTCATGACTGTAGACTCATAGAGATGCGCTACAAGTATTGGTTGGTGTGGTCTTTGCCCCGCATCTCCCATAATCCACTTGGTTCAGTAACTCCAGTTTATTTCCACAGTTGCTCGGACTCTGCGTTGTGTGACCCCGTTCTGTCGGCGAAAGAGTAACAGAATGTTGAAAGGTATTTTTTGCACTCTGTACAAGTTGATGATGTTAAAGTGTTGTAGCAGCAATTTTTATGGAATTTGTTATTTGATAGGTAATGATAATCGTTATGATTGGTTCTGTAAGAGTTCACATAGCATATACTATGATGTACTATGTGACTTACGGTAGGCGATATTAGGGGACTTTGTTTTACTAATTGCGGCATTGTGATGTAGGGCTGTAAACGCTGGGTTATAGATGGTTGTTTTAAGGGAAGAACTTCCTAAATGAATCTCAAGGATTTCTGTGGGTTACTTGTACTGTTACATTCGGATTTGGTTTTTCTGGAGACCTGTAAATTTGATTCGAGTTTGCGACCAAATTCTGTGAAAACTGAACACGGGGTTTATCTGAAACCCGATTCCAGAAACGGTAAAATTGCGCAATTGACAAAATTCTCTAAAATAATATTTTTCTGCCAACTGCCTGAGTCCCCAAAACGGCGATCATGTACTATCAGGGGACGAAAATTACGCAGTGTCTTTTGCAGTGCCGTCATCGTTGTCATTGCACGTCTTTTTCGTGAGGGTCGGTTAGGGCTCAGGTTAGGCATCGTGAGGGTCGGTTAGGGTTAGTGCTAGGGTTAGTTTAGCCATTAGAAACTCTGGTGGATTGATAGCAAGAGACAGTCTGTATTTTTCGTCCCCTGATAGTACATGAACGCCCCCAAAACTACTATGTGCTTGTCAACAATATCCTGCATTGTATTTTCGAAAATATCTGTAAAATTTTATTTGCTCAAATTTTTGTGTGCTTAGAATATAAGTTTCGGGGATCCAACGGAAATACTGTTTTTGGATTGTGCGCTTTTAGTAATTACTTAAGTATTTGATAATCCTGCAAGCAGCATGCAGGGTTAAAGTTTATGGAGACTCATGCAGAGCTGCAACCAAGATAAATAATATGGTAGCCCAACAATGAGATGAAAAGCGTCTTCTGACCTACAAGAGCCTCCTATTTCCGCCATTTATCCAACGTTTTCTTTGCCACGCACCAGTGTATTCAGAGACTGTCTACAAATGCAGAGGGAAATAGGTTTCAAGTTATGAAAAAAACTTGTATATAATATTCTTGGTTTTCAGAAAAATCTTGTAATACATTTCAGGCTATATACAAACTCTACGATGTCACCTATGAGCAATCACCTGCGCCTAACTTTGGTGAGCGCATTTGCCGGAATTGCACTTTTCAGCGCATTGGCGCTTTATTTTCGTCGTCGCAAACGGAAAAAAGCAGGTCTCTACCATGAGATTTACGTTGAAGAAAAGTCCGACGAATATGCTGAATGTAAACGGCCAAATTCCGTCGATAATTCTAGTATCGGCAGCCTAAGGAGACGTTCGCCAAGAGTGGTGGATGTTAACGGAGGTAATGGATAAAATGTGCTTTTTTCTGTTAATAAATTGACGATGGTTATACCAATAATATTTTTTCAGTTCAAACTGACTGACCACAAATATGATTACGTAAAATAATAAGATCACACGATGACAGATTGTATAAGTGCAGTTTGTATGTCTGTTAGACACTGTTCATCCATCCTGATGCTCATTTTAGCATCACCACATAGGGATTGGAAGGCTGAGTCAACCTCACAATTGCTCTTTGTTATTGATGATCTGTTGTACACTGTACACTAATGAACTTTATCAGGAAGGCAATATATAAAAACAATACATATTGTATTTGCAGCTACCTAAGCACTTGAAAATGTGCAGAAAATTCATGACAACCTGATAATGCATGCATGTTAAACAATGAGATTATGGTTGAATAATATACAGAGCGGAGACATTGATGTTTTGTATATTTTAGATGTATCTAACGCCAGCTACACGTCCAGTCCCATGAAGCGATCATATTCCAGTCTAAGCGTTCGATCTGATGCGAACAGCAGTTGCACCGTCATCGCCTGCAATGCTGTGCGTGCGGCCAACGTTACTCCGGGTCAGCTGCTCGAGTTGGGTGAGAAAAAGGCAGATCAGATAGCTGGGTTTTGTTTGGATCTATCTGTTCCTGGTCTTCAGATGGGTCACTTACTTAGCATGGATTGGATTCTCTTGTATACCAAAAGTTAATGCATGACAGAGAAATTGAAGGGGAAAGAGCTCTACACTACAGGTTGGCTAAAAGTTGTGCTGTTGGATTGGATTATGGCGTCTATTTGGCGCACGATTAACGATGGACTGGGTAAAGGAAAAGAAGGCGTCCAGAGTCCGGCTCCAGGACTCTCTGCCGAGGCTTTCGCCGACTACTTTGATCAGAAGGTCTCTGATGTCAGGTCGGCTACTGACGGCGCGCCGCCGCCGGTGTTTCGTGACATCGCAACGGACGACCGGTTCCTCGCTTTCTCGCCCGTAACGTCCGACATCGTGTGCCGGATGGTCAACGACGCCGTTGACAAATACTCCATGAAGGACCCGATGCCGACGTGGCTGCTCAAGTCCTGCATCGATCTACTCGCTCCATATATCGTGTCGGTCTTCAACTCATCGCTGTCCTCCGGTGCCTTTCCGACGTACTACAAGGACGCCTACGTCACTCCTCGACTGAAGAAACCGACGCTTCCGCCCTGCGAGCTCTCCAGTTACCGACCGATCTCCAACCTGTCATTCCTGTCAAAGCTCCTTGAGCGGGTCGTTAGCATCCAGCTAACCGAGTTCCTGTCGTCGGCTGGCCTTCTTCCAGTTCATCAGTCGGCCTACCGGAAACACCATTCGACCGAGACCGCTCTTCTTAAGGTTGTAACAGACCTTACGGAAGCGATCGATGCGGGCAACCACGCTTTGCTTGGTCTGCTCGATCTCTCGGCAGCCTTCGATACGGTCGACCATGATGTTCTGGTTGAGCGCTTGTCCAGGACGTACGGGATCCGCTCAACCGCGCTTGACTGGCTTCGCTCCTATCTCTTCAATCGCCGACAGACGGTGCTCTTCGACGGGGTCTTCTCAACCATCCGCTCTCTTTTCTGTGGCGTCCCTCAGGGCTCTGTTCTCGGCCCGCTGCTGTTTCTGCTCTACACCGCCGACGTGGGTGAGCTTGCTACAAGTCTCGGCCTAGCATCTCATTTCTACGCCGACGACTCCCAGCTCTACACGTGGGGACATCCATCAACTGTCGAGCAGCAGAGGGGAAGAATGGAGCTTGGCATTGAGCGGATTGCCGACTGGATGCGGTCGAATCGACTGCGGCTTAACCCCGAGAAGACCGACTTCCTGTGGTGTGCGACCAGAAGACGGTGTCTCCATCTCGACACCGGCGCGCTGAGTGTCTGTGGGGCCCTGATACGGCCTTCGACTTCCGTGCGCGATCTCGGCGTCCTGCTGGAGTCAGATCTGTCCATGAGGCGCCATATCGCCTGGACAGTAGGTTGTTGCTTCCGGCAGCTCCGTCTCATCAGGAGCTGCATCAAGTCCTTGCCCTTTGAGGCCGCGAGGGCGGCCGTCGCCGCTTTCGTCACTTCCAAGGTGGATCGCTGCAACAGCTTGCTTGCCGGCGCGCCTGCGTGCCTCTTGGACGGACTCCAGTCAGTGCTTAATGCCGCGGCGAGGCTAGTCTGCAACAGGAGAAAATACGACCACGTCACGCCGCTCCTCCGTGATGTCCTCCACTGGCTGCCTGTTCCATCTCGCATCGAATTCAAGCTCTGTTTGCTCGTGTTCAAATCGCTTCACGGAGCTGCGCCCGAGTACCTGCGCGATTGCTGCATAGAGACTCATTCCTCCGCGGCTGGGCTTCGGCTCAGATCATCCGAGAGGTCTGATTTGCGTGTGCGGAGAATGAGATCGTGCTTCGGCGATCGTGCCTTCTCGGTCGCTGGTCCTCGTTGCTGGAACAGTCTTCCTCTCGCTATCCGATCAGCAGGCTCAGTGGACTCTTTTAAAGCCAGGCTAAAATCACACTTGTTCGCTAGGGCTTATCCGGTGTAGCTGGTTTTCTGTAAGGCGCCCTTGTAACGGCATGGCTGTGTTACTGCGCCATATAAATCGTCGTAATTATTATATTATTATTATGAATGATTGATAAAGGAGGCGGATGGGTGTAAAGAGAAGTTGAAGAAGGTAACAGAACAGAGGCGTACAACATTGAATTCATTTGGGAAGTAGAAATTATGTTTACTGATCAATACCATTTTATATATTTTTTGCTTTGGTCTGAGCTTTGTGTGCCCATCAAAATTCAGGTGAGACTTTGTGATTCCATTATTGTTGATACGGTTCACACCTTCTTCAGTTAGAAAAATTTGATCTTCTACAAATATTGTATCAATTGACTTGTTCATGCAATATTGATAGTTTTAATTGCAGTGGAAGTTCATTGTTACCCTAATTTGAGAGCCATACTGACTGCAGTCTTGCTGCATGCTTATGATCTCTTGTGTTTTGTTTTTGCCTGAAGGTTTGGAGCATGTTGTGAAAGCACAGAATCGGTGGGACTTGGCGTTGCAACAGATTGACGAGATGGAATTCCTGGTGAGTCTCTTTGACTGTCTTGCAATTTAAATGTTTGATGATACAAGTAAGTCTTTGAGTGACGAAATCTCCACATGCGAACGCCTCTTCAATTGTTTATGAATGTCATTTGACGCAAAGTAGGAATCACTTAGTTTATGCACACAAGTTTATTATACTGTGTCGGCATAGTTCCAAATCCCCAGTATATATTGGCAGACTCCATATCCTAGATCTGCCCTCCACTCCATTTTACATGTTCCCATTCTTGCTATTCCTACATCTCTCTCTATCACTCTATAAATCTATATCTTCTCTCATGGTGCTCACGCTGGAAATGTTACTGAATTTATTTATTGCTGCTCATATATGATAGGGCATAGCCGGGTGCCGTTTTTCAACCGGGTACCGGGTCCGGTTACCGGGTAGTTTGAATAAAATCTGCAGGGTCCGGATATTAAAAGTAATCGTTAATCTCTAAACTGAATAGTATGTGCCCACTTTGAATGTTGTCAAACGAACACCACTCAGTTTGTTAGCTACCTTTGGTGGAATTGAGTAAAACTCTTCGGTGTCAGATTTTAACTATAGTTCATTTCTGCCAAGGGTTATTGATTGAGAGGTGCCAGTAATATCTGTTCATGAACTCTGCTGATAGAATCATTGTATTGTATAGAAATGCTGAACTGTCCAGTCAGGCAGGAGGAAGTCAGAGGTCAGCAGCCCTGATAAACAGTCCTGTTTCTGTGGTGTATGCAGTCCAACTACATGTAGATATATTTAAAAGTGCACCATCCCTTAAGCTGTGAGATGTATACATGGTCATATTAGGGAGGGGGCGTATTAAGCTTGGCTGCAATTAAGCATGTCAACAGGTGGAAGGTATCCCTTCTGACAAGTCTTAGTCTCTCTGACTTGAATGAGAGTGTGACAGACCAAACAGACTTTAAAGATAAGGGATTAACAGTTGACCACTGGCCGACCTATATACTAGCTATGGTCAGTGGAGCACCTGTGTGTATATATATATATATATATATATATATATATATATATACACACATGAATATATAATATGTATGTACATACATATATACACTCTTCCCCTTCCTATACTTCTTCACCTTCTACCACAGTTTCTCCCCTCCTCCTTCATCATCGTCTTTCTCTTCTCTGTTAGATATATTTCAAACAGCCAAGCAGCAGGAGAAAGAGGAAGGGGTAATAGAAGAGAAAGAGGAGGAAGGAAGAAGAGGAACGGATAAAGAATGAAAGAGGGTGCCACTCTTCTATTTAATATATATATATTTATATATTATTCCTTTTCTCCTTCACGGTCTACCACTGTTCCTCTCAGGAAGGGGTAGTAGAAGA
The DNA here is from genome assembly GCA_945859605.1 of Lumbricus rubellus. Lineage (NCBI taxonomy): Eukaryota > Metazoa > Annelida > Clitellata > Crassiclitellata > Lumbricidae > Lumbricus > Lumbricus rubellus. The sequence goes on along the minus strand of OX243812.1, from coordinate 52,006,736 downwards.
AAAGTGGAGAGGGAGGAGTAAGGAGGAGATACAGCGTGGAAGAGGGTGATACAATTTCTCCCCTCCTCCTCTTTCCTTATCCTCTTGCTGGTAGGCTGTTTGAAATAGGATAATTTAATATAAAGCAATCATCAGCAGGCTGTCTGTTCTGTGATTGTATGTTCACTCTACTATAATGCGCAGTTGAGAGATCTTGCAGGTGAGCTGTTAAGCCCTTTGATGTGTGGTATGCCATAATTACCCATCCGGCCCGGATTGCCTTTCATCACCGGGTCCGGTTATCTGCCGGGTGTCAAATACCTGGCAATTCCGGGTAATCGGTCAGCAGCCGGCTATGCCCTAATATATGAGTTTCAGATTACATTATAACAGACAGATCTAGGTAATATTATTACCTAGATCTGTCCCGATTTATTCAGAGAAGATTGACTACATATGAGAAGACTAACCACATGTGAGAAGACTAACTACATGTTAAATCTGTTGTCCGTTGACGCTGTGGTACAGGACGAAGAGAGTCGGGCGCTTCGTCTGCAGCTCCAGCAGATGATCGAGCTGACGCGACGCATCCAGGAAGAGTACAGAGGCGAATATCTGAGCCAGATCTGTACGTCGGCCGCCATTGACGCCGCTCTCGTTGAGATGGATCGTGAGTTCGAGCAGCAGCGGCGCAACAATAGATGTCCGTACGAAGAGTCTTCGAGCGACATGGACTCTTTTGTCTCCGCTCTCGACGTTAGTAGCAACTTGTTTCGTAAATGCGGTGACAATTTTTATGGCATGTTCCTCTTGCGTGCTGAACGTCTATGTTTTTGTTCTGCAGAAATTTATGTCTTTTCGTTGCGAAATAGTTTTGTTTTGTCGTTATTTTATGGGTTGTGAAAGCAATTGTCTGAATTGTCCGGATTTTGATAGTTTGGCACAGCAGTTGTGGTAAATAACCGGCCATTTCATTTACATTATTCAACGGATCAACAGATGTAGCTTTTCTTTATTGACTCACATACTTTACTTTTTGTGATGATATTCTTTGCTAGACAGCATCGCAGTCAGACCATGTAAGGCTTTTATCATATAGATTATTTTTTAGCTTTTTTATTTTTCAGATTTAGAATGTCAGTAATTTTCCCAGTGTAATGAATGCTGTTAGATTTTTTGTGTTTACTGTGTTCAAGTGTGATACATTTGACAGGATGAGGGTCTGTACATGGAAACACAGGCTTTTGTACAGTTGTATGCTGTCTTGTGGTACTTTGCATTTAACTTTTTACCTCCTGCTATTTGCCACTGATGTAAATAAACTTTAATTCTTTCTCATTTTTGGACTGCTTAGAGATGACAGCATTTGTTTGTTTCTGAATTGGTGTGTTTTATTTGGTATTTGTCTTGAGAATTGATGCACGGCACTGCTTCTGTTTGTCTCAGATGGCTGATCTGTCTGACTTGGAAGATCAAAAGGAAACATTCCAACACCTGGCTTTGTACGAGGCGGCTCTTCTCGAACTCACCTACGGCTCGGTTCCATGCAGGTGCCTCAGGTAAATTATTAATTATCTGTACAGTTAATTACACCACAATAAAAAAAATCTTATCTGCATTCTGCAGGAATCATGATTTAAACTTGTTCTTTATTAGTATCTGAATATATATTCCTTTGCCGTGGTGGTGTTCCACTGGTGTACTCAGCATTTATGTATGTCTATATTGAATTATTGGTGCTGTGCTATTATATAGTCGAGTGGTTGGTGTGTAGAACTAGCGATTGAGATGTCGAATGTTAAAATTTCTGCCAAGACAGAAGCTGTATGTTCAGTTAATGCACCAGGACAGAAATTTGCTTGTTCAACAAATGCATAACTTGCAGCAATCTTAGCCCCACCCCCGATTTGGTGTATCTAGTTACCTGACAATATGGATGACAATGATCTGCTTAGGACTGTTTATATTTTATACATGTATGTCATGTAGTAAAAATTGTAATTGTCTCAATAATTGGATCATATAAACGACCTTATAGACAAAAGTCAAATTTGCTTGTAACATACAAGAGTCAAATTGTTTTGAAATGTGTGCTATTGTTTTTCACACGAATGTGAAAAAATTAAACAAATGTTGGATGTGTAGTGACTGTTCTCATTGTATAAATAATGGTGTCTTTGTATAGTTAGTAGTTTTGTTTTTAAAAGTCGTGAAGTCATCCATAAGGATTGCTCTATTTATGTAATGAATAATATTAATAGTGTACGAGTTTCTCACTGAATTTCTTTAATCCAGATCTTGAGGCAACTCATAGGAGGCTACAAATAGGTCCCTTGTACGCAGTTGTTTGTGTATACTTAGCTTTCACTGCACTGTAGATTAGATATTTTGTCTGCTTTTAGAACAAAGATGGTGAACTGTTCAACGGACACAGAATTTCTGACCAAACTTCACTGCATTCGACTTGCCTTTTCGGTAAATCTATTCTATTCTATTTTGGATTTATAAAGCACCTCTTACAGTACAACCTAATCAGAGGTAATGTTGTTAACAATTTAACAAACGAACAGCAATCTGCCATTTTGCCACACGAACAGCCAAGTGCTGTTTGTGGTCAACCAAGTGCTGTTTGTGGTCAACCAAGTGCTGTTTGTGGTCAACCAAGTGCTGTTTGTGGTCAACCAAGTGCTGTTTGTGGTCAACCAAGTGCTGTTTGTGGTCAACCAAGTGCTGTTTGTGGTCAACCAAGTGCTGTTTGTGGTCAACCAAGTGCTGTTTGTGGTCAACCAAGTGCTGCAGATGTCCAGAATCAAGTTGAATAGCACTAGATCTGATTTTGTTGGGAGTCTGTGAGAATCAGCTGACTAGTTGAGTTCATGACTAAATTTTGATAGATAGTATCTAATCGAATTTGATGGATGCCTTAAAACAATTTTAATAAAACAATTTTATTAAAACGATTTTATTAAAACAATTTTATTAAAACAATTTTAAGTCCTTTCAAGATGTTTTCATAATTTAGCTTTTATGCATATTTCTATCGGTTCTGATCTGTTCAATTATTTTTTTTCAGGACATATTTCGCGATGACGCAAACCGGGACTTTTTTGCCTCCCTGGGTCGTCAACTCATCACAAATCTGTTGATCAACGCTGATCGGGTTAGCTAATCGAATCTCTAATCTAATGACTTCTATAGCACCAGGACATCAGTCGTTGGTAGTTTAGAGGTTTGAAGCGATTTCTACTACATTGCTGCATTTCATGTGACCCAATTTTATTTCCAATCTGAGTCTTTCTGAATCTGGCAAAAATCGACGATTCAGGTAAAAGTATCAATTGAGTTTCAAGTGATAAATCATTTATGTTTATGCATTAATTAGCCTTAGTGATGATGGTTTATGTTAAATGCAAGGTGAACTGGTTGTCCCACTGTCCCAAGCATCCACAGTGCAGCATAGAAACATCACTATGATCAGTCAAGCTTTTGGAATTTATAAGATGATTTGCAACCTACAACACAAACCCTTTAATTATATCATCTGTTTAGTACGAAGTATGCATAAGTTGTAGTTGTTATGTTAAAAGTTATTGTTGTACAATTGCAATTGTAAATCAATAATTCATACTCGATGATGTGCTGATGTTGAGTAATATTTCACTAATGACTTGACGATGTCTGATTATTTTCTGTAGGATCCGGATGAATTCCAGACGGCGTATGATGCGCTGATCGCTTACGTAAAGAACCAAGAGAAATGGGGTGAAATGGAGGAGGAACTTAAAGCGAGAGGGGTGAGTGTGCGCCTCTGATTAAAAGTTTTGAAATAGGGTTAAGCAAGTATGCTGTAATTGAAGTAGTGACAGACAGAAACCATTGTGATTTAGTGCTTGGTTTTTGCTATTTTAATTGAGTCTTTTAGTGGGCGTTTAATCCTTGAAAAATGGAGAGTTTGTACAGTAAATGACCTGTTTGTTCTTCTAAATATCAATTTGGGACTTTCTTATCTGAAGACTGAACTGACAGATAGATAACTGATATATATGTATGAACTGATAAGAATTGCAGTAGGCCTAAAATGAATGATTATCTTAAACCACATATACAGTATACACGCACACACTCTCAAGTGGCTGTTGCCATGAAACGCTATATGTTGGATCTATTATTGCACATCTTCAGGTCATGCATAGTCAAAAATTCAGCCGGCATAGTTATACTCCACTGGTCTCTTTTTATAGGTACAATGGTACATTTAATGTGAACTCATCTTAAACTGTTTGGTTGTTGCTGTTGCTTAAATAGGTGAAGCTGATGTCCTTCTACGATATTGTCATCGACTTTCTTATGTTCGACGCTTTCGATGACTTAGAAAAGCCGCCGTCGTCCGTAAATACCGTCATGCAGAGCCGATTGCTAACGAGTGGCTTCAAAGAGACGGTAAGCATCTTCTGGTGCCAGATTTAATTGTTTTATTGTTTGTGTCTTTGAGTGAGACTGTTGCAAGTGATTCGCATCTGATTCCTCAGATTCACATTTCGGTGTGACCTTCAAGGAGACGGCTAGCATCTTCTGGTTCCATATCCAACAATGTGTTGTTTACATGTAATGTAATTAGTAATTTCTATAGCGCCGCTCACAGTCGAGGCCATTCAGTAGCGCTCCCAGTGCGATAACCTCTAGAGAAAAAATAGGTCTTAAGAAGAGAGAGAGAGAGATGCAGATAACGATCCAGAGAGTAGAGTCCCACGCAGAGTGGAAGGAAGAGAATTCAATAAGGAGGGCCCAATGATGGTAAAGGATTGAGTTTGAGCAATAGTGGTCTGAGCTCGTGGAACTTTTGTTTATCTTTTTGTTTATCTTTGAGTGATACTGATACTGTTGCAAGTGCTTTAACTCAATGGCTCAAGGTTGCAATCAGTTTAAAAGATTTTCAAATGCTGATGAAATGAGCTGTAACTAATACCTTATCCTTCTATGGTTAATGGATAAGCACTGCTTATTCATTAATCATAGATTAAGCAGTTTTAAATAGATTAATCCAAAAAGTCAAGAGCAAAATATTTCAGAACAATTTACGGCCAATGTGAGATTTTTCGTCAATGCATGCCTTCAAGATGTGTTTCCAGTCCATCTTATGACTGTCTTATTTGGCCGTGTGGGTGGGGGTTGGGAACGCTTCTGAGTAGTCCTATTGAAGAGGTGTTATACAGATGTTCATGATGAATGAATGAACGAAGTGCTTTTGAAACTCCTGTTAATAAATTTTACAGGAGAAACTATGCACAAGTCATTTTTCCATTCTAGGTACCATGCTTGATGAATTTATTGTATGCAGCACTAAATTCAGAATAAGTTGTGGAAAGTTATTGATCATTGATGTATTATAGTTTGTTATTTTATGTATACCAGAAAATTTGAAATTTTAGCAAGATCATGATTTATTTGTGCAGGCGCTATCCACTGCTGTCTGGACGGTGTTGAAAACAAAACGAGCGATGTTAAAGGCAAGAATTATTGTCTTCTTTGCTTTCAACAAAATTGTTGCCACTGTGAGAGTATATACCGATGCATGTGTAATGAACATAATTGTGGTTGGAGAAGTTTGGTTTTGTCTAAAAATTTATGACATCAGATGTTGATGTGACCTATTTATATACGTTCTTTGGTAAAAGCAGATGAAAGTTAGGAAATTTGTTCAGTTTTATTAAGCTTTTTTGGTGGACAATTGATGAATTAAAATTTCACGTTAATTTAAACTTCTGATGAATTGTGTTGCTTCATTTTTAATTTAATTCTAGCCTTGCTACGGGAATTAGACTGATTTTGAGTATTTTTAACCCGTGAGGAAATGATCAGGACCTGACCGACAGTTAAATTCGACTCTTGTAATATTAACTTGTGATCATTCTTTCGATTGCTGATCGTAATCATAAGTGCGTTGTGTTGTCACTTTGCATTTATCAAAAGGTACGCAAGAATGAGTATGAAACTACTATAAGTTTAGCCTCGTTTGTTTTTGAAATGCTACGAGTTTTTCTTCTTTTGCAGTTTCCAAAAGGATTCATAGCTCACTTCTATTCCGTTTCTGAAAGTATTAGTCCAGTGCTGGCTTGGGGATTCTTTGGCCCTGATGGGTCTCTGAAAGACATGTGCAATTTCTTTAAGGTGAGATTGATGACTTTATATAACCTCTCAGTTCTGATGATTTTGTCGTCATGCACTTCGAATTTAGTTTGAGTGGCATTAGTGTGATGTGATTGATTGAGTAAGTAAGTGATAAAATGTAGACAGTGAGGTTAGAGGTGAACCTTCATGTATCTTCATTCTATTGAAGGCACGAAACTATAGGTAAGTAAATAATCTAATCTAATAAATAAATGGAAGATGACTAGTTAGGCTTCTTATATGCCATAGATCTGTGGATAGCTGTAGTCCATCTTATTTAAATCATTTTAAATTTGAGATTCCAGAGATTCCAGACAGTAAGCAATTTTAATCCAAATTGATTGAACGAATGAGTGCTTCTGAGTAGACCCTTGAAGTGGTGCTGTAGAAATTCTTGAATGAATGGGAATCTGTTTTTGTTACAGAATTTGGTTGGTTTGTTGAGCAACTGTGTCATTCAGCAACAGGAGAGATTTCTCCACTTTAATTTTCTTTCAGCAGTTTTTAGAATTTAGGATGATTTTAGTTTCAAACTGTATCCATCAAGTTAATTATTGACGGCAGACACGGTGGTAAAACAGTTAACCTTGGAGCCCTGTTTGTTGTAAATTTCAGAATCAGGTTCTCGGTTTCATGTGGGACGTGTTTAGTTTCGACAAGGTCCGATACACAACCGTTGAGGAACTCGCCGAGGACATCCTTCGTCTGGCAAAGGACAGAGCCGACATTGCCAGCGAACGTCTTACTCCGGTCAGACCCCTCCGATGAACGCCTGCTCTGCCGCGTTACCATGGATACGATGGGGAGCAGTGGAGGAAGTTTTGTTTGGACTGACGAAAACTACTTCTCACCTGCTACTACTACTGTGAATGCATGTCAAGTGATCAAAGTGTACAGTGATAGGGACAGTGAAGTTTCTTAAATCGCACGTAGTTGACGGTTAGATGAATAGCTGTGCTGCCGGTGCGCACGTCAGTTGGTGACAGCGTTGCGGCAGTTGGGGTAGGTAGGCTGATGATTGCTTAGGCGTAAAAAAAAATTGTTGTGTTTCCGGTAACGCGACCGACCCATTTTTACGGCCGCGACCCAAATATTTTTGTAAAAAATTTTTATTAAAAAAAATTTTTTTTTCAAAAAAAATTTTTTTTTTCAAAAAAAATTTAATTTTTTTCTCCAAGAATATTTTTTTAACATTTGTATTGACATAACATAAGAGACGTCAACAAAATGAAATTAATAGGACTGTTTCTAGAGCAGTTTTAGGTGCAGACAGTCGGGAAATAGGCAGTTTATACTTGCTTAGAACATGTACTTTGTTTCAGCGTGCAAAAAAGACTAGTGGGGTATACTTTTTCGGATAGTCACTGCATAAAAATATTTTACAAAATAAAAATATTTTCCGACCTACCTACCCAATTTTTTTCAGCTCTGTTACCGGAAACACAACATTTTTTTTTTAGGCCTTACTGTCTTGAAAATAATCTGCGTACAGTTGCCGTGGATGGCGTTGTTTGTGACTGATCTAGCAAGACGTTGAACTGCGAATTATTAGCTGCTTTGAGTTGAGGCAGAGCTACGTTCTTTAACAAAGATTTATGGCTTTTGATTTATGTTTATTTCTTCTGGACAATGTAAATTTTAGTCGTAATGCACTGTACTTATTTGTCAGGTTTTACATCCAGTATTAACATTGTCAACAACAAATGTGTTGGATTGTTTAAGATGATTTTTTCCGGTCGTGGCTGAAGGCAGCTATAAGGAGATTATACTTTTCTGTAATTGCGTAAACATAGTGACGTTTGTTTTCCGGATCAGTTGCTTGTACATACTCGCCACTGTATTTTGTAATACTAGTGTTTGTGTGTAAAGTTCAAAATCAACTTACTGTTAAGCAATGAACAGTGTAAAGCACGGTTAGATTACAGGTAATAGTTACACGTAATAGTTCAATAGGTCACTGTTTACAAGTGCTGAAATACCGGGGGAAAAATATGTAGATGTATTCTGTTCTTCTAGATTAGACTCAGCATACATTCGGTGCTGAATTGCATTATTTAGATCATTTACACGAAAATGTATGCGGGCTCCTAAAATGTGCGCTGGATTTATCTTGTGCTTGCATTGGTTACATTTATGTTACAGTCACGTGTTGCATTTTGCCTTTGGAAGCATAAAGGATATCTTCTATATATTTACATACTTTTTGCCATTCCCTCCCATATTTTGAATTACCATCCCCCTTTTGCATACCTGACAACTAAGGCTTGTAAATATTGCTATGTGGCTGGATAATCTTATACTGCCGCGTCCGACACATGGTAAAACTAAATCAATGTATTGATAAATACAGTACTGTTTGTGGTTATGGCTCTAGCTCTACTGAAATAATGTACTATATTTAGATGTGGATTTCCACGTTGGGAATGACCTTCTATCAACATTTCAGTGGCATATCCATCCCTTCGTATTTGTGGACTTCACTTCATACGGCCTGTTGGAAGGCAGTGCAAGGCGGCAATGAATTTTCATACTCATGTAGAAATACTCTGTACTTTTATGGAACCATTTAGAAATACTCTGATCCTTTTCGTTATCACTCTTTCCTCCACACATCATGCTCGAGCATACAAAGATTTCGATTTCAAAGAGTGACAAAAAAGTTAGTGTTCAGGATTATCTGTTCTTGGTAAGTGATTTCTACGGTTGGTCAGTAGAAGCCTTTCGGACTCTTAAATTTCGATTGTTTCGTTGAACTCTCATAATTTGGTTTATACATAATATATTCAGATTAAGGTACATTCAAGCAATTTTATCTGCAATATAGATATTGTGCTCCAGCACCAGTTGAATTGTTGTCGCTGTCCATGCCTTATTGTTCTACACTGCAGGATATGCATTCAAACTGAACTGATAGACAGAAATTTATGTTTGTGCTTTATTTTAGTGGCGCCATAGAAATTGCGATGAAGCAGAATGAATACATTTCAGATTAGAACTTTTAAAATGTCTTCTAGTTACATGTTTCTATGATTGCTTACGTGAAGTTATTGCTGATTTAGGCTACTTAGCAAGCACATCATCTGTCAGAATTGGCTGTACCCCCCCCCCCCCCCGTTATTACTGAATGACTAAAAAATATCAGCTATTTTGGAAGGGAGATTTTCAAGACATTTCTACCAAAATTACTAAAAAAGGTCATCAGTTTTTCAACCAAAAATCTGTGAAAATTTTCCGACCCAATGTAAAAAAAATCCCCCCTCTTGAAAATTTCTTTATCTGTCCCTGTTGTCCTGCACTTTTAATTAATCGAATATCCTCGATCGAGCTCTGCATTGACAAGTGGCTCTTCATTATTAACTGTAATCTACTCCATCAATTGCACTGGCTTCCCGTTCAGTACAGGATAAAACTCAAATTGGCATGTCTGACCTACAAATCCCTCAGCAGCAACACACCTTCCTACCTTCAGTCACTACTAACTCCATACATTCCTCCTCGTTGCTTGCGTTCATGAGGTACAAATCTTTTAGCTGAACCTCAATGCAAAACAGTTATGGGCTCGCGTGCATTCTATTCCTCTGCACCCAAGGAATGGAATCGGCTTCTGTTCTCTCTTCGTAGCTCAATTTCACTTCCTTCAAAAGCACCTTAAAACTCACTACTTCTCCTTGGCGTTTAAGCACATGGATCTCTGACGGCATCTTCCTCTGGCGACTGATTATCCACGCCTCAGATTCACATTTTGGTGTGACCTTGAGGCTTGCGCGCATTAGGATATAAGAGAGGAAACGGTAAAATATTAATATCACATTAAATGGGGAGGAAATAGAACAGGTGAAGAAGTTCTGCTATCTGGGAAGTGTGGTTACAGAGGATGCAAGGTGTCACGTAGAAATAAAAAGAAGAATACCTATGGGAAAAGATGCATTCTACAAAAGGGGGGAGCTACTCAGAGGAAGTCTGAAGACATTGGTGTGGAGTGTTGTTCTGTAGCCTACGGCTCGGAAACGTGGACAATGCGACAAGAGGACATAAAGCGACTGGAAGCTTTCGAGATGTGGATCTGGCGCAGAATGGAGAAAATCAGCTGGGTTGAGCGAAAAACGAACGAGGAAATCTTAGGGAAACAGCGGACTGAAAAGAGAAGCTCAGGACAGAGAAAAATGGCGTCGTTGGACATACGAACCTGCCTGACGGCAGAGAACATAAAGAAGAAGACGAGAGGTGCTTTATAAATTTATAGTATAGATACAATTAATACAGTACCATATGCATTAAGGCTTATGATTTTACCAGAGTGCTGTTTGGCAGCTGGTTAAGAAATAAAGAATATACTTACTTACTTATTTACTTTCTTAGGCAACCTACTTTGCGAAGCAACGCCAAAACTTATTCATGATGGTGAGTTGGGATCTCCGATGACGTTTTGCGATCAATTAAAGTCCTGTAAAACCAATTATTTACCGCACGAAATGAAAAATGTAAAGCTCTGCGCTAAATAATTATATAGTTAGAGCATAGATCTATGAGTTAGAGTCAGAAGGCTCTGGTGTTTCTGCGGCCACCTCACCTGAACAAAAGACACCTCACCGTACTTATAGAAGCAGCTAGAAAGTTGAGAAAATTAAAAATCATGTTTCTTAAATAAAACATAATTGCGGTTTGGCTGAAACCAGTTTATTTAAAGTCTTCATTGCAAATAATTATTTGCATTGTGAGTTAATGATTAGATTTCTGCTGGATTACAGTAATTAGTTAAAATGAGACGCAAGGTGCCTTGGGCCTCGGTAGATCGATGTCGCCGGTTCGAGTTACAAACAACTGCGAAGCTCACTTGAAAGGTAATTGAAATATATACACTATGGCGAGAGGATATAGTTTTAGGCTGCGTTTGTAGGCTCCTTCTAAAACTGTCGCGTGGATTAAGAAGGCTTGTTGCCTATTATGACGGACGTTTGACGGGGGGGGGGGGGGGGGGGGGGTGAAAGAGCGTGACATTACCAACGCATTGCGCACTATTCGCCGATCTTGTTAATTTAAGCTGAATTGCTTTTTATTAGCAGGTCTTCTTATTATCTTTCATCACTGGTCCACTCGAAGTAAAACTGTTTTGTATAATTTTATCTGATTTTTGCATATTTCTGGGGTTTTGATGGTTACCAACGCATTGCGCACTATTCGCCGATCTTGTTAATTTAAGCTGAATTGCTTTTTATTAGCAGGTCTTCTTATTATCTTTCATCACTGGTCCACTCGAAGTAAAACTGTTTTGTATAATTTTATCTGATTTTTGCATATTTCTGGGGTTTTGATGGCTATTGTTGTTTAGTCACTTTAGTGTTTACATACAATATATCAACAATGTCTTATGAGTAGTTCTGTCCTTCTTTTGGAAGTGAAGATTTTTCTTTTGGTACTCGTAGATAAAAAATTATGAAGTGATTAAGAAACACGACTTTGGTGTAGAATTTTGCATCACTTCATCTGTACTGCTCTACATAGTGCCGTGTATGGGCCAATGGCCAGGCATAATGAAATATGGTAAAACCTGTAAATTATTTTTAAACTCCAGTTTAGGTGCGTAAAGTATTTTTCAATGTATACACTTACTTACTGTACATACTGACTTAGTTACTTCCTTGCTTACTCTAAGAAACGGAAGCTGGATGAAGGTTTTTTATGTGTGAAGTAGAAGCTGAATGAATGATCAAATGGTGTAGAAACGGAAGCTGGATGACGGTTTATCGATCTGAAATGGAAGCTGGATAAAGGTTTTATATGTCTAAAATAGAAGCTGGATTAATGATGAAACGCTTAAGACACGGAAGCTGGACGACGGTTTGTCGATCGGATATAGAAGCTGGATGAAAGATAAAGCGATTGAGAAATCTAAGCTCTTTCAAGGCTTTTTTTTTATCTCAAATAGAAGCTGGATTAACAAAAAAGGGTTAAATGCGGCTTCTATATATAGTTCCATTTACCAGCGCGGTGGTTAAAGATAATTTCAGACAACTATCCAGTTTGAAACCATGAGAAATAATTTACACACGAGAAATAATTTACGCACCTAAACTGGAGTTTTACCTGAAATATAGTAAAATAATAACAACAATGAAGATTATGATGATTATAGTCAATAATAATAACATTGATTTTAGGGTTCAAACAAAGTCTTTCCTACAAGAAAATAATAATTGGCACTGCCTGTTCCAGGTATGAAGATGGGTTACAACAGCATCCTCCAGTAAAAATTTTTGGATTCGGGCACCCATTATGCCCACGAAAATTACGGTTATGGAGGTATCTGAATAACAACTTGTTTGTGTGTATGTATTGGGGCATTGTGTGCATCTCAGTGTGTTATTAGAATACTAAAAACTACTTTACTTTTCTGCAGCTTCTCATGCTTCAGTATCTTCACTGAGCTGTTTTCATTTGGAGTCGGCTACAGAAAATGGCATACAAGGCAAAGACGAGACTAAGACTAAGCTGCTTGCCTCCGAACTTAAAAGATGACCACTGCCAGTCTCTGTTTGCAAGCGTTGGCCAGCTGGTGGAATGTCAGGTTGTACGAGACGAGAACACCGGTCTCTGTGTTGGATCTGGATACGTCGAATACGAAACGGATTACGACGCGGAGGATGCGATAAAGATGCTCAACGGAAAACTTGTTCACAATAAATGCATCAAAGTTGAACACCTGCCGTTGATGGAAGACAAGACGCCATCTACCAGGCTACTGATTGAGAATCTGCCGACATGGTTCACGTTTTCGATGCTGGGACTTAAGTTCTCAGACTTTGGTGAAGTGCTAGGATGTCGCACTGAGACTGATCCACACACCGGTATGCCAAATGGTGTAGGATTCGTTGAGTTTGGCACCAAAGAAGAGGCGATCAGGGCAAAGAACTGTCGTACAGGAACAGTCCTACAAGGTGCCAGTATGCCACTGGCTATCAGTTTTGTTGAAAGTCAGTTTGGCGAAGACACTAAAGAGTGTAATGCTGCAGAGAATTATGCTGGAGGCAATTTTGCTGGTGGTAACAAATTTAGCAACTCTTCGTACGGTGGGTCACGATGCCCGCCTGAAGGCCATGGTAACTCTTGGTCTGGTTGCTACGGTCCTCCAACATTTGCTAATGGACCAGGATTCCAAGGACTTCGATCCCAAGGACATCGAATGTACCAAGGTCCTGGGCCGCAAATGAACTTTGAAGATTCAGGGTTGCAGGATCCGAGATCTCAAACTGTACTACCACATCAAGAACGTTTCCAAGGACAGGTGCCTCCTGGGTTTCAAGGACCTCGGCCTCCGATGGCTCCTGGTGATTTTCAAGGACCTCGGTCTTCAATGGCTCCTGGTGATTTTCAAGGACCTCAGTCTTCAATGGCTCCTGGTGATTTTCAAGGACCTCGGCCTCCGATGGCTCCTGGTGATTTTCAAGGACTTCGACCTTCAATGGCTTCTGGTGATTTTCAAGGACCTCGGCCTCCGATGGCTCCTGGTGATTTTCAAGGACCTCAGTCTTCAATGGCTCCTGGTGATTTTCAAGGACCTCGGTCTTCAATGGCTCCTGGTGGTTTTCAAGGACCTCGACCTAAGATGGCTCCTGAAGATTTTCAAGGACCTAGGCTTCCGATGGGTCTAGGTGATTTTCAAGGATCTCGGCCTTCAATGGCTCCTGGTGATTTTCAAGGACCTCAACCACCAATGGCTTCTGGTGATTTTCAAGGACCTCGGTCTTCAATGGCTCCTGGTGATTTTCAAGGACCTCGACCACCAATGGCTCCTGGTGATTTTCAAGGACCTCAGCCTCAGATGGCTTCTGGTGATTTTCAAGGACCTCAGCCTCAGATGGCTCCTGGTGATTTTCAAGGACCTCAGTCTTCAATGGCTCCTGGTGATTTTCAAGGACCTCGGTCTTCAATGGCTCCTGGTGGTTTTCAAGGACCTCGACCTAAGATGGCTCCTGAAGATTTTCAAGGACCTCGGCTTCCGATGGGTCTAGGTGATTTTCAAGGATCTCAACCTCCGATGGCTCCTGGTGCTTTTCAAGGATCTCAACCTCCAATGGCTCCTGGTGCTTTTCAAGGATCTCAACCTCCGATGGCTCCTGGAGATTTTCAAGGACCTGTTTCACCTCCAGGATACTGTGGTCCATCTCAAATACCCTCCAACAGAAACCATTTCCGTGGGCCAGTTCCACAGACATATAGAGGACAAGGACCACAAGTTCCCGGCAATGATTTTCTGCAGCCACCAGTGCCTCCTTCCGGATGCCAGAGTTCACGACCCCCAATGCTCGCAAACAACGGACCCTACTCAGGACAAATGCAACAGATGTGTCAAGGACCTGTTTCATCAGGTCCTACAACAAACTGTCAGGGGCCTATGCCACCCAGTTGGCAGGGTCCACAGATGTTCAAAAATGGAGAATATTCGTCACAGATGCCTAATGGACCAGGTCCCTGGATGCATAACAACGGTGGCAAAAATAACTTTGTACAAGACGAATTTAAAGAAACGGGCAGCTCCATGTCTTCACAAAATGAACCGAGTAGCATAGGACCTGTTAAAAATCGATTGTCAAATCACCGGCATAATCCAGTTTGGCGGTAAAAGAAACTCCTAAGAATTCGACTACAGATCCACTGTTAAATAAAAAATGCATTTAAATCAATTGATTGATGAGAATTTATATAGCACCGCTTCAAGATCCCTACTCACAGGCGCTCCCGGCTCAGGCCAAGCAAAAAAAGAAGTCCAACATTTTTAGCATTTGTGCCCCAACCTTGACAATGTGGACCCACCTTGATCATGTGGAGTGCTACTGTACTTAAGACGTGGTGATGTTCTTACGAGACATTGAACACTTGGAAAAGTCTATCGAGTTGCAAGAGACGTTCTAACGATCTACTGTTTAGAAGTTGCTGTGGCAGCATACTTTTTCATGCTTCTTTTGAACAGGAGAACTCTTAACAGAAGGAATTTGATTTTTTATTTTTTTTTAATGTTTTTTTTACTGGTATGGAAAGGCATACATTCAGGGCTTAAAGTGTGCCTGGGCGGTCATGGACGGCGTTCATGCACTTAATTTCATATCGGAACACAGTCCATTTATTTCGCCAGTACATACAGGAAAGTTAAGGAGCATCGAGGCACTTCTTGTTTACACTTTTAGCACTGCATACATTCATAGATATTTCCAAATGTTTTATATCTGTATCTGCCAGATGTAGTCCGTCTTTGACTGCAGAGCTCTAGTCACAGCCAATAAGTTCAAACATTTCCATATACTGGTAAATGAATATATGCAAGAAATTTTATAGTGGAATGCAGTGCATTCAAGGCGATCATGCTGGCACATGCCTGAACTGTTGATGCTGACCCAGCACCATACAAATAAGGAATTTTGTGTTCCAGTCTTCAGTCAGCTGAATCAATGGTTCATTGCGCTTTGCAATTCATGGATATATTATGCGGTTATGAGTTTCCACACATATTAGATCATGTCTGTTACTATGTTTACATACTGCTGCCTTCAACTATGTGCAGCGTACATTTCCAAATTTAAAATTTAGCATCTAAGACGCACAAGTTTGTTTAGGTTTGTTAGCTAGTCATGGGTGCAGTGCTTTTCTGAGTTATTTAAAATGCATTTTTATTATGTTGGTTGATACATACAATACATACATCCAAAAAGAGTTGGAACGAAGAAGAAAAAATAACGACACATCATGGCAGTAAAGTTGGTATAATTATTGAATGTATTTGAGGTACCAGTATAATTGGTCACATTTATTTATTCCGCAGTTTTAAAGATGTTGAATTATTATCTTAGACTTCTGGCACTGTTCAGAGTTGTTGTCAAATGATATGTTGGATGATGTCGGTATCACTCCAGACAATACAAAAAGTGGTGCTTTGGAATCTGGTTGCAGCAGCTCCTGTGAGCCGGCCTTTCCACTTGGGAGGTCAACCAATGATCTATCTCAGGTGGATCTATGGTCACCTGAAAAGTCTTTTGCCTGTTGGGTATAGTTCAGCTTCCTCTGCTGCTTGAGTGATCAGTCACTTGTTGAAATCTACTTCACAATTCCGCTTGCTTGCAGAGAAACCACTGTTGTGGGGCACGGTTTTGTAATGGTATGTTCGGTGCCTTGGAGCCGGAAGGTTGCGGGTTTGATCCACCTCAAGTCGCTATGTAGGTCGTAGGGACCCAGAGCAAGTCCTTCACTCGCAATTGCTCATGAATGCACTTTGGCGTAACTCAGATTCAGTCTCCGCGCTGTAGTGGGGAGCGTCTCTGAGTAGTGCAATAACAGGTGCTCAGACATACATACAGTGCCCAGAATGTTTATGCACTATTGCTTTGCTGTCCACATAATTATATTCGTCCTCTGGACTGTAGCCCATGTTCTTTCGTTCGAGGAACATGTGGATCTCCCGGAACGACGGTCGACGTGCTTCCTCTCTGTTCCAGCATTCCATCATCAGGTCAAAGATTTCCCGAGGACAGTTCAGAGGTCGTCGGAGGGAAGTCTCTTGATCTGTGCCGTTGCAGTGATGAACGCAGTTTTCAACGACCTCGTCATTTTGAAGGTCAGAGAAAGGTTGCTCTGCTGCCAACGTCAGAATTTCCCAGAGAGTCACCGCGAAAGACCAGACGTCACTTTTTGATGTGAATTTTCTCTGCAAAACATCGATAAAAGTAGAAAGTTAAGTTCTAAATGGCTGATCGCCATCTAACAACTGAATAAATTAGTTTGATTCGTCAAATGTAATACAACAACACAGTAAACAAGTAAGTATGACTTTAATAGCTTTCACCATTTGTTCAATAGTTGATATCAGCCTAAACCCACATAAAAGTAGAATTCTCAACATGAAAACTAAGACCAGTAGGATATTTTGTTAAAAGCCAATAACACTACGTAACAAAATTTTACTTTTTGTTTGTTCCTGGGTATTAAGTGTTATTTCCTGATTGCTTCTGACTCAAAAGTATAGAAAATGGCCATTACGCCCCAAAGACTTTGCTTTTCAGGCCAGGAGATTGATTATTCTGAAATAAAACTGTTTCTTTGGAACATTGAAATATAAAGCGGCATTAAAGCCAGTCATGTGTTAACTCTAAGTAGCTGTACAGCTTTTGTGAGCTTCCGGGAATATTCCAGAATGTGCGAGAACACCTATAAAATAAACAAAGATGCCTTGAGCCCACCATGCACGATGACAAAAGAAAAACATTTAGGCATACGTGGCAAACAACTCTGGTATGGGCATGACAAAAAATCCGTACTGTCCAAACCAAAAAGACCTCAACGACTTGATCAGAGATCTTGGCTTCACCAAGTCCAATGCAGACCTTTTGACGTCTACACTGAAGCAATGGAACCTGTTGGATGGCAATGTCCAAATCGTAGATCAGAGGAAGCGTCATCAAGCACTTTCAAGCTTTTTACCAGTCAAGATGGACTCTGCTTCTGTTACGTAGTGTTACACAGTAAAAAGACTGGTCACGTTGTGTGACCAGTCTTTTTCAGGAAATTGGAATCGACTGCAACCCGACCGAGTGGCGTCTCTTCATTGACAGTTCATCTCGGAGCCTCAAAGCTGTGCTACTCCATAATGGGAACAAGTACCCGTCCCTTCCTCTGGCTCACTCGGTACACCTCAAAGAGGATTAAAACAGCGTGAAAACCTTGTTAGCCGCCTTAAAGTTCGATGGGTACGGCTGGGATGTCATAGGAGACTTCAAAAGTGTATCATTCCTGATGGGTCTGGACAAAGTTTCCTTGCTACCTTTGCCTTTGGGACAGCAGAGACAAAAAGGCACACTACCACAAGCGGGACTGGTACCAGCGGACCGAGTTCAATGTGGGTAGTAAAAATGTCAAGTGGGAGCCACTGATCGATCCTCGGAAAGTGCTGATGCCACCACTGCTGCTGCACATTAAATCGGGTCTAATGAAACAATTTATGACAGTTAAGGCTGTGGGTCAGGTGCTCATTGCCCTGAGAGCATGGATGGCATCAAACCGTCTTAGACTAAACCCTTCTAAAACCAAAATCATTTGGTTGGGCTTCAGGCAGCAGCTGTCTAAGCCTAAACTGATTAACTTCTCTGCTGAATTTTCCTACTACTTTCTCCACCTCAGTCTGTGACCTTGGCGTCGTGCTAGACCAGGAACTTACTTTTGTGCCTCACCTTAATCGTCTCAGTCGCTCATGTACTGTCGCTCGCTCTCTCTGTCAACTGGCGCTGCAACTACGCTCGTACATTCCTTTGTCTCAGCTCGTCTTGACTATTGCCTATCCCTTTATGCTGGTTTACCATCTGGTCGGTTATCTTCTCTTGACCGTATTCTACGAGCTGCGGCGCGCCTCATTGGTCAACTGCCGAAATTTGGTCACGTTACAAAATACATGCTGGAGGTTCTGCATTGGCTCCCTATCCGTCAGCGCATCGAATACAGAATCTCTTCCTTGATATGGCGATGCCAGCTAGGTCTTGCTCCAAATTACCTACTTGATCTTTGTCGGCCTGCGTCAATTACTCGGGCTGGTCGGTCCTTGCGCTCGGCTGATAGGGAAGTGCTCTTGGTTCCGTTTGCTCGTACCTCCATCATGCAGAGTCGTGTTTTTCTGTGGTTGGCCCGGTGGTATGGAATGCCGTCCCACTTGAGCTTCACCTGTTCCCTAGATCACTCTCTGACACATTCTATAAACACTTAAAAACTGTTCTGTTTGGTCGTAGTAGAGTCGGGAGCGCCTCTGAGTAGTTTGCTATATAAATACTTGAATGAATGAATGTTGCCTTAGAGTCATTTTGTCACATTTTTGTGGTTTCTTGTGACCTATATGGTTTTCTTATGACTTTACGCGAACAAAAGCAAGGAAATTCGCTCTTTTGTTGTGGAAATATGATTTTCCTTTAAAAATCATTCTCCTGTCCACAAAAGCAAAGTTTAAACAGAATAACAACCATTTCCTATACTTTTGAGGCACAAATAACCAGGAAATCACACTCATTGCCCAGGAACAAAAATCGTGTTACATAGTGTAAGTTTTCTAATACATCTATAATTTTCTTTAATGAAATACATGTTTAATATTAAATATATGAGTATTTAATATACTGTCTTTCAGAACCTCTAAAAATTGAACAAAACTGAACTGCTGTCCAGAGTGTTAAATGTGTATCAGAGCACTCCTAAAAGACTAGGACTGACCAGTAGAACTGATTCCCATGCCATCCATCTGATCGGTAGAACCGCCTTTCCTTCGATGCGGTAGTAGTCGGCACTGTACAGACTGCGGCTCATGCCAAAGTCCGATATCTTGATGGTGTACTGGTGACCAACGAGACAGTTTCTAGTCGCCAGATCTCGATGGATCACATTCAGCTTCTCGAGAAACTTCATCCCTGATGCAATCTGTGTCGCCATGTATATCAGACAGCCATAGCTAAACAAACAAAGCCATAATATATTGCATATCCTCTGAAGTGAAGTCTGCATTAATGTATATAAACTGTGTTTGAGCACAGTTTGTGCCTTATATAAGATGTAGGCCTATGGTAGCCATGTAGTTGTTTTAGCTGCATGTATTTCAAGATTAATAAAGGTGATGATGATGGTTCTCTGCCCGTAGGCAGGTTCTATGGCTTTCACCACCCGGGGATGAGATGAGTGAGGTGGTTTCCCATTGCCTTTCCCACAAAGGACAATGATGGGTAAGCACTGAGCAGCTTGCCCAAGATTGCTTCGCAGCAGCTTGTGCCCCTACGTCCCACACGTGCTAGCCCGAGATATCTAAATCTCTGAATGTCAACTCCCAGCCCGGGGCTTGAACCGCAGTCCGTTGCAACCAACAGATGTATGCCGCTCTCACTTACCGGTGTAGCTAACTAGGCTAGTTAGGTGCAATATAAATAACCAGATGTTCGTCTGCTACCATTTTCTTTGCAATTCACTTGAAAGATCCATCTTTTCTAGAGCTTGACATTAATGATTACTGTTAATAGACCTTTGTCCTCACCCAGTTATCTTTTCTAGGTGTCTATGCAACCTAATCAATTGGAGATGGGAAGGTCACATCAAAATGCCTTTATAAACTCTACACCAGCATCATCCACCTGTTTGCTGAGGCACCAACATAACGCCACAGCAATGAGCAATCACATATGCAAATAGAACAGCAAATACTTTTAAAATTCTAACTTACCAACCCATTGGTAATTTGGTACTCATTTAAGAATTTTGACAGGATGGATGGCTAAACCGAAACTGAACATGGCGAGGAATTTAATTCAATCCAAGTATTGACCAGGTTATTATAATAGATAGGTCTACAGATAGTCAAAGCAGAAATGGGTGATAAAGGAAGTGATGAGACAGGCAACATGCCAAAAATCTAAGGCAGCAACTGTTCAATTTATTGGAAATCGTACTCAACGCAGTTGGATAATTTCACTTGTTTTCAAATCTAGCCACTTGTACTTGGATTAGAGTCTAACCTGATGGAGGAAGTGTTTTCTATCTTCTGCAGTTTTAGGAATTGGTTTAAGTCTCCGTGATGCGTGTATTCGAGAACGACAGCCAAAGGTTCTTTGTTTTTACAAACACCGAGCACTTGGACGATATTGTGATCACGCAAAGTTAACATCTTCTCAATTTCATTGAGAAACTGCTCTCTGAAAATACACCAATTTTAACATCTTAAGATTAAGAATTTTATTTATTTTTTATTCGCCTGCATGTTTAAAGTTACTCTCCTACAGTAAAAATAAAATCTGTCATTGACTTAAAGAGCTGCATGGCTTTGGAATGAATAGATTCACATAATTATCCCTAAGGACATTTAAGTACAGTAAAAGTAAAGTCCGTCCAGTTTCATGTGGAATACAGGGAGGCGCTCATCTCCTTTTCAATGACCTTGAGCCAGCAATGGACGAGTCGCAAGGTCCTGGATACAAAGCCAGTGTATCGCAGGACTTGCCATTTACTTCCCAGCTTACCCCGGTACCAAATTACCTCCAGACCTGCATTTAGATGGGTGGCACTGGGTGCTAGCACCCAGAGTCCCAGACCCCACAGTTTTTAGGCCCTCAATATGTGCATGGTGGCCCTGTGGGTTGTCAGAGGGGAGACATTGCAGGGCAATCACTGCACCCAGTCCCACACTAACCTTAGGGCAATTACTGCACCCAGTCCCACACTAACCTTATTAAGGCCCTAGGTATTCTTTCACATGGAAGTTAGCATGTGTAATACATGTAGCTTATATGGTGTTTGACAGGCAATAGCTGCTAATGAGGCATACTGGGACCATTTTCAGTTAGTAAAAATAATTTAGTTTTTCCAACAAAATTATTTAGTTACTTAATTTAATTAAAATGTTTCCAGTGTTTGGATAATACTGACAATGTTATATAATATATAACATTAAAAATTAGCATAAAATATGCCGTTGGGTCCACCATCTGTCAAAAATACATTGTTCCTCATAGTTGTTCTCAATTTCTTCTGTTTCGAAAACCGAAAGAAACCTTTCTAGAAAAAGGCACTCACTACGTACATTGTGGACAAAAGGGAAATAAATTTGCAAGTTGTACCGTATCTGTCCTGAAGCATTGCTGTCAAGTGTCTTGACAACAACGTGTGACTGAGAACTGCTACCAGATGAACTTTGCCAGCTCAAGTGGTGAGGAAAACCAGTAGGGGTCAATGTCTCGCACAGAAATATCTAAATTGAAAGACATGAAATCTACTTCAGCGCTGTCAAATCTGTTCCTGGAATTCTCTTGCTTGTAAGCAAGGTAATTAATCATGAAGCTACTTATGAAATTTAATTAGACTTGACAACTTTTTTTCTGGGGCGTGGTGGTGTAGTGGTGGCGTCGTTGGCTTGGAGCTGGAAGGTTCGAGATTCGAATCCACCTTGCCGCGTAAGGACCTTGAGCAAGTCCTTCACTGACAATTGCTCAGCGCTTCAGCATGAAACTCCGACGCAGTGTTCGCTCTGCATTCGGGATAACAAGTGTACAAGCAAACAAACTTTTCATGAGAATTGCTCAGACTAGCAAAGTTTTACTTACTAATTAATACTGGATTTAGCTACCAAGTTAATTAATTAGGTACTTAATTAGCTTCTAAATTTTCTAATTAATTAATTACTGGCATTACTGCCAGTAGCATTATATACAATATTATACATATTCACACAAAACATTCTTTTCACTACTAAGTTACGACAATAATCTGTTGCATGAACATTATTGAACAACTTTGTACAAAAAAAGCCTACCAACCTCGCCAAATATTCCGTAGCCAAAACGCTCCACAACTTTGAGTTTCTCCCTTGGATATTCCTGATCCGAGAGTTCGATCGATGGCTGAGTGACAGTTTCGTCGTTGGAGCAATTCATTTCCTTCTGACAAGAAACGTCGACTGATGCTTGGCTGTTGCAACGCTCCACAGCTGAGGTAACAGGATGGATAATGTTTGTAAGCGCATATGATTTAGGCTGAAATGATGGTTTTGGTGGTGGGCCACTTGACGATGGAGATCGAGTCTCAAAGCAGAATTCTACAATGTTCGAAATATAATTATGTATAATAATTATGCTATTGATTATAATAATAATGATAATTACAATTATGTGCAAATTGAACATTTTCAGAGTGCCTTCTATACTCTATAGCATTCCAATCTCATGACGGGATTACTTCATGTTGCTAGATGCAGTCAGTTTGATTGGCATTAATGCTAAGGCGCTACATAAATGGTCACAAACACACATACATAGATGATAGATCTATAGAGCAGCAAGTTTATCTGTAAACAAATGATATCAGGTACAAGACAGGTCAACACTGTTGGGTACCCACACACATGTAGAACCCAGCCAAACAACGTCGATTCTATTGATACAGTTTAAAGTTAATAAGAATTAAGGTTGCCATCCACATGTAGGCCTATGGCATCTATGGCTTAACAACTGCAAGAACAGTAAATCTGGATCCGTTACAGACAAGTGATGCGGGCAACCTGACCATCATGGTTGCTATGCAGTTTTCTCGCCAGGCTCAACCCTGTAGCTGCGGGATTACCGATTCCAGTGCAATACTGATCAGACCAACTTGCCCCATATTGAGGTTCTTAGAGCATCGAGTGTGTAGAAATGCTAAACCAACTTGTAACATATTGAGGTTCTTATAGGGTAGAAGTTGTGGAAATGCCAAAAGCAACTTGCCTCATCTAGAGGTTCTTAGCTTATGGAAATGCCAAACTTACTTGCAACATATAGAGGTTTTTAGAGGGTAGACAGTTCATGGAAATTCCAATTTCAAAGCCTCTGTCTGGTTTTGGTCATTCTTATGCATTTATCTTCTTAAAGCACATTTTATGTATATAGTATTACTAAATTTGCATCAAATTCTTCAAGTAATGTTCACTAGAAACCAAACTGGAGTCAAATGGCCAGAGTAAATGATCAAGTCCTGATTTTTACCGGAAGATGGCAAGTACCTGTACACACGCTGTTCCTCTTGTGATAGACAACGTTTCAGCTACAAAGGACAGAGCAATTGTTGACTTTACCCACCTGAACAGGTAATCGAATTACGATGGTTATCCATCAGCTCCTTCCTGATGTCCTTTCGCAAAGCGTTGCACTTCTCTCGACGCTGTTTCCCATTCGCCATTTTCACCGTCAAGTTCAACTCTTTTTCTGGCTCGCGGCAAAGTTCGTCGTTTACCGCGACGTTGTAGAGACTGCTGTTTGAGAATTTACCACCAGAAAACGCTGGCGTCAGATCATTGAGGTTGAAATTGGTATGATCTGCCGTGGACATGGTAGACTTTGATGGTGAGCCACGAGTGTTTCTAAGGTACTTGCAGCGATTGTGGCGTAAAATGACGAAAAGTAGAACTGTGAGCGCGGTGAGAGCAAGAATGGCAACACAGCCGATTATGGCACCAATGTAGGCTTCGCTCAGGTAGTGCTGCAGGGTGGTCAACAACAAGCCAACTTCTGCTGACAGATTACCTGAAGCACTCGAATTACCTGTGGAAAAATAGCTTTCCTGTACTTAGCACATACACAGAAGTTGACAGAACAGTATAAATGGTTCAGCTATAGGAACAGAAATTATAGCTGAAACTCTTGACCATTTCAGCACATAAGAGAGATTAGCCACGCAGTACCTATACAATTGTGAATATATTTCCGGACACTGACTCAGGAAAATCTTAATGTGTAGTAACACATAGCACTTTAATGACGAGTGTGTACTAAAAGCGGATGGGAAACCATTGCAGCACGTCATTAAAGTGCCACAATTAACCCTTTATTAACCTTTACCCATCCGAATTATTTTTTGCGCCAGCCCCTCCAGATCCGAATTAAATTTGCATTAAATATTTGGTACAACATAATCACTTTAACATTTTTATTGTATATAATTCTATTGAAGTTTGTATGTATGCATGTAAGTATGTATGTGTGTATGTTTGTATGTGTATATGTATGTATGTAATATATATATATATATATATATATATATATATATATATATATATATATATATATATACGTATGTATGCATATATGTGCGCATGTATATTTGCGTGCATGTATTATGTGTATATATGCATGCATGTATAATTGTATATATGTATACTATCTACGTATGCGTGTGTATATATAAATAAATATGTGTGGATGTATGTATGTATGCATGTGTGAATATGAATGTATGTACATATGCGAGTATGTGCGTACGTATGTATGTATGTATGTATGTATGTATGTATGTATGTATGTATATATGTATATATGTATATATGTATATATGTATATGTGTATATGTGTATATGTGTATATGTGTATGTGTATATGTGTATATGTATATATGTATATATGTATATATGTATGTATGTATGTATGTATGTATATGTATGTATATGTATGTATATGTATGTATATGTATGTATGTGTATGTATGTATATATGTATATATGTATAAATGTATGTATATATGTATATATGTATAAATGTATATATGTACATATGTATATATGTATATGTGTATATGTGCATATGTGTATATGTGTATATGTGTATATGTGTATATGTATATATGCATGCATGCATGTATGTATGTATGTTTGTATGTATGTATGAAATTGGAGCTCCTAGGGCCTTGCCAAACTAATGTCCGCTCATACCGGACACAGGACTGGAAGCGGTTTTTTATTTGTCCGCTCAGGGCGGCCTACGGATCGGTAAAGGTTAAGAACTCCACAAAAGACCTGGATGAAGCATAGCGAAAGCCAGGTAGTCATGTAAAAGCAAGAGGATCTTTAACTAAATGCCCTTCACATTGTATTGCATTTAGAAATTTATATGCCTCACACAGTGCACACAATCAGAGGTGCTCCCAGTGCGAAAGATTCAGAGATATGAAATTGGTCTTGAGACAGTGAAAAGATGCATGTGGGAAAATAGTGCATCTCATCCCCTACGAAGGTATAAATATCAAATCAAATCAAATTTATTGAATCGGTTCAGTAAACATAAAACACAAACATACTACTGATCACGAGCACTTATACATTAGCAGAAGCAAGAAGATGAAAAAACATATAAATGGTATCGATTATATAAGCACTGGAGAGAGAAAAGTAGAAAGTTAAGTGCAAGAATGAGTGAACCAACTTGTGGGGAGAAGAAGCAAAGCTTATCTGGTCATCCCCAGCATGTAAACTAAGTAAAGATGCACAAGAAGTAACAAAAATCAATGCTATGGCTAGAATTTAGTTATAAACAAGTTAATGCTTACATAGTATCTGCTAATTTAAGTAAATGTTTTAAAGGCCAACTTAAATGAGTTAAGGGAGTTGATGGAACGGATATTAGTGTCAATGGAATTCCATAGTTTAGGTCCTGATAATCTGACAGTGAATTGTTTAGTATTAGTGTTACATGATGACCAAACCTTGATTCCCAAATGCTGAATTGAGCTGCAGCATTTAACAGATTGTTCAAAGTTAGTTGGCTGATTTGAAAAATGTAAGGAGGCGTCATAGTATATTATTTCAGGTTACAAGAATAATAATGGCCATGGGCGCCCGCAGAAAATTTTGCAGGAGGGGCAAAAATTTTGCGATGGTCACGCTTGAATTTTTCAGTGACAAAAACCTGAAAAATACAGCGCTGGAAATTAAAAACACGGGTATTTTTTCAAAGAGGTTTCTTAATGCAAATTTCTCAGTGTCATTTTGTGTAATATTTTAATATGAATAGTTTCCTAAGTGCGAAAAATTTGTAAAAAAAATCCAAAAGGAGATGCTAAAAAATAGGTCCATGAAGGGCACTATAAATATTTATTTCTATATAGATTGCTAAATGTAAATTTATGACTTTCACTGTGTGTATCATTCGCATCATTAGTGTTTTAATGCGAAGAAATTTGTTAAAAACTCAAAAGTAGTAGTTAGAAAAGTAAGTGTCACTTTTCCAGGGGGGGGGGCAAGTGCCCCCCCTTGCCCCTATGTGCGGGCGCCCATGATAATGGCATCTCATAATAGTAGGCCTAACAGCATAGCAAATTAGTAAGGCTGTTAAACTTAAAGAACTTTTACCATCTTTCCTCGTCTCAAATCCTGCCTTTTCTCTCGGGGTAACTCACACTGGGAGAGCGCTTCTGAAAGGGTCTTTCTGAGAGAAGCGCTTTGTAAATGGTCAAACAGAATACAATGCAATAAAGACGGTTGAACATTAAAATATATACATACTAATGGCGTGAGTGAAGAGCACATTGTTCGTCACTATATCCTTATTGGCTGAACTCCACAAATCAGGCATTGAATCAACAGATGAAGAAAGTGATTCATCTTCAAATGTTGCATTGGTTTTCTCTGGAAAAAATGGAATTCGCATTTCATAACGTTCAAGGAACTAAAAAAGATATGTTGAAATATTCATACACAGATGTATAGTAGAAGTAAATAAAATTAAAATGCCCTACGTACGTTTTTACTTTCCATTATAGTGATGTATGCCATTATTAAAGATATTTTAACCCTTTGGCTGCTGTATACAATAAAATCAGAAAAACGAATGCAATAAACAGAAACCCAGGAATATTAAAAGATTAAGTAAATAATATAAAATAGCACAAAATACAATCACAGATAAAAAAAAACTTCATGATGGTAAACAAACTGAGGTTTAGCAGTGCTGCAGAATTGGCAACAACTTCACTAGAAGCAACCTTTGCATCGTATTGCATCGATTGATGCCCTGTGCATATGATAATGGCACTGCAGAAGTCACTGAATACACAGACACATTAAAAAGCACCTTCTACTTAGTCCCCGTTCGCTCGTGAAGCTACCATGCAAAACCGCGCTCTTCGAGTGCAAGCTTGGTCCGCCCTTTCAATGATAAGCTGATGGTCTGGATTGGGCTCCTGGCAGACTTGGAGTAGTCTTATATGCCTAGCGTAACGGGCTAATGTCGACCCGTGCATACTGAATTGACCACTACTTCCACAAAGTCCAGATTTAAGCCATGAGCAAGAGTTAAGCCACCTCATGCATGCAGGCCAACTCTGGAGCTATGCCTACTTCCGAAACTTATTTTTTTGGTCGTACTTGTGTCAGGCACACCGCTGAAGAGACACTACATAAATCTTTGAATGAATGAGTGAATCATGCATAAGAAAAATGCAGCATATAGCCTACCTCCAAAGAACCTTATTTCGCTGATCATTATCCACCTGGTGTCAAAGTAGAGAAGCAGCTTAACAAAACGTCCGACACGATGAGGTATCGGCAGAAAAACCTGACGTACAGATTCCACGGCCGCATCCCTTGGATAACTCAAGACGACCGCATCAGAACCGAAGTACTTTCCCTCGACGCTAAACAATACGAGCGCCCTCTTGAACACGCTCACTTCCCTGCTTGGCACGTTGTTTGCGGTGATTCGGACAGCGGAGAAATTACGTGCCTGGTCGAACCGAAATAGGATTTCGATGGCTCTTATCGGATGTGAATCGTTTTTCCATGCCACCCATTCGTATCCTTTCTTGCCAAGATTCTGTTGGTCCAGTCGGAAGTTTGTGTTGCCTTCGTCGAAGTCAGTTAGTTGGCCGAGACCCTCGGATAGATTGCCCTCATCGAAGTTTCCATCGTATGTGAAGTCGGAGAAATCCATGTCTGCTCCTCGTCTGTCTCCCTGTCTCATACTGTAGGACAGCACTCCATCTGAAAACAATAATCACATAGTAACAATAAATGGAAGTGCAGTAACTTCAAACCCATTGTTTTATAACTTACCTGTGTTACCTACTCCCTCCCCTTAAGGTCAATCCATATAATACTCGACCAGGTCATATAGATCTACCTAGAGTTGATTCCTTTACCAAAAGAAGTTTTACAGTGAAAATGTTGTATGACTTTGCATAAATGTTTCTGTTATTTATTTATTCTGTAAACTACTGTGCGTTTGCTGGTAGTCTAATAAAGAATATTCTTACTTACTCACTTATTTAATACTTACTTACTTACTTACATGGGATCCGATTGGTCTGAGCTGTAGCTTTGCAATGCAGAGTGTGCAAGATAAAGCTTGCGCTGAGATGGTCTTACTTAAGTAGCCTAAGTCCATCAAGCACAAGTTCTCAGTGCATCTCTGTGGCACTTAATAATTATAAATGCAAACATCGAAAATCGATATAAAATAATAATAATAACATTAATAAATCTATGAGCAATGATGCTATTCCATAAAAAAGAGACAGGAGTAAACTTCTTGAACAATGCCAAAATTTTCATTCTGCAGATAAATCCAGAGGACATCTAGACAAAATATTTTCTTTAGGACACACAATAAACTGAGTAACCAACAGATAATCAAGATCCAGAACTTCTGTTCCGCAATACCAACATCGTCTTCCTCATCCTTGTTACTGTTTAACGACACTGCCATATCAAAGATGATTAGTGTCGTCCTCCTCCTTTATCCAGGCTTGGGACTGGCACTGGCAGAGTGCAACCAGTGGTGGAGTTTCATTCCTTGTCCTAAACAATGGTGCTTTATAAATCCACAAAACAATGACTATCATTGTTGTTCATTAGAGTAACTTCGATAGCACCAGCATCTAATGCACCAAGCATCAACTGATGGCGCTCCACAACCATGCTGTAATCAGATCCACATCAATGATGACTCTACCTGGCGAAGGGCAACCGTGTAGTTCAACCCTCATGCAGATGGTGCGTGGATGGACAGAATACGGAACAAAACGAACTCGTCTGGCGATGATTGGTGGTCGCAGTTCTCTCAACTCTGCGATGTACGTATTGCCGTTACCCTTCAGCGTCTAACAAAACATTTCCCAAACGTAGGTAATAGTGATATCTGTGAGACTAAAGTAAAGCATTCAAAATGCACAATGACAATACAACTGTTACAACAGTGTTTTGAAGAAATGCTTGAAAAAAGGAAATGCAAAAATTTATAATAGCCCAAATAGACAATCAAATAGCAGGATGACAAAAACAAAACACTATTAATAAAAAATTAGAAGTTAGACAGTTAAAGAACAAGTACTAAAAGTAATACAAATACTTTCCACAAGTAGATAAAAAAAAAAGAGAAACCATACAATAAAAAATTACCACAAAAAGAATAAAGCATTGAAAAAATTTATGCATAAAAATTATAATAAAAATGTAGAGAATAAATAATATAAAAGACAAGAAACGTAGATACAGACTTCATAAAAGCCATTTATTTGACTTAAACTGCCATCTGAATTTTTATAGGAGTGTAAAAAATAGAAACCAATTTCCTTCTCCTGCTCTCCTGACCTCCACTCCTCTCTGGTCCTTGTAACGTATCCAGCGTTGTCCGCTGTCTCGCTGGAAGTCGAGCAGGTAGTTGGGAGCATACTCCTGACCCTAGATGCAAACACACCACATCTAATCTAATCCATAATTGTAATCTCATGCAATCTGATGTAATTCTGTAGCTCCTTTACAAGAAGGCACGGAGAACAAACGGACACTGGTTCAATGTCCAATAGCGACTGCGGCCCTCTGACAGTAAAATTTCTCAATTATTGGTCAATGCAATACAGTTAAGTGAACCTACGATTTAATACAAGTTTAATTTATTATTGCCAGACATCAAGATATAAGTATTTATTTAAAATTTCTTCAAAATTAGAAAGCATATGCCTCAATGTTAGGGTGCATGATTTTGAATTTTCTTATGTCAGTTTGGAGGCATGCCTCAGTTTTTGTAATTTCAGGAGCATGCCTTTGTGTTTGCCAATTGGGGAGGCACCACACATTTATAACTACAAAAGTATTCCAGTGTAGCTCAACCTGTTTAGCACAACACTTATTAACAATGGAAGGACAGTCTGATAGAGGCCACCTGTTGCAACCATGTGCTCTAATTAATGAGTTTTGTTCAGCTGTAAGAATTCATCCATGCCAACCATGACTATCTGAAACTGCCGCCCAGGATTTATTGGATATGACCCACAGTCACCCAACACCCACCATGCTGCCAGTGACCTGCAGGACCTCCAATAAAACAAACGGTAAAAGTCCACACCGAGATAGATATATTTCTAAACAGCAGCTGCCAAACGCTGACCAACAAGTGGTTGGTTGGGGGTGAGGCAGGGCTTGTCAAAGACAGCTTCTCGGAATACATGTGTGGACGCTATGGTTTATCTAATCAGTGAGTAGACAATTGATGAGGAAGCCAGGGATTTCCCTTCCCTTGTCAACGGTTCCCTTTGCATTTCCTAACACCCAGAGCTTTGTTCAAAAGGATTTAATTACAGCATTTTGGACACACGCGAAATCTCAATTCTTATCACCACGTGAAGGCCGAATGGATGATAAGAGACGACAGCGTTTCTGCTGCTATATCTGGTTCCACAAAATTAATAATTCTCTAAAGAAGCAACTACAAAAATTCTTTTAATCTACTCTTACCCTATATTCAAATTAAACGTGGTGACAACAAGACATACATACGTACGTACCTACATACATACATAACTGCATACATAAGCCTGCATACACACACATACATACATACATACATAAGCTTGCATACACACACATACATACATACATACATAATTACATATAAGCAGTACTGCATATACCATATAGAATATTACATGCAAACATTGCATGCGGACCGTTTCTCTGACTGGATCTAAACTACCTGTCCATTTCCAAATCTTCCCTGTGTCTCGACCGACGTAATGACCTTCAGCTCACCAAGGTCAATCTCGAGCCACTCATAAACGTCTCGACTTATCTGAGGTCTCGGACACCACGCTCCTCCGTTCTTTTCCGTACGAATCCTGAAACATTCACCACGTCAGTACATTAAGAATAAAAATTGCCACAATTTTATATATGGTGCCGTGTTACGGCACCATATATAACAACCATGCCGTTACATTGATGCTTTATAAATAATAATGATAATTTTCATTTATTCAACACTCCGGTTGACAGACCGTAACCGGGTACAGTGTACAATTATGCAGTTAAAACAGTTTACAAGAAATCGGATCACAGAATAAATCTTCACTAACATGTAGAAACCCTGCAATAAAAAGGCAGCTGTACATATATAAGCAGCATTACATAAAAGAGGTTGTTAAATGCATATTGGATTAGCCAAGGCACTAAAATGATTTCAAACTCGAGCAACATCTCGATTACGTTTAACTTAATATATTTTCACACGAAATAACTTAATTAGTTAGTCGCTGTTTACCGACATTTTCTCATGACAAAGATAATTAGCATCGCCCTCCTCCTTTATCCAGTCGTGGGACTGGCTCTAACTAAATTAGGAAAGTA
The DNA here is from genome assembly GCA_945859605.1 of Lumbricus rubellus. Classification (NCBI taxonomy): domain Eukaryota; kingdom Metazoa; phylum Annelida; class Clitellata; order Crassiclitellata; family Lumbricidae; genus Lumbricus; species Lumbricus rubellus. Next base: position 51,974,668 of record OX243812.1, on the reverse strand, counting down.
TAACGTTGGCTTTGTTGGCTTTGTTCAATTTTCTGCCATTTAATCTGATAAGTTGGTTCACTGACGTTGAGTTCATTTCCAATTTTACCATATAACTCTGAAGAGATTTAGTTTCACATGAAACCAGGCGTTCAGTAATTCACATCGAAGTATAACGGCACGCGTATCAGTTACATCATGTCAGGTCCTTGCATCACGCGTTAGTACACAGGGTTGTTCCAGAATAAAGAATTAAAGACTGTAGAAATTGTCACTTGGATGAGTACTTTGTGTTTTGAGTCTAGTGGACAGAGTGCTCGTCTGTCATTGAAGAGATGAGGTTGCTGAGAAATTACAACACTTCATTAACAGCAGTAACTAACGTCAATGCAAAAGCCAAGTGCTGAGTATCACTAGCCTATTTCGAGTGATTGCATCAAGACTTGATCAAGCCAGAGGGTTGTCTAGACTCTAGGTATAGAGTAGGGCTTGCACTAATGTAATGTAATGTAATGACAACAATTTCTATGGCGCCATAACACAGCCATGCTACTACATAGTTCAGAGAGACCATGCAGAGGTCAGAAATCATTTGCATAATCTTCAGCATAGGCATACGAGGCGGGGGTCCATGGGGGGCAAATGCCCCCCAAATTTCGGGCAAGTCTGTTTTTTCGGGCAAGCAGACCCGGGAAAATACGAAAAAATAGTATTTTTCACGACATATTTCAACCTTTTTTGTCTGGGAAAAATAGTATTTCCCACCACGAGATTTAGTTTTCGGGCGGAAGTAAAATCTTTGACCCCCCACTGCTGAAATCTCCCATACGCCTATGATCTTCAGCATTTCTAGATTTCGCGTATAAAACAAACTGATGCATATATTATAAATGGAATTCACATCATTCTGCTTCCTAAAAATTAAACACCTGTACTATTTTCAGTAGTAGATACAGACACCTCCGATAATTCAAATATAACTAGAATCACACAACAACAAGATCAACCCTCAACAGAATGTTCATTATCATTTCCATCATCTTTGCAATGAGAATGAACATACTGACGGTGAAATCCTATCCATTATCGTCTGCCTGTTATTTATTATCTTATCAGAAAAAATGACCTGAAGATATTTCACGTGAGACTAACATGTTATTCCTGTGTACATACCCGCATCAGGGTGGGTGCTACAGGAGCTGCAGAACTCAGTGTGCAGTTTTGAAGGTCCACAGGCCCACAATCATAATATGATAATAATGTGATTAATAATAATAATAATATCTTTTCTTTATTGAAACGCCTGCAAGACGCACTGCGCTTTACATTCACAAGTTATGCAGTAATCTTAATTGAACTTAACTACCAACTGAGCAGACAGCTTTGCAATTACATGGCGCTAATAGCAGCCTACAAATCAAATCCGCCCAACGGGGGCTCGAACCTGCTACCTCTCGCACTCTTGGCCAGCGTGTTAACCATTACTCTACTGAGTCTACTTGGTGGTCAGAAGGGGCCTTTGGAAGGTAATCACAGCACCCAGGTCCACCCACACTACCCTTAATGCAACCCTGCTTGTGCCATTGATCTGTTTTTGTGTTTTACAAACCTCGCATTCTGTGGACCGACGCTCTTCAGATCGTACGATGAACTGGCGCTGATCGCATTGTCCGGAATCTGACCAGAATTCATGCCAAGATCTTTGCGACACGTTGCTATTGCCACCACCAACAACAACAAATAATCATTATCATCTTCGTCATCATCATCATTGTCTTTTTTATTACTACTTTTATTATTATTATTATTATTATTATTATTATTATTATTATTATTATTATTATTATTATTATTATTTTACTACAATTATTATTTATTATGACATTGGTTGATGCCTCAATCTCTGAGGCTGCCTCTTAACCTGCCAGCATGCCAGTGACCACTAGATGTGGCTCATATATGGTCTCATAATGCAATGTCCCGCAGGGAATATTGATGTTGTATGTAGAGGCACTACAAAACTCATCAATTAATAAAAGAAATAATGCTAATGCTGTTTAATTATACTTTACCATTAGCAGCTGAACATTCAAGGGCCATGTAAATTCAATCCAGATAGAAGATAATGACAATGTTTATTGATATTATTATTATTTATATTTACACTAATTACCAACAATGCATCACCTGATACTAGTGCTGAGTTAGTTTGTAACGATACGCAAGGGATTTACTTAAGGTCCCATTGTACAGCATCATAACTGACTCAAAGAACGTTTGAACCCATGACACAGTTGACTTGAACCTATGATACAGTTGGCTTGAACCCATGATACAGTTGGCTTGAACCCATGATACAGTTGGCTTGAACCCATGATACAGTTGGCCTGAACCTATGATACAGTTGGCTTGAACCCATGATACAGTTGGCTTGAACCTATGATACAGTTGGCTTGAACCCATGATACAGTTGGCTTGAACCTATGATACAGTTGGCTTGAACCCAAGATACAGTTGGCTTGAACCTATGATACAGTTGGCCTGAACCTATGATACAGTTGGCTTGAACCCATGATACAGTTGGCTTGAACCTATGATATAGTTGACTTGAACCTATGACATAGTTGGCTTGAACCTATGATCTAGTTGGCTTGAACCCATGATACAGTTGGCTTGAACCTATGATACAGTTGGCTTGAACCTATGATACAGTTTGTGACATTGAAAGGAGCAGCCATGTCACAACGAATCGGTTAAGCACTAAGCATACACACACACACAGTTAGCTACACCAATGAGACAAACACACGGATAGGAGACAGTCCCAGACATACAATAAGTAAGACAGGCAAAGACAACCTGGGCTCCTATCCCAATTCCGGGTGGGCGCACTTGAACTCTGTGAATCAGAAATGAGCTAAAACTGACGTGAGGGGAAGGCCAGCCGGGGGGGGGGGGGGGAGGAGAAGAATTGAGTTTGTTTAGTGGGTACAAGGGCTTTTATAGGCAAAGTTATACTATTAAGAGGCCAACATAAAATATATAGGAGACAAGTTAACAGACAAAGAAATAGAAGTAAAACAGATAACTACGCAAAGTCAGATGCATATCGAACAAAGCATGGCAATCATAATTAAAAAGAATTTTTTAAGAACAAGAAAGTGTAAAGTAAATATTTAGCAAATACTATACTTACACATATCTGCACACAGAGTGTTCCAAAGACGGGAAGTGGAAATATAAAACAGAACACAAACAATTCTTATCAGCACTTGTCAGGAAAACGTTAAGCATCTTCCACAAGTAGCAAACTCAACTGGTAATACCACTTTCAGCAATTCAAAAACGATTCAATGTGGCGCACATGGTGGTCTACTCTGTAGATGCGTCTACTAGATTCCAACGATTGTGGGTCTGAGCCAACTGTTTGGCTGCATGACTGATTGGCCAACGCTTCCCTTATGCCTCGGATTCACATTATATTACCTTGTCAGTATATAATAATTTCAACAAATAAATAAAGTTGAACATGTGCGTTCTTTTCGCATTTATTTATTATTCTCTGATTGTTCAGTAAGCACAAATTCAAATCTAGTACCTGATTATTCGCAAGGTCATTGGAAGTGATTTTAGCTTTACTGTTGTCAATTGACTGGGTTTCAAACGCTTGATTCCTTAGTGCAGTGTCACGAGAGCAAACAGTTCAGACACAGACACACACAAACCCACACACAGACAGACAGGCTACTATAACCTCCATTGCACGATTTCAACATCATTACAGCTAGCACAACATTCCTGTACATGCCCTGCCTGTCTGTCTCTGTCTGTAAGTGTCTGCCTGTCTCCGTTCGCTTTGGAGGTGGGGGAAATGGGGTTGCTGGGGTAACTAACTATGAGAATCATGGGTTTTTGTCATAGGCGAGTGGTCGTGGAACCGTTTTATGTAATTTCAGTTTAATAGGCGTGGCAGAGCCGTAAAATTAAAACCAGAGTTGTTACTAAGAAGAGATCTTGCGCCATGTTCGGCAATTATCAGAATGAATGATATCGGTGAAATCAAAACCCGTATGCGGCTAACGCAAAGCACCTTCACACGGGTGGTCCTGGATAAAAGTTTCGCCCAGGTTAATTGGCAAATGGGTTTTATGTCATAGTTGTTATGGCAACAAGAGAAAACAGGGGAACGCTATGTTCCCTTTTCTCTGATTGTATGTGTCTGACTATGTCTGTTTCTCTCTCTGTCTGTGCATGTGTGTGTGTATGTGTTGGACTTGGGTCCATCCGTCTACCTGTCTGCCTGCTGCCTGTCTGTACTGTCTGTGATTCTCCAATTACCATGACCGATTACACAGAAATCCAGGTATTGGCCACATAATTATTTGGTATCCCCAAAGCAATGAACGCCAATTACATAATTAATTAATCGTAAAGCACAATAAATGAATTGATTGTAGGAAATGTTCAGATGGTAAAAGCTTCCACAAAACTAACTTATTAGATAGAAAAACGAGCAGAACTAATTTAATCTAATCTAACATTCGTAAAGTGCTTTTCACAGCAGAGCTATTCAGAAGCGCTCTCAGCGTGACAGTGACAGACCTATGAAAAGATAAAGGTCTTCAAAGTTCAAGCAGCAAAAAGATGCAGGTGAATTTCTTACAAGAATCCTGTCACGAATTCCAGAGGGAATGTGATTCCACATTGAGGGACCCACAATAGCAAAAACCCAATGTTGGGTTAACTACTCCTTTTTGATGCCTAACAAATTTCTTTGCGCAAAGGCACTAATTAGTACACTAGAGTCTGGTAGAACTAATCATGCTGATGATACACAAGGTGAACTCATAAATTTACATTAAAGAAGCTATACAATGAAATTATCCACGTCTTATAATTTCCTGTTTTGCATTTTTCAAGGTCATGTCAAAATCTTCAACAAAGCCATTGTGTTTTGCCACTCCTGCAAAAATATCAGGTCACATAACGTCACCGATGAACCACATAATTCTGGGGAAACCCAATGAACTGGCTGATTCCACATGTGTCACTTTAAAATCATTCCATTAAAATTTAATTAGATTTTGTGCTGGTCACACCACAATTCACTCAGGCCGTATTGTTTTCAATTTCCTCACCCTCCAGGGGTCCGATGAAATAATGATCCCACCCGAAGCTCGCCATCTGTCGTTTTTTGATAGTAACCAGCTACTGTAAGCCACGGTGTTTTATTTTCCCAGTGTGTTATTTTCACTGCACGTGCTGTAGACTGCCACTTTAAGCTGTCTTCTTCTTCTTGGGGTCATTAGGTTCCAGAGAAGCCCCAATGGAGCAAATTCCTTTCCTGAAATTCCACTGCATATCTGTTGTGCTGGATACAGATGGCAATAGCTAAACCTAATCGAATATTAACTACTAGTAAATATGCACAACTAGAATATGAGGCAGTTCTTGCAAAGCAATAAATTGTCATAATAAGATATAACCATAGATTGGTAGATGAACATTACATTAATTTATGAGTTTATGTCCTTAAATCTCTCTCTATTTGTCTGTCTGTCTGTCTGTCTGTCTGTCTCTCTTCATCTTTGTCTGTCTTGTCTTGTTGGTCCCTCTGTCTGTTTGTCTGCACATGCATGTATCACCCACCATGTGTACGAATAGTCTGTTGGCATGCATGCAATCGTTCACATCTTTGTGTAGGCCTGCATATGCATTTGTATGCTTGTAAGTATGTATGTGTCTACGTAGGCATGTATAATTAATTATGTGAGCATGCATAATTATGTTTCTAGTGTATACATGTATAATTATAGGTTATGCAAGCATTAATTTATGTGTGCATGTTCTTAAATCTCCACACAATATCTCTCCTCCTGAGCTGTGTCTTGTTGTACCTACTACCTATATATTTATCCACCTTGAGACCCTCTGCCACAAGACGCTTCCTAATCCTAATGCCCCTCTCCGCCTGTCTCCTTATCCCATCTCTCCTTATCCCGTCTCTCCTTCTCCCTCGCTGATCTTTACCCCATCAATCTATCCACCCATCAATCTATCCACCCAGTCTCAGTTCAAGTAACACCGTGGAACAACCATCCTAATCAGATGAAACCCATCCGGGAGAGATTGTCGTCAAACGAAACCCTACAACTGTACAGCTGGATCGACCTGATTCCGTCAATTACTGCTCCAGCATCATCCCATGTTCCCAATCCACTGCAGACTGCACGACGACGCTTCTCCTTCTTCTTTTTCCTCTTCCACCAATTAGGGAATCATTGCAACTGCTGCAGTCAGGTATCCTTACCCGGCGTTGACAAAATACTCTCGGTCAAAGAAGACCTCAAAGTAGCCTACGACTGTGTATCATACTAAGAAAACATATCAACATCCGTCAGAATTTGAAGCATATAATTATATTATGTGCAGTATGTATATAACATTATACATAGGCTATATATATATATATATATATATATATATATGACATTGTATATATATATATTTTATATATATATATAAAATATGAAATATATGTATAGTATTGTATACAGGGTGGACAAAAAAGACCCCCCCAAGGTTTTTCCGCCAATACCTTGGCCAGAAGTAAGAAATTCAAAATGAAATTTTACATTCTTAAAGACAATTCATATTTGCCCATCTGATAGCCAGATTTCAGCAAAATATTTCAAACACAACAAAAGTTAAACCACTTTTAGTGAGGCCGCCCACCGTTTTTTAACGATTCAAAAGCGTATAACTTTTGGTATAACTGTACAAGGTACATTATTATTATAATTTTATACCCTTAGCCAGGAACTGAATTTGCACAGACTATTCCTCTATCCATATGTCAATTATAATATATTATTTTCTCGTTGACCTTTAATCTTTCACCTTCATCTGCTCAAACTTTCAATAAAACCATCGCTTATAATATTATTTCACCTCTCACACGAATTTAAATGAAGCCATCGATGTGGTTCAGCACCACAGTTATAACATTGCACCCTAGCGGCGCTGACATAAACTAACACGAAAAAATACACAATGGGCCTTGTATATAGTCAGTTGTGTACAAACGCAAATCATGCACTTATCCAGACTGATCTCCTGAATACGGTTTGGTTTGCCAATAAATGGTGAACTGCACATTCCCCATTAGGTATACGGCGCAATGGAAGTACTTTAATACTGATTATAAATATTTTATAATTTATAAAGACTGGAAACCATGTCTATGGATTTCAAAGGTCATGTGGAAACCTTTCCACTGTCCGAGATAAACATTTAGCGTATATGATGCCTATCACTCCAGTTTTTGATCCATTATTACTTCACTCCATATACCAAGACTAAGAAATATGACATCGCTGACAATTATTTTCATAAATTAAGCAAGATCATCCACTCCACAAAAATATCATTGTTCAGTAATGGCTTTTGACTATATGGCCTTAGTCAAAGTCCAGTGACACCCCCACCCACCCACCCACCCCTGCCCCACACCCCACCCAACCCCTGATGGGCATCTTACTTTAATGGATACTAAGAGGAAAGGATTAAGATAATCAGTCAGTCACAGGGTGACTCAAATTCTAATTATTTCTGCGGTGAGTCATTGCTGGATATAACAACGGAATTTTAACTTATCTCTAACCTAATCTAACCTCACTTCTATACAGCCATTAACATACTGCATAAGCATTAATGGCTGCATACACAGCAACAAGAAGGCAGATGCCATGGTAGCCTACTCTTACTCTCTTATCCCATTTCACTACTTCCAATTCGCCACAGAAGAGCTCACCCTTCTTAATTACATATGCAATGGACCTGGGTTTTCATTTGATAACTATATATCTCAGCTTTCCTACCCAATGGTATCATCTGTCCATTTCAGAAAACAAACTCATAGCCATACTCTAGCTTTTGAAACCACCCGTAGGACCAGATGACGGTAACCTAAGCTTGGAAAAAGGATCAGTGAAACTTTCGTACATCAGAGTTCACAAATGATTTGATTTCGTTTTAAGTACAAGCGTTTCAGTCAGTAAGGAAATCATACAAAGGGCAAAGGATGAGTAGATTATTGAAGTTTCAGTCACAGTAGATTGAGGAAAACCTAAACCAGAACTATAGCCAGAAGTATAGGATTTGACTATCTGCATGGATATTATTTCGCCCTGCTGGCGATAGTTGAATACTGTAGGCTACCAGATCCATGCATGCATTTATTGATGTAGGCATGGGAATATGGTCTTCATATGGGCCCACATACGAAAATGGATCCCATTCCCATATGGGTATAAGAATAAGATTCCTATATTAGTTTCATGGCTGCTGAAATCCAATGGAAATATGGTTATATATATATATATATATATAATATAACTATATTTCCATATATAATATAACCATATTTCCATATTATATACAAAACATATGAAAATATATATATAACATATATAGAAATTTTATATATATTTACATATATATATATAATATATATATATATACTGTTATATATATATATATATATATACAGGGTGGCCCAAAATAAGTGGGACCCCCTACGCGGTTTTGCTAATATGTCGGCCACAAATAAGAATATTTTAATCAAATTTTACTGACTTAAAGCCAATTCATATCTACGTATAACTGCCAAATTTCATAAAGATATGTCCAACAGAACAAAAGTTATACCACTTTTAGGGAGACCACCCATCGTTTTTTGATGATTCAAAAACAAGTTATGAAAAAATGAGCAAAAAACGAGTTTCTTAAGTCAAGTTTCAAATAATTTTTTGTCGAAAGTAACATGATAACTTGTGTTCAAAATTCCCCCACCCCTACCCAAACATGTTCTGAACCTATTTGTAAAGTTTCCGATGGTCTTGTTGATAGGTTTCAGAGAGAAGTCTTCCCCCCATATCAACTCACAATCAGCCTTAAATTTTCCTATCGTTTTTGGACCCAACAAATCGCTGGGTATACTCACTAAAAGTGATATAATTTTTGTTCCGTTTGAAAGTTTTGTGTGAAATTTGGCAGTTACGCGTAGGTATGAATGCCCTTAAAGCCTGTAAAATTTCATATAAGAATTCCTATTTTTGGCCGATATTTGTTACCTCTTTGCGTAACGTGTTATCGAATCATCAAAAAACCATGGGTGGTCTCACTAAAAGTGGTATAACTTTTGTTCTGTTGGACATATCTTTATGAAATTAGGCTATTATACGTAGATATAAATTGGCTTTAAGTCAGTAAAATTTGATTGAAAAATTCTTATTTTTGGCCGAAATATTAGCAAAACCGCGTAGGGGGTCTCACTTTTTATGGACCACCCTGTATATATATATATATATATATATATATATATATATATGGTAAATAGCAGGGTGAGAAAGAATCGGAGGGATTGGATTAAATCATTCCATTCATTTTATGCAACATGGTTTCAATTTTCTTCAAAAAGTAAATTAATTACAATTTGCGCACCAACAAAATGACTGATTAATTGCATACACCACGGTTAAGAAAATAGAAAACAAAAAATTTCTCAATTCAGCACGTTTATCCAGATAAATCTAATATTCCAAGGTGACGCAATCCCACTCTATCTGTCAAACCATAAGCCTGATAATGCTTCTAATGAATAATTCATGAGCCGCTAATCCGACATTTGCGTGGCGAATGCTGCTACGATCGCAAATCCTTGGCGCGCACAACGAACGATGTGATGAATTCTTGCAATCAACATCAATGGCAGCGACGTTCAACAAGCAACAAGCACAAACTACCATGCTGTGCAGTATTGCGAGCGTTCACTGGAGTCACGATCGAGATGAAGCAATGAAGTTGAATGACCATAATTCGCCATATTGTAGCCTAATCTTATGTTATGAGATGCAATGACTGAATAATAAGAATAATAGCAATAATAATAATAATAATAATAATAGTAGTAGTAGTAGTAGTAGTAGTAGTAGTAGTAGTAGTAGTAGTAGTAGTAGTAGTAGTAGTAGTAGTAGTAGTAGTAGTAGTAGTAGTAGTAGTAGTAGTAGTAGTAGTAGTAGTAGTAGTAGTAGTAGTAGTAGCAACAGCAGCAGCAGTAGAAGTAGCAGTAGCAGTAGTAGTAGTAGTAATAATAATAATAATAATAATAATAATAATAATTGTAATAGTATTATTGTAATAATAGCAAAAATAGCAAAATATAAATTGATGATAATAGCAATAATAGCAATAATAATAATAATAATAATAATAATAATAATAATAATAATAATAATAATAATAACTCTCGACCTGCAATCTGCCATCCTTGCGGTTGGTGGGGCAGATCCTGACCGGTTCGTGTCGGATCTGCTGGAGGCCCGTCATGATACCTTGCCGGCAACAATGCACCCCTTACCCGGAAAACAGAGCCTCTGGGACAGGCCACTGGTTGAAAAGGATAAGGCGGAAATCCGCCAAAGTGCCGTCGGTTTAGTCGACCGAGCCAGGCTGGATGCGTCGTGCAGTCCCCATTCAGCTGACTGGCTGCTCGCGCTTCCAATCGCCGCTTGTGGTCTTGTCCTGGATAATGAGGCTGTCCGGGTGGCGGTGGGCCTGAGGTTGGGCTTGGACTTGTGTGGTCCTCACACATGCCATTGTGGCGAAGGAGTTGGCCCCGAGGGCCATCATGGTTTCGTCTGTAGGAGAGCCATGGGTCGCTCCCTTCGTCACCACGCCATAAACGACATCATTTGGCGTGCCCTCCTCAGAGCTGACATCCCAAGCATCAAGGAACCGGCGGGTCTTTTTAGATCCGATGGAAAGAGGCCGGACGGGGCAACTCTCATACCTTGGTCAGGTGGGAAGTACTTGGCGTGGGATGCCACCATTGTTCACACTTGTGCCGCCTCGTACATAACCCACCCGAACGGTCTGGTCGAGCCTGCATCAGTGCAGGCGGCCATCCGCAAGGAACAGAAATACCGAGAGTTGCCCGCTTCCTACATCTTTCAGCCGGTGGCCATAGAGACATTGGGCCCGTTCAATCCTTCAGCCTCAGACTTCATAAATGAAATTGGCAGCCGCATCTCTTCTATCACTGGTGACAGACGTGAAGCTTTCTTTCTTTTTCAACGTCTGTCCACTTGCATTCAACGCTACAACTTGGTCGCTTTCAAAGGCACTTTTGCCTCACACCCTGAAGACGAGGCCTGACCCACCAGACATACACTCTTCATATAATAATAGTCCATAAGTCCCTGGGAGAATGAAGTACCTCAGGGGGAAAAAAAAAAAATAATAATAATAATAATAATAATAATAATAATAATAATAATCCGAACTCAACGACGATTAGGTGCCGTTCCAGATGTTTTTATTCTGTTCTTAATTAATATTTAAGTCCCTGAGGGATCCTAAATACCTCGGGGCATTTAAAAAAATAAAAAATAAAACAATATATAAAAATAATAATAATAACAATAATAACAATAATAGTAATTTGACAAGAACCACTAACTCTAGTTTTGCTTGGATAGCTTCTAGGAGCCTGAGGATTTAGCCTATTCCTACTTTGGGTAAATTTTTTTAAATCATAAAAAATAATAATAGTCAAATAAGAAAAATAATAATGACAAAATGAAAATAAAATAACAAGAAAATATTAATAATAACCAGAATATTAATAAAAATTTCAGTTCAGGACGTATTTGTTCAGCAAAGCATAAATGCAGACGCCTTTCTGTGGTGACCACTGACCACGTATATTCCTGACACTTGACATCTCCAATGCATTGTTATACCCACTATAATTATGAAGTAAGCAAGCGAACAAGCAAGAAAGTAAGTAAGTAGCCGTTATTTGCACCAGCTATTGGCAGACATGGTATTCTTTACAGAATTCACTCTTAATATGATGATGATGATGATGATGGTTCTCTGCCCGAAGGCAGGTTCATTGGCTTTACGCCCCTGAGGATGAGATGAGTGAGGTGGTTTCCCGTTGCCTTCCCCACAGACAATGATGGGTAAGCAACTTGCCCAAGGTCGCTTCGCAGGAGCTTGCGCCACCGCGTCCCACACGTGCTAGCCCGAGATTTCTAAATCTCTGAATGTCAACTCTCAGCCCGGGGCTTGAACCGCAGTGCATTGCAACCAACAGACGTATGCAGCTCTCGCTTACGGGTGTAGCTAACAAGGCAGACTCTCTTAATATACTCTTGGATATAACAGACTCAACTCAAAGTCTCTAACAAAATCCACTCTAACAGACTCAACTCTAATATAGGCCAATCAACTCTAATTACTCCACCCTAACTCAACTCTAACAGACTATTCCAACAGAATGCGTCATTAAAGTAGTTTCCTATGCAATCCAGCACATCAGTCTGCTTGACAAAGTGTTGCTCTACAGTCTACATGTACAGTCTACAGTCTACACCTTAGAAATTTCGTTGATTAGCGAAAGGTCAACAACCATTTGCAGCTTAATACGACATCCTACACAACTGGAGGAGCACAGCTATAAAGGAAGAATGAAAGATGAGGGAAAGGAATACACACGCGCTGCTTTAATACGGCAGATGACCGTAAAAGCTATATATTCGTGTCGAGTATGTAAACACGGATTTGGAACGATATACACAGTGATAAATAATTATTGCTGATAATCGAAAGCACAAATCATGTAGATCAGGGGTCTCAAACACGCGGCCCGCGGGCCGCATGCGGCCCGCGGACCCGAATAATGCGGCCCGCGAGAGCCATCTGGTTTTTTATTTGTTTTTTTTTAATTTAAAGAAAGAAATTGGTTAAAAACCGAATTCTGCTGTCCTTTTGCAATTTGAACCACGGTTCAAACTGTTTTCTTCTAAGTTTTGCTCTGGATAGTCAATGTGCAACAGCAGATATGCATATAGAATTATAGTGAGCCTTCAATGTAATACGTACCTTGCTGAAGCAGAAGTAAGCCTGCAATGAGGTTGATATTCCGGTATTCTACACTAAGTCTACTACAAGAAAAATTTCCAAATCTGCACCTGCAGTACTGCAATTCGCTAATGGCGATATTTGGCATTACCTACATAATAATTATTATGTGAACAGCTTTTTCATTAATTAATGAAGATTAATAAATCTCAAATGACACGCCTGACAGTTAGGGGCGATTATGTGGAAGCTGTAGGCCTATAGGCCTACTCTGATTCTTGGCATCTCAAAAGTTGTCAGACCATGTGTATCACTAATCACACCTGATCACCTCTGACACTACTCACTATAATACTTTAACATTTAAAGATGTTACAAGTTTAGTTGTAGGTAGCATAGGCGTACAAAGTGGGGGTCCAGAGAAGGCAAATGCCCCAAATATCGGATATGTCTGTTTTTTCGGGCAAGGCAGACCCGGATAAATTTGCAAAAAGCTAGAAATAGTATTTTTACTAAATGTGCTTTTGATGCTCTTCATAGACCATATCTCTGTGTTTCTCTGAGTTTTCAATTTTGTGTATAGTGCCATTATGGTTACACCAAAAGTATAATATTAACTTAGATGATTTTATAAAATTATATCATTATTACAGCATTGTAACCCTCACCCCATATGAATAGTTTAACTTGCAAGACATATTTTCATGTTGCGGCCCGCGAGACACTGTAAATTTTCAAATTTGGCCCACACGATGACTTGAGTTTGAGACCTCTGATGTAGATAGATGGATGTGTATTGTGTACTGTGTGGGTGGATGGATGGACGGATGCACGGATAGATGGATGGATGGATACATAGATGGATGGATACATGGATGGATGGATGGATGCATGGATGGATGGATGGCTGGATGGATACATGGATGAATGGATGGATGGATGGATGGATGGATGGATGGATGGATGGATGGATGGATGGATGGATGCTGGATGAACGGAATGAAAGAATACATGAAATAATGGATTGATGGAAGGAATTGGCGCCATAGAGAGAGGAAATCAGTGTTTCATTTCCTGATTAAACCTATGACCAACAGTAGGCTACTGTGACTAACTTTTGGACCTCTTAATTGCTCCGTTCAGTCACATGCACTTAATTAATTAATTATTAATCTTATTCTCGATTGCACTTTTAAATCATCGGACGGAGCATTATGATAAAACTGTAACAAAGGCACAACTGATTCTCAATACACTACACCCATCTCGACACACTACACGGTAACCCCTCTCAATACACCACACCCATATCAATACACTACACCCGCCCCTCTCATGTCGTCAATCGAAATTAACCAGAAGCAAAGCATCGATTCTTCTAAGCGGACTATTTAATCTAAAGTAGTTGCTGTTGGAGTGTTGGGGGGGGGGAGGACCGCGGAATTCGTCTCCGCTGCAAGAAGCACGCTCCGAGTAGCCTAAGCAAGATCAACAACCTTCTGTTCCGCTGACAGTTGGAGTCACCGTCTCCGTGCGCACTGATTGGTGGCGAACTTGATCTCACTTGAACCCACTTCACTCGATGACAGCAGATGAAGGGATGAAGGGGAGTATATACTAAATAGGAGTGGCAGTATTATCCATGTATCGGTCTGAGGGTTAAGCAAAGCAGACGGCTCGATGCTAATAAACCCAGTCAACTGAAGACGGAGCCTGCTTGCTTGGTTGCAAGAGACGCCGCCGGTTTGCCCTATGGCACCCAACGCCAATGCAGGCCTTTGAGTCACATTGGAGCATGAAAAGGTTAAGAACAGCAGATGACTGGATGATACACCATTATGTCGATCAGCAGGCCTAGAATATGTATGACCATTCCGAATTGTCCGGCTCCGAAATGTCCAGTCACCCGGGACACATTTACTGATCATTGCATTTTAAGAACCTTGTAAAATGTAATGTTCGTATGCACGTATCACCTTATGTATAATTATCACCACGGGGTCTTGCCCCGAAATATCTAGCCAATGAAATTCACCGCTCTCTTTCAGCTTCCTCTCTTTGGAATACTCTGTCTCCATCTACTATTCTACTCGGTCTCAACTTCTAATTGGTAATCCCTCCTCTTCCTCATTTTCTTTCCTCAAAACTTATTTCTTCTTTCGTGGCCTTGCGCACTGGGATCGCCTCTGAACGGTTCACCCTAGTAGAGGCTCTTTATAAATGTTTTAATACAATACAAAGTATGTTGAAAATGTTCACACACAACGTGCATTAGGCCTGTGTGTGCATGCATGTATGTTGTGTGTGTATGTATGTATGTATGTATGTATGTATGTATGTATGTATGTATGTATGTATGTATGTATGTATGTATGTATGTATGTATGTATGTAATGTATGCATGTATGTATGTATGTGTGTATGTGCATTAGACTGGTGCATGCATGCATGTATGTTGTGTATGTATGTGTGTATGTGTGTATGTATGTGTGTATGTGCCTTAGACTGGTCCAAAAATAGAACATTGAAATATTCAAAAGGCATGTTGTTGTTTTTGTACATCTGGTACAAGAAACTAGCAGTGCAAAATATTGAACCTGCTTGACTACATTAACGGGTCACTCAATGATGTCAAAGTTTCAGCATACTTACTACATTGTAAACAGTGCAATATAGTGGGCTGAGATATCCAGTAAATGAGCACTGAGTCCTCCATTTTAGCAGTTAGCAATATTATTGTTGCCAGCATAAGAGCTTCACTTCTGCAAATTGTTTCCAAGCTATCACAATATGGCAGCCTAACACAGTTAGGCCTACCGTCAGGCCACGGTTTGTCAACAGTTTGTAAGCAAAAAATGCTTATCTAAAAAGAAGGGCGAACCGAATCAAGCGTTTCATGCCCTTTCTCAGCTGCCTGTTAGGATCGATCAATAATCCACTCTTTCTTCTCACTCAATACTATTCTGTAGGTCTTAAAGCCAACATCAAGATAAAACGATTTACTGTTAAGATAACAAAAGAAATCTCCGTCATTGCCAGCACACAAGTAATGCCAGTCCCATGTCTGCAAAAAGGAGGAGGGCGACGCTCTGTTGTGACACAGCATTGTCATACAACCAGTTACGGTAACAAAAGAAAAGCTTTAGGCGAGGCAGGTGGAGCTTTCCCAACTGATTCCAGGCATCCAATGGAGTGGCATGAATGGCAAATTTTATCGCCAATATGGCAGCTTATTCCCTCTGCGACTTGCCATATTCACGGTTCAGAAGTCAGACAGGCCAAATCTCGGTATTTTAGCTGAGGGTTATATAAGGTGAGTAGCAGCTGACTGAAGTTTGGAGTATAATTATAAGGACCAATAAGACCCGACTTGAAAGGAAAAGATTGCCTTTCAGTTGAATCAGTATTTTACGAGGCAATAGTTGGGAGACATATGTCACCTTAGTGGTGCACTCAAAATTCATGCATTGATGAGTCATAACACCATAATTCTTTAGGCAGAGAAGTTCTCCAGTAGCAGCAGAGAGCTGCTGGGAAGATTTATTAAGCCATTTATGAATTGAATCAAACAGCTGATAAGAAAGAGACAGACAGACAGACAGAGACTCGTAGACAGTGAGAGACAGACAAGGAGACTGAAAGCAGACAGAGATACAGAGAGACAAAAAGAGAGAGACACAGTAATTGGAAAAATTACCCCTGGTCTTTAATTGACTAGAATGACTGTATTCCATAATATCCCAATCACAAATGGTATTCATATCTCGGTTTTTTACCCAAATTTCTCTGATTTTTAAACTACATAATAATTATAAGATTCCATGAATTCTATCCAAAGATTGTTCTTTAAAAACAGGTACTTACAAACGCAACCTAAATAGGCCTACTACGGTAAGTAGCCATATTGTGTTAATGTATACCGACAGCTTATTGGCAAGTTATTGCCTGCTTTTTTGGAATTAAGCGAA
Source organism: Lumbricus rubellus (assembly GCA_945859605.1). Classification (NCBI taxonomy): domain Eukaryota; kingdom Metazoa; phylum Annelida; class Clitellata; order Crassiclitellata; family Lumbricidae; genus Lumbricus; species Lumbricus rubellus. The sequence goes on along the minus strand of OX243812.1, from coordinate 51,957,791 downwards.
TATGCAGACATAGCCCAGGGCTGTTTTAAGGAGTTTTTAGAACTGCACAACTCCTTCTTTCCTTTCCCATCATCCATGGTAAATTACCTCCAGTCGGAGGACAATAACCTTTTTTTGCTAGTTTTAACTGTACAGAAGTGCTTCTACAACTGCACATTAATTTTGTGTACAACTGCATATTAAAAAAGCCCTGACATAGCCCACTAAACCGCCCACTAAACCGCCGCACTATAGTGACCATCATTGAAAGAATAGCTTGTGTAGGCTACTATGAAGAGCGCACATATTATCTTGAACACGACAGTAGGTAGGAGATTTGAAGGCGAAAAATCATAGGAGTCATTTAAAAGAACGTGAGTTTAAGTTATTATTTACGAAGACAATGTAGAATTAATGACTATTGTCTCAGCTACAGAAGACATGGACATATATTGGTTGTTATCGCATCATTAAACACGAAAGTCCATGGGGAACATTCCGAACATCCGATTATATTTAATTCATTTAGTGTGCACTGAATAAAATTTAGTGCACATTAGATATTCTCTAGTGAGCTTTACGAATTGTTTAATACACACTAGATAATTATCTATAATTGTGCACTATATATTATGTAGTTTGCACTATGCAGAGAAAAATAGAAAATAATTGCATGTGCCTATGGAGTATATGGACTTCAGTAATTATGCCCTATATGCCCACCCACTGATTCCTACATAAATTAGCCAAGATCTATAAAATCATGGCCCATTTTTATAGCCCAATTTCCCATTAGGGTATTTCTGCCCTGGCAGGATGGATGTCAGCGTTGTCAGGCCTAACAGCAGTCCATCGATCCCACCATCTATACATCCATTGGTCTTTCCGTGCATCCCTTCGTTCATCCATCCATCCATCCATCCATCCATCCATCCATCTATACATCCATTGGTCTATCCGTGCATCCCTTTGTTCATCCATCCATCCATCCATCCATCCCAACATCTATACATCCATTGGTCTACCCGTGCATTCCTTTGTTCATCCATCCATCCATCCCACCATCTATATATCCATTGGTCTTTCCGTGCATCCCTTCGTTCATCTATCCATCCATCCCACCATCTATACAGCCATTGGTCTATCTGTGCATCCCTTTGTTCATCCATCCATCCATCCATCCATCCATCCATCCATCCATCTATACATCCATTGGTCTATCCGTGCATCTCTTTGTTCATCCATTCATCCATCCCACCATCTATACATCCATTGGTCTATCCGTGCATCCTTTCGTTCATCCATCCATCCATCCCACCATCTATACAGCCATTGGTCTATCCGTGCATCCATTTGTTCATCCATCCATCCATCCATCCCACCATCTATACATCCATTGGTCTATCCGTGCATCCCTTTGTTCATCCATCCATCCATCCATCCATCCATCCCACCATCTATACAGCCATTGGTCTATCCGTGCATCCCTTTGTTCATCCATCCATCCCTCCATCCATCCATCCATCCATCTATACATCCATTGGTCTATCCGTGCATCCCTTCGTTCATCCATCCATCCATCCCACCATCTATACATCCATTGGTCTATCCGTGCATCCCTTTGTTCATCCATCCATCCATCCATCCATCCATCCCACCATCTATACAGCCATTGGTCTATCCGTGCATCCCTTTGTTCATCCATCCATCCCTCCATCCATCCATCCATCCATCTATACATCCATTGGTCTATCCGTGCATCCCTTTGTTCATCCATCCATCCATCCCACCATCTATACATCCATTGGTCTATCCGTGCATCCCTTTGTTCATCCATCCCACCATCTATACATCCATTGGTCTATCCGTGCATCCCTTTGTTCATCCATCCCACCATCTATACATCCATTGGTCTATCCGTGCATCCCTTTGTTCATCCATCCCACCATCCCACCATCTATACAGCCATTGGTCTATCCGTGCATCCCTTTGTTCATCCATCCATCCATCCATCCATCCACACATCCATCCATCCATCCCTCTATACATCCATTGGTCTATCCGTGCATCCCTTTGTTCATCCATCCATCCCACCATCTATACATCCATTGGTCTATCCGTGCATCCCTTTGTTCATCCATCCATCCCACCATCTATATACATCCATTGGTCTATCCGTGCATCCCTTTGTTCATCCATCCATCCCACCATCTATACATCCATTGGTCTATCCGTGCATCCCTTTGTGCATCCATCCATCTGTATGTAATTCCCAAATTCTTTCATTCATCCATCGATCCATCTTTGAATTCAAGAATCTACCAAATTAGTTCATCCGTCCATAATTTAACATATTCATTCATTCGTTCATCCATCCACTATTTTCACACATCCATCCATCTATCTATGACTGCATGACTCTACACGAGTCCATCCATCCATGCATCCACCTCCAGCCACCCAGACCCACCCACCCACCCACACATCCACCCATAACTCACATGAAACTTGTGTTCTCCTTCTGGGTCTACACCTTGCTCAGTACCAAAGGCCTACCACAAGGCAATATCTGCCCATAGTCTCAATTTGCTCTTTCCAAACAGGCACGGCATTTTCACAACGAATGGGCGTGTGGGAGTGGGTGGGTGTGCAGGTCGGTCGGCGGGACACATATGCACCCACAAATGTTCTATAAATAAATAATTAGCAAAGGGGAAATCAGGGGCGCCGTTAGGCGTACGCACTTACGCAAGTGCGTACAGCGCGGAAAGGCAAAAATTTTTTTTTTCACAAATTGTAAATTTATTATAAGCGAATTTTTTAATCTATAGAATATACTTACTTCTTTACTTACTTACACTCTAATAGAGAGCCATCTTGGCATTGAGCGTCTTATAGCCGCCTAGGCCCTAGAGGTCTATGGATCCTGGGATTCCTAGATGTAAAACCGTTAAAACTTTTTTTAAATTTAATTTTTGTTTGTATGTGTTTTTATGTGCACTTTTTATAGCCAGGGGCGGATCCAGGGGGGCAATCCGGCCGTGGCCCCCTCCATTTAAAACTGCCATGGGACGTGGCCCCTCCGTTTGGTATGAAATTAGCAATATGCATATGGGTGCACGTAATGGCATATTGCCCCCCCCTTTTCGGAAAATGGCATGGGACGTGGCCCCCAGTCCGTTTTCAAGTGGAGGAGTAAAAAAAGGTCATCAACTTTTTGGCGGATGAAATGGTATGATTTTCTAAAAAAAATTTGGCAGATGACTAAAAAACCTCATCAACTTTTTTGGGCGGATGAAAAGTACTTCAGCCAAAGACTGATCCCTATTTATTTTCGACCAACAACCAAATTTCGAAATTTGTTTCACCTGTCCCATCCCAGGTTCTAAAATTTCCCCCCCCCCCTTGGAAGAGTTCTGGATCCGCCACTGGTTATAGCGCCCCTTCAAGCTCTCTACTCCGGCCGAAGCGCTGAGCAATTGTGAGTGAAGGACTTGCCCAAGGTCCTTACGCGGCGAGGTGGATTCGAACCTGGAAAATTCCGGCTTCAAGGCGACGATAGCATAGCAAAATGCCGATCTAAAGGTATCAAATTGCACCTCCTATAACATCACCCCCGGCAACTTGTACCGTAACCGGTTTCAGATTACCCCCGGACACTAGATTTGCATAGATTTATCCGTCATCCCACTGTGGTTTGTTATCAATATTTTACTCGGAAAAAATAATAGCCTCGAAGCCATTTCTCCATGTAACTTCAGCGGCGATTTAGTATTTTAGTTACAGATGAAAATATTTATAACAAACCAAACCACGAAGTGGGATAACGGATGAAAATCTTCAGACCAAAACAAGAAGCGGGATTATTTTTCTGATAATTTTAGTCCAATAATTGCGACGATTGATGCAAATTACAGTTTGCAGGGGGTAATGTTTAGGAGGGGGTAATAATTTGAAGCCTTTAGCATGGGCGTCCGCAGGAATTTTTCTAGGGGCGCAAACTTTTATATAATTGTCACATGGACTAAATTTATTGGGTGACAGTTTGAATTTCCATATTACCACGAGAGAATCCTATATCCTATACCTATACGTTATGCGCCCAAAGAAAGATATATTATAAATAGGTTCAACATTACTGCCTAAAAATGGCTCCATTTGAGGTCGACACAGCCAAAAATGCGCCGGTCGCTGGGTCTCCGCCCCCATACCCCGCTGGGGGAGCTTACTGTAAAGACAAAACCTTTCTCTTTTACAATAACATTTTGATTTTTATTGTTATCCTGGTAGCTTGCGACACTGAAAAACCACTTATTCTTAAAAATTTCGCGACTTTGTCGTTCACAAATAGCTGGCAAACAAGAGCCTAAAAATGGCTCCATTTAAGGTCGAAACAGCCAAAAATGCGCTGGTCGCTGGGGCTCCGCCCCAGACCCCGCTGGGGGAGCTTACGACGCTCCCCCAGACCCCCTAGTCGGGATGGGCTTCGTGCCTCCGGCACTCGCAACTTCCCGCCTTCGGCACCGCCACTGACGACCAATTAGGCCTACAATACAGCGTCCTGGCACTTTTTTACACTTTAAAACCTTTACCACTCAGTTTAATAATGAATTGGCCCAAATTTGGCCGGTGGGAGCGGACTCATGAGTGGTAAAGGTTAAGCACTGTATATGCATATATATATATATATATATATATATATATATGGGATTGGATTGGTAGGCCCTAGTATTTACGCCCCCTTAACCAGAAATCCTGGATCCGCCCCTGAATATAAGCTCGTATCAATCGCTGTTCGCTTCAATTATTTTGTGCAAGTTGTGCGTACAGAAATAAAATCCTGGCGGCGCCGCTGGGGGAAATACGCGACTGAGTAATTTCTGTTGCTGCATCAGATAATGCCAGCGGTGCCTCGTAGGCAGGCTGCTGCTGCTGCTGCTGCTGGCATTTGATGGGATGAAAAATCTACAAGACAATAATTTTCAACTATTTCGATTGTCCAGCCAGATAAAAAAAATTCCCTCAAGTTGTGAATTCGATTTTAGTGAACTTCGTGTCAACCAGCAAAATGGCAATTTAAGGAAAAAATAAATAAATAAATAAATTTAAGGGAATGATAATTTTAATTTCAATACAATGCAATTCAATTTCAAAGATGACAATGATGACAATGATGATGATGATGATGATGATGATGACGACGACGACGGCAGCAACAACATCGTCAACTTTGGATGTTTGTGTGCGTGGAACCTGGTCATTGGTGACTTAAATTACAGCTCATATATTATTCGATCTGTGTTTGTTCTGACTAACTGTTTTATTTTATAATTGACTTTAACGTCAATTAGATTACTGCAGGCAGCGTCTCTGAGTATAAATACTGAAGGGCGCCATATAAATTTTTGGAATAAATATATAATAATAATAGTAATATCTGCAATGATGACAATAATAAATAATAATGTGGATTGTTTCCCAACTTATGCTGGTCTAAAAACATTATGGCTTCGTCACAGAGATGCATGTGCATAAATAACTTGCTAAAAAATTGTTACCAGTAGTTGATGGTTGTGATAACAGAAAAAACTAATGGCTCCTGTAAAAGGTCACAACAAAAACAATGTAGCCATCAATTACAATGAATGTGTTTTATTAGGAAACAATCAGCCATCCTATAGCAGCACAGTGGCCTCTGCAAAGTTCAGACATTACAAACTATAGGAGCGTACGTCCTTGGTTTGCAACAAATTGCATGCATACTTACAGACATCGTTCTGTTCAGTAACCGATCCATTCTCAGTGCTGCTCTCGACCACTGCGGCTCTTCCAGGCAGAAACCACACCCACAGAAGTGACAACGTCCACCACATATTATTCACACACCACATGGAACAATTAGAACAACGTTGGTCACATACATCTGCAAGACAAATCAGAAATATATCAACATTAATAACTATGTTCAGTAAACAATTCATCGTGATAATTAATAATAGTAATACAAAACTTGTCTTGTCTTCAACCTTCCTCGATTCGAGGATTGGTCCCTTTATGGACACGCCTTCACCACTTTTGTGACTGTCCATGTTGCTAATTGGGAAAATAAGGTATAGTTCCCTCGTCTTTGCACCTACGGTAATACAAAACAATAGGCTACTAATGCTTGGTTTATTGATGAGCCTTTGTCAACCCAGGCCTTACACAAATTCTCTGGTTACAGATATTTGCACAGCACCTCTTACATATAGTCTACTCAAAAGCACTCCGGAATCTAGCACAGCTAAAAAGGACAGTTCTCATGTTAGAAAAGAACCCACCAGAGTGGACCCTGGGGAGTAAACGTAACGCCAAGGGAAACCTCTTTCAGACGGAGGAACCAACCACTTGGAAGGCGCCGCTCCACTTAATAGTTACAGGCCTACGGGCGAAAGGGACAAGAAGCACGCACCACTCAGTAGAGCGGAGGGAGTTACTACCTCGACCACCCAGGGCAGGGTACTCCAATGGATCATAATAATATACTATTACCGCAAGCACGGAAAATAATAACAGCAACAAGAACAGCGGCACAAGCATTAAAAATAATTATAGTCCTACCGGTAATAATAATCGAACACCGTCTTAGCAGGGACACGACATTGTTAGTTGAATTGAAAGTGTATTCATCAGCCTGTCATTCAACACATCCGTCTGTGCTTACCACATATTGTTCGACCACATACAAAACTAATTACCTTTTCATAAAACTATTACACAGGCCTACCTTAAACAGGTGACAAGAACTCTATGCGTCTTTCTCAAAGCTCTGTATGAAATTCGAGACAAATAGCATGCAGTAAAACTGACATGTAGGCATCCCGGGTGCTAACGGAAACAGACGCTGCCTTTGTGTTATATATAATTAACTGTGCAGGCCAACAGCAACAGAACCCCAGGCACCTACCTACCGACAACCAGGGCAGAATTATTCTGTCCACGATGATTTAATTTGACAGTCGGTTGACCACCTTCCATCGTTTAGGTAATGAGCTGGACAAGTCGAGACCACTGGTCAATGAGTGGCCAGCGGTCAGCAGTGTATTGGTCATTCCTCTTCATTGGCTTACAGGGCCAGGCCGTCAGCCGTGTGTTGTGTATGAGACTGGACACTGGAAGAGGAAGCTTTACTGTATTTCATCTGCTAATGAAAGAGGCCGACCTCCTCCATCGTCCAAATTATGACATACCATCTGTCAGTGAACATTGCGTTTCCTGGCTCCCTTCCCATTCCGCTTCCAGGGCAAATGGCCGTCAAATGATTGGAAACTTCCTGTCGCCTTTGGCCTGTCTGGAATAAACTTCAATTGAGATTTTTCTGTCCCTAATTATATTGGCCGCAGGGCTGTTGCATAACCAACACTATGGTATAGACATCTACAGTCTGTTCGCACTGCCAAGACCATAAAAAGTGTAACAAATAAATTAATAACGAGTGAATTTGATGAATAATAACTCTAGTTGGACTGGTTGATGGACAGAGAAAAGGGATGAGGATATAAAGAAATCAAGGACAAAGCTCAGAATAGACAAGAAATGGTGTCATTGGAATCTTGGACCTGCCTAACGGCAGAACACTAAAGAAAAAGAAGCTCTAGATAAGGAGCCCTTGACAACTTATTCACTTATTCACATGTGACTAATGAACAGAAAAGATTGCTTACTTCAATTCACTAGTGCATTAAACTAGTCACAGACAACAGACCAGATTTACCTAAGATAAAAAATTTCCTCAAAATCAGTGGCAAATTAAATCAAATCAATCATTTTAATCTCCGCACATTAAGCTGTCATGTGCAAATTAAACAATGATGTACACTTGTACAGGGTTTTGCTTCTGCTCAGTTCTCACTTCAATTTTATTCTTGTTTTGTTCTGTAGGCCATAAACATTCACAAGCTGTAAGGTGCCCAGCATTCAAACTCCGAAACACAAACACACAGTCGAAAGATTTCAACATTTGATGATGATCAAATCAAATCAAATCAAGTCAAATCAAATCAAGTTTATTGCTCCCAAAACAGAAAAAATAAAATAGATACAGCATTTACATAATACTACTTGCTAAATAAAGCTAAGGATGTTAAATAAAATAAAAAATACATGGGCAAGCGAGAAGCAATTCAAGAGAAGCAATAGGAGCCCCAGAAGGGAAGATCCCACTAGTTAGGGGCCCTAGATAAATGATTACTCATGACAATGATGATGATGATGATGCTGATGATGACGACGACGACGACGATGATGATAACGAGGAGGACGACAACGATGATGGTAAAACGTTAAACCTGAACCTCTTACTGTAAAGGCCATACAACTTGTGTCCTCTATGACTTGTGTATAGGACCACGAGATAATACAAACTAGATCATTCAATGTAGAATGTAGATGTCTGTGCAAATGTGCAAGTCAATATGTACAGTCTACCTAGCCCGTCGGCATTGGAGTTCAAGAAACTTGATATCGTCATTTTTACACACACGCTGTCACACACCGCATATATTTGCTTTCAAAACACTGAGATCAAACCTCAAACGTCTGCCTTGAAGACATTGGAGTAAAATCAGCCATTCAACATCTAAACAAACACGCCTAATGGATGACATGACTTGACAAGACAATTTCACAGGCCGCCCTGAGATTTCAGTTCTTATACCCACTGATACTACATATATACTCACTGGATTAACATTCCAAACCCTATTGGCACAGTACAAGTCTTTAAGAAATTTCTTTAATAATAATAATGCTAATAAAAATGTGAATACTAATGAATCATACTTACTCTGTGAAGAAACTAGACAGATATTTATTTATGTGTGAAATATATTATAAATAGCCTACATTCAACATAATCACAGTAAGGGTGCTTGTATGCCATAGTAAGAGCATAAAATAGACGTAACATGGCCACTAATATTATTGATTGCCCAAGTCATTTCAAAGCCCAGATGTTTGGACTCAATGAGGCCTAGAAAGATCGAGGAATTGATCAGAAAAGAATTGACAGGAGTCCAGTTTACAATCAGGTTGAGACCTTGTTGACACCTGTTGCTGCACAATGCACATACAGAGTCTGAATGAAGGCACTTGCTGTTAACACAATCATGCCAATGATGCTACACAATTCAATATAATCTAAAGACAAATTTAATATTCAGTAATAATTTGTAATAAATAATTATGAAGATAGGATATATAATTATGCATACATGTAATTAAATTAATTCATTCCATGTATTTATATAGCACCTCTTCACGAGAGAACTACACAGAGGCGCTCTCACCAAAGTCACAGCCAATAAAGTCCAATATATTTAAAATGAATTAATCTATAGGTATCACATTTTCATAGCTTCATTGAAAGTCGTTCAAAACCGCTTTTGCAAAGCACACAAGTATTTGACATCATCTATATTGTATAGCCTAATAATAAAATAGCAATAATAGATGCTGGAAAATCTTAGCTGCATTCAAATATTATATGGCCCTAGCTCTAGGCCTACCTGACATGCACCGACTGGATTATTTTTATGGTGTCTCTTTAATCAGTTCTTTCATTGCAGCTGGCTGCAAGAGCTCAATAACACCATGATGTCACCATCATGATATCATCGTCGTCGTCGTCATCATCATCATCGTCGTCGTCATCGTCATCGTCGTGTTACTGGTGCAAAAGATGTATATGCTAAAATAGATTCGCACTCACCCAGGAACAAAACAGACTAGGCCTACTCCTTGGATCGAGATCAAATTTATTCCAGGTATCTTGAAGGCAAGCCGAAGGATCGAGCTGGTGGTGGTTGTGGCGGGAGCGGGTGCCTCGCCTTTAGGCTAATTGAACCGCATTTATACAAAGACTATAGAGTATAGACCTAATCAACGATAAAGCTAAATCGACCGATTTCCAACTAATCTAGACCCCGAGATATCATCAGTCGAATTATTCTTGCGTAACAGCAGCAGCGAAAAGTCACCGATTATTATCGCACACATTCCTCCATCAGCCGCTCACTTAACTGTCGCAATGAACGGACTGTTGTTAGCCTACGTGCTTCTAACTACCCCGCTGACGCATGCTTGCCCCGCTGGCGTTGACAGCAAACGAGATAGGCAGGCGCACGCTTCCGTTGGGTGGGCGAGGAAAGGGGAGTGAGTGGGAAGGGTTGGGTGATCATCAATCATATAGAATTATAGATTTTCCGTCTGTATCTAATTAGCTTTATAATCTGCAACTTCCGCGCGGTGTAATTTTAACGATGGCAAACAGTTTGCCGCGTTGTCTTTATGCGTTGTGTGAATTTGTGTCCGTTCCAGCGGCTAAGACAGTAACACTAAACTGGGTTTGTGACCGTTTGTCGGACCTTTTGCGGCTCTTGTCCGATCAAACAGAGGATAACAATGCTAAATTTGGCGGCTCGATCGATCGTGTGTCTTTGAACAACAACAGCGCTGTTAACCTGGCTAACCCTAGAGTTCCTACACTGACTCCTACATCAAGCCCTCCTCAGGAAGCATTTCCATGGGCACTAGGCCTAGGCTACCTGTTTTCAGTGTAAGAATTGTGGAAAAATAACTGGGGCTTGGACCATTATCCACTTGGAATTGGGGTGTGAAAAACAGGCTCTATGGGGCTCTAAGAATGACTGGGGGTTGAAACCCCCAAGCCCCCGACAATTCTCACCCTGCCTGTTTTTTCACATTGGTTTGGGCACTCACACTCTTTGCCAAGTCTTTGGGTCGACTCGGCGTTTACGGGCACTAGATGGGACCCATCTACCCAAGTCCTTCCATACCTTTGAGAAACTTAGTAAAAGAAATTGACGAAGACTTCTTTAGAATTAGAAGCATCTTTCAAATTCTGGCCCTCCGTAATACGGAGCCCCTAAAGGGACATGAATGCAAAATATTTTATGTCGTGCGCACGACTTATAACTCGTGCGCACGAGTTACTAAGTCGTTCGAACGAGTTACTAAGTCGTTCGAACGAGATATTAAGTCGTTCGAACGAGATATTAAGTCGTTCGAACGAGTTACTAAGTCGTTCGAACGAGTTACTAAGTCGTTCGAACGAGATATTAAGTCGTTCGAACGAGATATTAAGTCGTTCGAACGAGATACTAAGTCGTTCGAACGAGATATTAAGTCGTTCGAACGAGATATTAAGTCGTCCGAACGAGTTACTAAGTCGTGCGCACGACTTATTACAGCCAATCAGAGATCGTTTGTGATGCATCATCACAAACGATCTCTGTGACGCATCGTCACATGTGATATCTAGGCTATGCCCTAAATGCACATATCGATGGTGGTTAGCAGGGTGCCATTGAACAGAGAAAAAGTAAACAGTGCAAGATACATCGTTTCGAAGAAAAAATGTCCTCCCGCATTCCACCCCACCACCGTGGTGGTGTAGTGGTGGCGTCATTGCCTTGGAGCCAGAAGGTTCGAGGTTCGAATCCACCTTGGGCAAGTCCTTCACTCACAATTGCTCAGCACTTCAGCGTGAAATTCCGATGCAGTGTCCGCTTTGTATTCGGGAGCGCCTCTGAGTAGAAAGCTTGAACGGGCGCTATAACAAGTGCACATACAAACAAAACCCCGCCACACTCCGACCTCCACTGTGAAATTTGGGTTTTGGGACAATTTTCTCCACCCCTCACCCTCTACCCCACCCACCCCCACCCGGCCCTTGCAGGTCGAGGTGTTTTGGGTGGAGGCGAGCCTCACCCACCCCAATCTCACCCCATGACACTCCACCATACTCCGACCTCCACCGGTGCGCCACCCGTGAAATTTAGATTTTGGGCAAAATTTCTTTTCCCACCTTACCTGACCCCACCCCACCTCCTTCACCCCACCACACTCCGACCTCCACCGGTACGCCACCCGTGAAATTTGAGTTTTCGGGAAAAATTTATCCCCCAACCCCACCCCACCTACCCCCACCAGGCGTCTGCAGGCCGAGGTGTGTGTTGGATGTAGGGATGTGGCCCGTGTAAAAATCTGTCTAGCTGGATTTGGACCTGACACCGGAACGAAGAGGGCACCTCTGGCTATTGCGGACTGGATTTGATATAGCGCCGGTGATTAAGCTGATCTCCCTGACGTGGTTTTTGTGAGCGCTGAGAAATTCTCGAAGATTTACATTACATTACATACTGTAGGCTATATGCGTTGAATCCCACGTAAATGCAAGAGAATCAATAGCCTAGCCTACTCACAACACACACCAGCTATAGGGCCATAGCTTAGCACGAAATTTATTAAAATAGGCCTAAGAGAAGTAAGTCGTGGCACATAGGCCTAATAAATAATATTTATAATGTGCCACGACTTATTACAAATCGTTTCTATATTGTAGAAACGATCTGTGATTGGCTGTAATAAGTCGTGCGCACGACTTAATATCTCGTTCGAACGACTTAGTAACTCGTTCGAACGACTTAGTATCTCGTTCGAACGACTTAATATCTCGTTCGAACGACTTAGTATCTCGTTCGAACGACTTACTAACTCGTTCGAACGACTTAGTATCTCGTTCGAACGACTTAGTAACTCGTTCGAACGACTTAATATCTCGTTCGAACGACTTAGTAGCCTAACTCGTGCGAACGACTTAGTATCTCGTTCGAACGAGTTAATAAGTCGTTCGAACGACATAACAAATTTTGCATTCATGTCCCTTTAGGGGCTCCGTACAGAAGAGATAACAAATTAATTAATTATTTATACTGTGCTTCAACGAACTACTCTTAATAGGCCTAATTGTCTATTCACTTTAAACTGTACTAGTCATGTCTTGCGCCTACGTTCACGTAATCTTGTTCTCCTTAGATTTGATATCTTCCCATAAGAGTTTCTTAGCTTGGTTGTTGGACGAGAGTTCATGTTTGACGCCAAGATTATTTGATATTCGTGTATTTCCATGCGCTTGGTGTCACCATCTTACTTACTATAAACTTTGTCTGAGCGATAATAAAGGTTATGTATCGGACGTGAAAGCATTAAGATCAGTGCATTAACTAATGTTGTGCGTGATAGCAACAGTTGCGTTTGAGAGAAATGTTTGGCGAATTCCGAATTTAATTAAGTTGAAATTGTTGTTTAGCGATTGGTAAAATAGAGATGCTCGGTTCACATGGTTTCCGAAACGCTAAGGCTCGTTGCGATGTACTCTGGTTTGTTTTGTTTGTATGTTTGTATGTATGTACACTTGTAGTCCAGTCAATTAAGTCTTAAACCCGAAGATTTACTATGGCAGGCAAATTTTTGCACAAAAAGTTTTGAAATGGACTAAAAAATATGTGGTAGAAATGCTATGAAAATGCGATATGGGGAAATAATTTTAAAAATTAATTTAGTTTGGAGCAGACGACCAAAAGCACTAACGGTTAATCTCTATAATGACTCGGTAGCAAGTAAACATCATGGCGACCAAAGATCCGCTCATGATAGAGCGCGGTCACGTGACGGCAAAAAGGTAGCCCAATATTTTCGCGGCCTGCAGTGATGTATAAGCCAATGTTTTCGCGAAAGTAAGTAAGTAAAAATACCATGAAACGGTTATTTTAATAAATATTAATACGCTTAAATAAGCTAAAGAACACAACAAAATCGATGGACCTTAACACATTGGCCGCCATCTACGAGATATATCGCGGTAAGCGCGAGATCTCGAGGTAAAAAAACGCGAGATATCTCCGCGGTTTATTACCGCGATATCTCGCGGAGATATCTCGCGTTTTTTTACCTCGAGATCTCGCGCTTACCGCGATATATCTCGTAGATGGCGGCCAATGTGTTAAGGTCCATCGATTTTGTTGTGTTCTTTAGCTTATTTAAGCGTATTAATATTTATTAAAATAACCGTTTCATGGTATTTTTACTTACTTACTTTCGCGGAAACATTGGCTTATACATCACCTCAGGGGCGAAAATAGTGGGCTATCTTTTTGCCGTCACGTGACCGTGCTCTATCATGAGCGGATCTTTGGTCGCCATGATGTTTACTTGCTACCGAGTCATTATAGAGATTAACCGCACTAACAGATAGGCCGAACGAGTTTGTTTACATATCAATGACTGGCGGAAATACGATTTATCTGCTGGAAACACAATGAAATTACCGATTAAAAAAAATTTGATATCGATTAATATATTTATTATCTGAACTATGGAGACAAAAAAATAAAATTTTATGCAATAACTTTGCAGCGTGTGATCAATAACTACCCCGCACTTAAGGCCACGCTCATAAGCATGGGCGATGACTAAGCGAAACGCTATACGCGCAGTCATAATTTTCATCACAATAATTAACGATTTAAACATATTTCCCCACGTTGGAATTTCTTAGCATTTTTACTGTAGTTTAGTAGGGTATTTACGTACAATATTCTGCCAAAAACGGTCTGCCATAGTAAATCTTCGGGTTCATGATGAATTTCCCGTATTTTTGACTGGCCTATTGCTATCGCGCCCCTTTAAGATTCTACTCAGAAACGCTCCCGACTATAGCGCGTACACTGAATCGGTGTTTCACGCCGAAGCGCTGAGCAATTGCGAGTGAAGATGGATTCGAACCTGCTGCAAGGCAACGAACATACCCACTACAGCGACTACACCACCGTGCCGGTGGTCATGCATTAACGAGCGTACAACAGTGTCGATTTAAGCGAAATCAAAACTCCCATTTACTTGTTTAGGTAATAAGCAAGCTTCTGCGTGTTTGTCATAGTTAACATGACAAATTCTACTTGCTGGTAAAAATCCCAAATCAGAATTATTTATTGTTCCCAAAGTATACACACATAGTGTTACACAAGGTGACAAGGGCTGAGTAATATGACGTTACCTCATTCGGTTATGACATTGAGTGTACAGTTTGGGGAACAATAGGCACTCCATAAGGGATGAAGTCCGCTTAGTAGGGCCTGTTTACATAATAATTGTTATAGAGCAGCGGTTCCCAACCCGTGGCCCGCGGGCCAAAAGTGGCCCGCGAGGCCTCACAAAATGGCCCACCAGGCCTCAACAATGGCACTCATCTCTCAAAGAATTAGCAAAAATATATTGAAAAATTGACAATTTGGACAGAGTTGAACATTTATAACCATTTTCTATTAAAAATTATTTTATTTTGAAGTCTATAAACATCAAAAATTCTACTTTGAATTAATTATAACAATTTTTATATGCTTTTATTTAATTAAATTTTAGCATAGTGGCCCCCTAAATGCCCTAACGTCTTTTAACTAAGAAAAAGTGGCCCTCGTGTCCTCCAACTTAGAAAAAGTGGCCCGACAGGCAAAAAAGGTTGGGAACCACTGTTATAGAGTTAGGCAAGATGACGGAGAATTATTTAAGGAGTAAACGGCATTATGCTGGGTTGACTATTTGCATCAGGACGTTATTGGAAATCAAAAATCTAAACTGGAATTTAACTAGTATACATGAGGATAATGTTTTTCAATATTATTTAATATATGATGATAAAGTGAATTGCCATTGTTTTACTTTTAAAATTTATTTTCTGTGGGAAATTGAAGTCAATTTTTTATGAAAGGGCGTGCCCTCAAACTCGCTTTTAGAGGAAGCCAATAATGATCAGTTTTAAGCATGGTTGTATAGAAGCAAAGTTTGTCTTAAAATTATAAGCGTGAGTCATATATTTTAAATAATTTATAATCATTTGAATATGAAATCAGTGTTCATTTCTTTATTTATTCTTTGGATTTTTCAGGTAATGGAATGAAACATGGTTGCTGACTGATGCAACAATGCAGCTTTTTGGGCAAAAGACCATTTGTTGCATTTATTTTCTGTTACATTTGGCTGCAATTGCCATTTTTCTCAAGGGCTTCTTCCCCGTCAAATCGGTTTCCCATGGACATTCAACATCCGACGACAGCTGCTTTAGTCTTGATGATCGATGCTGTCAGAACGGGCAACCAGTGTCAGAATGTTTTCTGCGACCTATCTATGGTAGACTGGTTCTTGTTGTTGTCGATGCACTTAGAGCTGACTTTGTTCTTCCGAAGCTGTTGCGGGAGAGCAGTGCTGAGGAGATACCTCAAGTGAGGGATGAAATTGCCGTGGGAGAAAAGAAGGTTGTTGGTCGAATGCCTTATGTTCAAAAACTCATCCAGAAGAATGAAGCTGTTGCTTTTCTTAGCAAGGCTAGCCCACCAACAGTTACTCTGCCAAGGATTAAGGTATTCATTCATTCGGACATTTATATAGCGCTCCTTCAAGTAAAAAAAACTACTCAGAGGCGCTCTCGACCCCAGCGTGCCTAAAAAGAACAGTTTTAAGTTTAGTAAGGAACGACAGAATCAGCTGGGTTGAGCGAAAAACGAACGAGGAAATCTTACAATTGGTGGAAGAAAAGAGATCACTGATGGACACTATACGTGGGCGACAGAAGAAATGGATTGGATAGGACACATCTTAAGGAGCGACACCCTACTAAAAGACATCATTGAGGGAAGAATGGAGGGGAAAAGGATGCGAGGCAGACCAAGAACAATGCTGCTGGACTGGATGCTGTCAGAAGAGGGATACAGTGGACTGAAAAGAGAAGCTCAGGACAGAGAAAAATGGCGTCGCTGGACATACGAACCTGCCTGACGGCAGAGAACATAAAGAAAGAAAGAAGGAACGATCCTGGTAGAGTCCCAGAGTATGATACAGACTCTCAAAATTTTGTGTTATGCAGTGGTCAAAATATGTGGAATATCACTTTGCGGGTAGAAGTACCCTGTTACTCTCATTTTTATCACACCTCTGCATCACTTTCCTTGTCTTGTCCCTGGCTTATCCATCTATCTTACCAAGTCATCAACTAGTTACCAGGTATCACTGATCACTATGATATGTAAAGTCTGAGAAAGCCGACTCATTTCCAGGAAATTGAGTTTAGAGACAGAATGTAATATGCATAGTTGTATACCAGCGGTTCTCAACCTTTTTCGTGCGGCGACCCCTTTTTGACATACCGAAAGTTGTGACGACCCCCAGCAAAAAATTGATCGAGCTACCCTTCCTTCACTGCATTTTGATACTACCACTGTCCATTGTTTATGCATTTTCACTGTCTTCATAATTTGAAAACTGCTTATGGCTATATTGTGTGCTCGAGGCTTCTTGGCTCTTGCAATTATGAGAGCAATCTAGCCTATTCGTTAGTGTGAAGTTGGATGTTTCATAAATTCATTCAGCAGAGTGAGGGTTTGGATTTTCCCGGTTATCGATTTAAAAAATTCACATTGCAATGGTGGCATTTTAAGCTTCCATTTTAGCAAAATTGCTCATCATTTCAGTGCTAATAGCCGTGGTTTAAGACTTTGAAATTGTCCTGACCAATTCTTTAGAAAATCTAATTTCCACACTGCTGTGGTTGCATTTATAGTTGCCATCTCAACCAAATTTCTCATAATTTTAGTGCTGAAAGATAAGACTCAAGACTTTAGAAAATGCCATAAGAAATTCCACCTATTATTTAGACTTTTTGGAACTTCCCCACTGTAGGCTAAAGACTGCACTTTAGGCTGTCAGCTTAATAAAATTGCTAATTTTCTTCAACGATGTTAAGCATGGTTTAAGACTTAAGAGTGTCGCCTCCCAATTTCTTGCAATTATTTGGATCTGCACATAAACTGCAACATTTCAAGCTGTCATCTTAACACAATAATAATTATTGTTAATGGTCTCGTGCTTATATAGATCTAGAGACGTGGTTTAGGTTTTTAATAAATAATCCCTTCCGCTTGTTTACATTTTTTGCAGATGCAATGATCGAATTCTAAGGCGTAAAAAAAATTGTTGTGTTTCCGGTAACGCGACCGACCCATTTTTACGGCCGCGACCCAAATATTTTTGTAAAAAAATAAAAAAATAAAAAAAAAATTCAAAAAAAAAATTCAAAAAAAAAAGTTAATTTTTTTTTCAAATTAAAAAAAAAACCCATTTGTATTGACATAAAATAAGAGACGTCAACAAAATGAAATTAATAGGACTGTTTCTAGAGCAGTTTTAGGTGCAGACAGTCGGGAAATAGGCAGTTTATACTTGCTTAGAACACGTACTTTGTTTCAGCGTGCAAAAAAGACTAGTGGGGTATACTTTTTCGGATAGTCACTGCATAAAAATATTTTACAAAATAAAAATATTTTCCGACCTACCTACCCAATTTTTTTTAGCTCTGTTACCGGAAACACAACATTTTTTTTAGGCCTAAGCTGGCATCTTATCAAATTTGCTCATTATGTATAAACAGCGAGCAGCACTGTAGAAATTGATGATCTTCACGATATATTTATGCCATAATTATATATTGGGAAATATAGGCTAAGCAGCTCGATCTCCATTCTTGAGCAAACCGAATATTGCTTCATTTTCTACAGAATGGTTGAAGTGGAATTTGCATTTAAAAACTAATAATGGCAAAATAAAATTAGTTGTTGCAATCTAACGAATGAATCTTAGCAGAAGCATGAGTAAAAATTATTTTAAGTTGCTATGGTGTAGTAGATATATCATTGAAATTGCTAGTACATCTTTTACAAAGTTCAAAGGGTCCAGGCGACCCCTGGCAAATCGTCAGGCGACCCCCGTGGGGGTTGCGACCCACAGGTTGAGAACCGCTGTTGTATACGGTACTGAACATTTATTTAGATTCTTTTTGCAGGTTTATTGAATGCAGATCCTCTTGCAATCTAGTTTTTAATTTGTGTGTGACTGAGTATTGAAAAAGTTTGTTTTAAATGAAAGTTGGGGATTGAAGCTAAGGCTGAGACGTTAACTTTGGTTTAGCAGAATTGTTGATTTGTTTAGTACTGTTAAATGTTGACGATGGACATTGTTCTGGTGATTATTAAATTCTTCACAGGCGATAACTACTGGAACTGTTCCAGGATTTGTTGACGTCATTCTCAACTTTGACTCGTCGTCTCTGGCAGACGACAACGTTGTTACGCAGTGGTACAACGAGGGTCGACATCTCGTGTTTTATGGTGATGACACTTGGCTTCGTCTGTTTCCACGACACTTCCTTCGTTCGGATGGCACCACGTCTTTCTTTGTCACCGATTACACTGAGGTGTGGATCTCATGTTATTTATTTTTTGAGCAGTTCTGATAGTGCTGTATGGACTTGGTAGTACGAAGTTTTGGGAGTAGGGCTATTGGTGTGAGGGTGTCTGCATTTGTCTGGCGCTGTATCAAGGGATGACTTACTGCTCCATTTGAGGCTCTCTCCGTTCTTTTGTGCAAACAGTTTCTTGTCCCCGCTTGCAGTCTTCCATTTTACAGCCCTTTGCTGTTTCGGTTCAGGCAACTTTGAATTAAGGCAGGTCCATCAGATGTGCAAACGTGAAACTTCCTGGTTTTTTATCTATGCTGAGATGCACCCTGTCTGCCAGAAGTTATTAAAGGTTCTATATAAATAGCCACCTGTGTCTGAATTACATTACATCAGTTGCATCACTTTACCTATTGTTTTATTCAGGTGGACGACAATGTAACACGTCACTTGGCAGACGAATTGAGACGAGATGATTGGAGCGTGATGATACTTCATTATCTTGGATTGGACCACATCGGTCATCTTTCAGGTCCAACCAGTCCTCTAGTTGGTCCAAAGCTGCAAGAAATGGACGATATCGTTCAAATGCTGCATCAGACATTCACCGAACAAGTAATAAAATTTTGCTAGTGTTGTGAGACAGAGAAATTGTTCGAAAATCTTTATAAAAATACTTTTATTTATTGCCTGTTGCTTGGTTGACTGGATATCTTTTCTTGTCTGTAGCTAATCATAATAATCTTGTCTAATATGTTCATATGGACTCATAAATTTCTGCAAATATTTGCTTGGAAATTAATGCGCCGTCAGTGGATGTGTTGCTAATTAGACCCCGACACAATGGCAATTACTACCGGTTTTTGCAATTACGATTCAAATCTAATAATTTCTACTGCATTATTTCTGCAAAACAATGAAAGAAATGAATAAAGAGTTAGTTGTCTAAATGGAGAATCTGATGAGACCAATCAAAAAGCATACATGTTAATTATATTCTTACAAAAGACAATATGGGAAAATGATAATATTGTATTCTTGTTGAAGAAAGTACGTGGGAAAATACGATTATTTTTCATTACATGTTAAGTTGATCTTCTGTCCTTTTTTAGTTATTTTACAGATTTTAGATGATCTCTGCCGGATCAAATGAGAAGAGTTAGTAGTCTAAAATTTTCTAAATGGAGTATTTAGCAGAAAAATGTGAGGGAAGAATGTTAATTTTTATTGAATAAATTTTCATGAAACACTAAGTTTTTTTTAGTGTGTTTGACAGATTTTCAATGATCGTTGCAGGATGAAACAAGAAGTCTGGCAACACTTTTGGTGTTGTGTGGTGACCATGGAATGAGCGACCAGGGCAGTCATGGCGGTTCTACACCGAGTGAAATCTTTACACCACTTGTCTTTCTTAGTTCACTGTACCAGCATGGCCAAGGTAAATTTATTTTACGTATCTAACGATGATGACTCTAATCTAATGATTATATAGCGTAATCAAGTAGTGCATGTAGTCTGTTAATTCTTCGCAGTCACTTATTCAGTCTGTTATAATTAGTAGTTGCAGTTTAACATCACTGTGTGTTGTAACAAGGACCATTAGCGACGTCCTCCTCCTTTATCCAGGCCTGGGACTGGCACTGGCAGAGTGCAACCAGTGGCGGAGTTCAGTCTGTTGTAAGGTATTCAGTTCGGACTATTAATAATTCTTCACTGCCATTTATTCAATTGTGTTAGATTGTGTAACTTTGACAAATTTTTACCATTGTATTTTCCACGATTTGAGTGTTTAAAGATTTTGAATTGTTTTCTGTATTGTTCTGTTGTTTGACCAGGTGTTCATTACAAAGGTCAGGGAGTTCAGCAGATCGATCTTGCTCCAACAATCTCACTGCTGCTTGGCAATCCTATTCCAAGGAACAGTTTGGGAATAGTTGCATTCGATGCTTTGAGCAACTTTAGTTTGGAGGAGAAATTGAGAGCAGCCTTTATAAATGCCAAACAGCTAACGAAAACTGCCATGGAAAACTTGGCTCATTTCGATCAAGGTTAGGCCTTTGGTTTAATAATGACCTAGATTACTCATTACAATGCTCTTTTGATAATTGTTATTTAGATGTTTATTTTGCTTGTCTCGCCAATCTTGGGAACTGAATTTGTGGGAGGTGTTGATTATGCCAGCAGAAATGAGGATACATGTCACCGTGAAGTTAATCTAATCGGTTATTATTACTACTCTCATATTCCAGAGATAGCTTCACGTTCTTAAAACAGCATGATCGCTTTAACTGATTAATGTTCATAAATTGTTATTATTATAACCATTCTTTATTTTCCTGATATAGCTCTGATCAGGTTCAAAGAGCAAGATACAATAAAATGAATCGATTATTTATTGTTAAATGTTGTTCTTTTTATTAAGCACTATTGTCTACCAACCAAGCATCAAATTGATGTTGCTGAGCAGTTGTCAGTATTTGTGCAATCGTTAGCAACCATTGCTTGGGCAACTATTAGCAACCATTGCTCTGTTGACCATTGGCAACCATTGCTAGCGTAACTAGGAAGTCCTCAGTGATTGGCTTTGTCGTACGTGCAGAGTCCATCCAGAGTTTCTGGACTGTGATGCATTGAAACAGTGGTCTAGTACTGTTGAATTTCTGTGAAAACTATCTAAGTCTTGATTACTGCTAATTAATAAAAATAGCAGTAGACATAGATTCCTATGTGTTATAAGATCATCTGGTTTCATCGTGACTATGATGCTCAATGACTTTTAGAAAAATTATAGTTTAAATTGATGCACACATAAATAAATAGAGTACCCACATTCGAGATGCAATCTTGGAGCGATGCCAAATGTTGACAGTGCAGTCAAATAGCTGGACAACCGTTGCTTTTGTAAGTTGAACTGGTCAAATTTCTGATGTCGGATGGAATATTGCACGATTTGAATTCAGGACGTATCCATGTGAGACCAGTGTACCGCTTCTGATTTTTAACTGATTTCTCTTTGTTATAGGAATAATTCATGCTGATCTTCAGATTGCGATGGATTGGCACAAGAGATGGATCGATGCTGGTCACAATTCGACAGATGCAATTCACGTGGGTGAGAAAATATTGCGCAAGTATGTGGAGGCGATGAGATCCATGCAGGACATGCTGACATCATCGCTGTCTCAGTACGATTTGCATGCTGTGTCGTTTGGCATACTTGTCCTGTCTTTGGTAAGTGGATCTTTGACTTGCGCATACTTTTTAGGCTGCTTTTGCCCTCTTCATTCATGCGATTCATTGCCCCATTCATCCATTAGATTCCATTCGTTTAATTTTACATTACCGGGTATTTTCTATAGAATATTTCATTTTTAGTTCAATTTGTTTTTTATATATTGCTTAATTTGGTAAATTTTATTCCTTATTCTGTAGATGTGCTGGGATATCTCTTTTGAACTGTAGTGCGGCTCTTATTGTAGTCTATGATGTGATATGTAATCATGCACAATACTGTGATAGCATGTAATATGTATTCAATCCGTAATTGTGCTCTGCGATTGTGATCTGTATATTGTTAAGTGTAGTTACAAGTAAAATTGTAATTGCATCATGTAATTATAACTGTAATTGTAGCTGTAAACTGTAATTGTATCATACACCAGTAAGTAACTTCTCAGCAGTGTGTATGGTGTGCTGTTTGGTTTACTGAAGATGCATCTGTTGGCTTGACTCCGATTACACTCTTCGTTAACCCTTTAATGCCGGAGGGTATTGGATTTCATTTACTACCATCTCGACATTAAAGGGTTATATGTTGATTATTTTTTGTTCAGCAATATCTTTTTATTTGAGTTAGATGAATTTTTGTACGGTTTATGTAGGATGCGAGTAAGATGGTTATTAAAAAAATTTCTTACACTTTTAGGAAAGAGAGAGAGAGACTGCCTGGATTTTGTGAACGTTTGTGGTTGAAGTCTGAAGATTGCAATGAAATCAAGAGTTGAATTTTTTTAAACAGCTACTATTGCTAGTTTATTATCACCTTGAAATGTATACTTCTCTGTTTCAGATTTTTCTTACGGCCATTTTCTGTTTTCTTTCCGACTGCGGGGAATTCTACCTCGGAAGCTATCAGAAACTGGCACTAGGTGGCGCATGTGGTTTAGGAATGCTCGTGCATCTGATCGTCTGTACGAGTACCAGCTGCAGTCCATTCCTGTGTTCGGGATATGGTTTCATGGCGTCAAGCCTGATCCTTGTGACTACTCTTTTTCTTTTTATGTCTGGGGTTCTGTCATCAGCTGGACATGTCTGGATGTCAATGCTTGAAGCGAAGAGGCTTTTTAATGAGGTTGTTATTTTTAACAAAGTTACCTACAGCTGTAAGGGTTTTAACTTTTTAAGCTTGGGATCTGGTGTAACGTAAGTTAAGTAACCAGCTTTGAAGACATTATATTCAATTTCTGATATATTTGTCGACATGACTACAGCTTGGCTTTTTCATGAAATCAGTTTTCTGAGTTTATTTGTTGATTCAAAAGTGTTGCAGTTCAATGAGTCCTAAGGAGGACTTGGAAACTCATTCGCTCCATAATGCAATTGGAAAATAAGGAGACACAAATTGAATCGTTAACAATTAACGGAGACAATGTTAAAGATCCAGAAAAAATGGCCAATAGCTTCAATAACTACTTCACCAACATAGCCCATTCTTTGGCAAAGAAAATACCAGATTCACCTCTCCCTTACCATAGTTACTTACAGGCACCTCGGCAGAACTCTATGGGTTTCCTAATGGTATCCCCGGAGGAAATTATGGATATTGGCCGTGATATACGTTTAACGCATAGCAAAGGTGTTGACGATATAGACCCCTGTATTGTGGCCCCCAATCTCTCCTTGGTTGTCAGACCTTTAGCGGAGATAATAAATTGTTCATTTAGTAGTGGGATTGTTCCACAGGGCATAAAAATAGCTAAAGTGGTCCCAATACTAAAAAAAGGGCGATAAGGACAATGTAATCAATTACAGACCCATTTCCGTTCCTCCTTACTTCTCCAAGTTCTATGAAAAACTTATGTATATTCGACTCTATGGCTATGTTAAAAACTCTGACATCATTTATCCATCTCAGCATGGATTTCAACCTGGTCATTCCCCCTATATGGCCTTATTAAATATGCAGGACATGATTTCAAAGGCTATTGAAAATAATGAATACTCAGTGGGAATCTTCTTTGATCTAGCTAAAGCGTTTGATACGGTAGACCATAGTATTTTGCTTAAAAAATTAGACAACTATGGAATTAGGGGGACTCAGCTCAGATGGTTTGCCAGCTATTTTGAGAGCCGTACACAAAGAGTTCTCTGTAATGGTGTCCTTTCTGAGCTAGGGTTGATCAAATATGGAGTTCCTCAAGGCTCCAACCTCGGACCACTCCTTTTCCTGCTTTATATTAATGACTTGGCCAATGTCTCTCCAACAATGTTTTTTTATTCTATTTGCCGATGACACCAACGTTTTTTACTCCAATGGTTCATGGCAGACGTTGTTTCAAACTGTGAACGTTGAACTATCTAGCATAGCTGTTTGGTTCCATGCAAATAAACTCAACCTTAATTTAGATAAACCAACTTTATTTAATTTAAATCCCACCGGAAAATAAAGCCAAGTGACAATCTCTGTTTGCTTATTGATGATATTTCCATCCATCAAGTTGAATCTACAAAATTTGTAGGTGTGCATATACAGGGTGGGCCATAAAAAAGTAACCCCCTACGGTGTTTTGTCCATATCTTGGTCAGAAGTAAGAATTTTGAAATGAAATTTTACAGGCTTAAAGACAATTCATATTTACACATGATGACCAGATTTCATCAAAATATTTCACAGACAACAAAAGTTACATCACTTTTAGTGAGGCCACCCACCGGTTTTTGACGATTCAAAAACGCGATGCAACAAAAAGCTTTAAAAAATCAATTCAATTATTCTGGCCAATATCTTGGCCAAAAGTAAGAATATCGAAATGAAATTTTACACGCTTGAAGACAATTCATATCTTCACATGATGGCCAGAGTTCATCAAAATATTTTAAACAGAACAAAGGTTATACCACTTTTAGTGAGGCCACCCCCCATTTTTGACGATTCAAAGACGTAACGCAGCAAAAACACGATTTTATTAAGTCTTATCTCAAATAATTGTTATCAAATAGCCTTGATATTGTCAGGTGATCATTATTATTACTATTTAAAAAAGAAACAGGGCACCAGCGTGGCTGCACATCACTGAGAAGTCACTTAGCAAGATGACGCTCAAATTGGTAAATAAGGAATCTGTCAGATTAATCAACAGGTCCATCAAGAACTTTGCAAAGAGTCTCAAAAGAAGTATTGGCAGTGGTGGTAGGCACATTGAACACAAGTTGTGAAGCACTACCAAGTTCTTTTTACAACAGTTATTTGAGATGAGACTTAATAAAATAATAAAATCACGTTTTGGTTACTTTTTTGTTGCGTTACGTTTTTGAATCGCCAAAAATCGGTGGGTGGCCTGACTAAAAGTGGTATAACTTTTGTTGCACTTGAAATATTTTGATGAAATCTGGCCATCATGTGTATATATGAATTGTCTTTAAGCCTGTAAAATTTCATTTGGATACTCTTACTTCTGACCAAGATATTGGCAAAAAACCTAGCTTTTGTTGCGTTTCGTTTTTGATCGTCAAAAACGGTGGGTGGCCTCCCTAAAAGTGGCATAACTTTTGTTCCGTTTAAAATATTTTGATGAAATCTGGCCATCATGTGTAAATATGAATTGTCTTTAAGACTGTAAAATTTCATTTCGAAATTTTTACTTTTGGCCAAGATATGGACAAAAATCCTTAGGGGGTTACTTTTTTATGGCCCACCCTGTAGATCAACATTTGACCTGGAAAGTTCATATTAATCAAATTGCAACTAAAATTGCTAAAAATATTGGTATTATTTCCCGCGTTGCTTATATCTTGCCAAAGACAATTAGAATGAATTTAAATTATACCCTTGTGTACCCGTACCTCACGTATTGCAACCTTGTTTGGGCATCGACATACGAATCCAGGCTTCATAAACTTGTAATCTTACAGAAGAGGGCTGTTCGTATAATTGCGGGTATTCGTAAACGGGAACACACTGGCCCTTCCTTTAATGAACTTCATCTCCTGAAAATTGACCAGATAAAGGATCTCCAAATTTGCGAGTTCTTTTTTCGACTCGAACACGGTCTCCTTCCTTTGGTATTCCAAGGTTACCTCCCTCACGCCTCTGACATCCATTCGCATTTCACTAGGAATTCATCTGCTTTTCGCCCTGTCAAAGCTCAATCTAATACTAGGCGTTTTACTATTAAATCTTATGGCACTAAAGTATGGAACACAATACCAATTGACATTCATCAATCGAGTAGTCTGCAGGTATTTAAAAAGAAACTTCGTGTTCTTCTACTCTCCTCTACTAAAGCTACTTGAAGTGCACATGACCATGTGTAGTTAAGATTTTAGTTAAGTACTTAGTTAAGTTTGTTTCTCTACATGCTCTTGACAATATAAGCTTTTCTGCAATCTGTCATCACCTAATTTGTTTTAGTCTCTTTCTTTTCAGCTATCTTGATTAATTTTTCTTGGGAAGTTTTTACTTGGGTGACCCTTCCCAGCGGAATGTCCATCCCTTTTGGGCCCCCCTTTGTAGCCAATGCATGCATGTTTTGTACTTTTATTGTTTTCTTGTTTTCTGGTTGCAATAAAGTGAATTGTATTGTATTGTATAATGTTTTAACGTTACCTGCTGGCAAGAGCTCTTATTCTCTATGCATTGCTGAACAATGTTTCTGAGAGTTATGTCCAATTAAACTACAATAAAATTTTGGTACCTACATATTCATAGTTATGCATGCTCTTCAGTGTGTCATTGCTGATCTGCTGATACTGAGTTTTATTTAAATTTTTACTTTGAGCACTTAGCGTTTTTTAGACTCTATGGATCAATATTTAAATTTGCCACCACATTATGGTGCATTATGATACGAAGACAAGTACCAAATACTTGTCATCTTTTCAAAGTTCCCCTTCACGTAGTACTGTACAAAATTGCAAGTGCCAGTAGTTGAGTCATAAAATTTGCTGGTCAAGTGATTCTTTCAGAATTCAGACAGTATTCTGAAGTAGTTGCTGTAATTCTGTTTGTTAGATGTCTTGTCTTGAGGCGATTTCATTTGTCGGACTGTGGCCAGGAGTTCTCTTACACGTTCTCAGTCTGTTGTCGAGCAGTTTTGTTGAAGAGGAACATCAGACTTGGTACTTCCTCACAGTCTCTGTTCTCCTCACGTTTTCTGCGTTCTTTGCGCTTCAGTTGTTCTCAACGCAACAAGAGATTCAGCCGAATGATGATAGTAAGCTTCAAGATCCACAGTCAAACTTAGGTTCACGATCAGGGATTGAGGATGTCCGAAAAGGAGCATCAAAAAGAAAGCGTGGCTGCATCGCCGAACATGTTGGATCGTCAGAGAAGAGCGAGAAGGAAGTTGTTGTGGTTGAACCATTCATTGCGTGTCTTCTTTGTGCCGTTCTTTGTCGTCTTTCGAGATCTTGGAATCAGACTGGAGATAAATGGTCGCATCTACCGGACGTCGGGGATTGGTTAGTAAGGTATATATGATCATCAGTTGCATTTATTTGTGTATTTTTCTGGTATTTATTTAGGTTCTTATCTGTTTATGCTCTGTGAGGATCTTCAAATGCACTGCACATGTAACCAAGATACATGAGCACTTACAAATCTGCGTGTATTCTTCATATATGCAATTATGCATACATGTACAAATCCATGTGTAATACTTAATACATGCAGGCATGCATGCAATGCATACATACCTACATTTAGTCATGCATTCTTGGTAATGCATGCATACATACATGCAGGTATGCATACATACCGTACATGCTCCAGGCATTCATGCGTACAGACAGGCAGACAGTGCCACCAGTACTGAAGCAGTAACAAATTTAGGTATTTAGTTAGGAATATGTGCATGCCTGAAAGCCCAATGGTAGTGCATCTAGCTCTGTAAATTATTATTATTATTTCGGGATTATTATATTATCTGAGATAAGTGATTATGTTAGTTTTCAGAGATTATCATGTAACAAATTGCCGCATTTCTAATCTGTTTTAGACCTGACAACAAAATCGTCCTCTCTGTGATCACAATGTTGGCGCTGGTCTTGATGTCCATCTGGACAATCTTAAAAACTCGTGATGTCATCATACGCATTGCTTTCATCTGTGGATCCTTCGGAGTTTACTGCTACTACTCGGCACATTCATCTGTTCTTCTGCCGTACTTCTATCTCGGCAAAGTCACACAGTTAGTGTTGAACCTAATGTCCTTTGTTATTTCTTATACTATATCTGGAATACAATGCAAATACAAGTAGACAGTCAATTACTGTAGTAGAGTCTGAAGGAAGAGTTTAAGGTATGCCGATTCCTGCATGGTTAGCTGAACATTGTAATTAATGTTATTGACTAGATTTTGTTCTTCTGTGCTAAATTTCATGCTTCATGATGTCGTTATTTTTCTTTGGCAGGGGCATCACAGAAGCCAAGGTTGTCTACACTTTTGCTGTCGTCATCATCTTCAAAATGGCCGCCATTCTTCTGCAAACCTGGTGGAAGGTTTCAGGCAGTGAGAAAAGAACAAGCGATGCTTCAAATCTCGATTCGTCATTTGAATCGCGGAAGAGGAATGACGTTAAAGATGCAGACGATGAGTATTGTGAGCTCACTGATTGTATGCCAGTTGACTGTGTGGAGTCCAGGCCATGTTGTGCTGCTGTGGCCAATGCCTGGAGTAACTTGCGTATCGTGTGGATGTTGGTGATGATGCTGCTGATGAGAGCTCACAATCTGATGCTCGTTGCGCTCGTATTGCTGCAAAGCATCTGTCTGCGCTTGGTAGCAAAGAGACTGAGCAAGATGTTGTCACCATCGTCAGTTGCTCTTTTGTATCTGTGGATGGGTCAAGCCGCTTTCTATTACCAGGTTAATTAACATTTCTATTTCGTATAGATTGCGGTTAAAATGTCTCAATCTACCGTCCAAAGATATTTTGCTGTATAAAAGTAATAGTAGTAGTA
The DNA here is from genome assembly GCA_945859605.1 of Lumbricus rubellus. Lineage (NCBI taxonomy): Eukaryota > Metazoa > Annelida > Clitellata > Crassiclitellata > Lumbricidae > Lumbricus > Lumbricus rubellus. The sequence goes on along the minus strand of OX243812.1, from coordinate 51,928,510 downwards.
GTAATAATATTAATAGAAATAATACGATTTATATAGTGCTGTGTAATAGAAATAGTAGTTATTTATAATTAATAAGATGATTTACGTAGTAATCTGGCATGATTTGAGAGCACACTCCTTTCTGATACAGATTGCACTTTAACCTTTACCGATCCGTAGGCCGCCCTGAGCGGACAAATAAAAAACCGCTTCCAGTCCTGTGTCCGGTATGAGCGGACATTAGTTTGGCAAGGCCCTAGGAGCTCCAATTTCATACATAACATACAAACATACATACATACATACATACATACATACATATATACATATACACATATACACATATACACATATACACATATGCACATATACACATATACATATATACATATATACATATGTACATATATACATTTATACATATATACATATATACATACATACATACACATACATACATATACATACATATACATACATATACATACATATACATACATATACATACATATACATACATATACATACATATACATACATATACATACATACATACATACATACATATATATATACATATATACATATATACATATACACATATACACATACACATATACACATATACACATATACACATATACATATATACATATATACATATATACATATATACATACATACATACATACATACATACATACATACGTACGCACATACTCGCATATGTACATACATTCATATTCACACATGCATACATACATACATCCACACATATTTATTTATATATACACACGCATACGTAGATAGTATACATATATACAATTATACATGCATGCATATATACACATAATACATGCACGCAAATATACATGCGCACATATATGCATACATACGTATATATATATATATATATATATATATATATATATTACATACATACATATACACATACAAACATACACACATACATACTTACATGCATACATACAAACTTCAATAGAATTATATACAATAAAAATGTTAAAGTGATTAAGTTGTACCAAATATTTAATGCAAATTTAATTCGGATCTGGAGGGGCTGGCGCAAAAAATAATTCGGATGGGTAAAGGTTAAGATGTCTTAATCTGCCGTCCTTTAAAGTTACTTTACTGTATTTTTTATTGATGTTTCATTTTTAGGGTAACTCCAACAGCCTTGCGACGGTCGACGTGGCCTCTGGTTACATCGGATTGGATGATTATCGTCCAATTGTGATTGGTCTACAGATGTGTCTGTGTACGTATGCGGGTCCAATCTTTTGGATTCTTGCTCTTATGGAGGTATTGGCCGAAACAAACGACTTAAAAAGGTACAGACTGATTTTGCTTATTTTCGTATTGAGATATATACGTTAAAATATCTTGTATGTCATGTGTGATTGTATTCCTTTCTATTTGTTATTCCCTTTCTATTTGCTATTTCTGCCTATAAATGCTATTTATTTCTATTTGCTATTCCCTTTCTATTTGCTATTTCTGCGTATGAATGCTATTTATTTCTATTTGCTATTCCTTTGTATTTGTCTTTCCATTATATTTTAATATTTTTTCTAATTGCTAATTTTCTAGTTGCTATTATTTTTCTGTTTGCTATGCCTTTCTTTTCTGTGTATACAGTACACTGAATTACATAAATCTATTCATGCATACATGCACAGGTATATGGAAACATGTATGTACTTTTTGAAGTGTACTTTTTGAAGTGTTCTTTTAGAAGTATTAGAAGTGCAAACACTATGTAAATGTGCTGAAACATAGGTACATATAGTAGAGAGGTAGTTTTGAGTGAAGAGAAGATGGAAAAAATGAGAGGTGATTATGTATTGGTGTGCAGTTGTGCACTGCGCTCGCATGCTTGTAGACGTTGGATATGTATGTAAGTATTTGCTTTATCACTTCACTTGCAAATGCACACAATTGGACATGAGACATTGTTATAATACATAAAAGTAATAATTAATTGGCAATAAAATGTGCAAATTAAATCACATTCAACATGTCATCTATTCAGCATTCTGATGATAAATCCCTTTCCAATCAACGAATCACAGCAGTGTGGGGTATCTCTAGATTATGTGAGCGACTTCCAGGGAGTATCGAGTTACTCATTCTGTTGGGAGAAGATCATTGAGGACATGCCCGGGGTCACTGATGATAGAAGCAAAAATTAGGTTGAGCGTTCTTTTGGTATAGCTGACGACAACCCATTGTGCGTTTTTCAGATACTGTCGCGTGACCTTGACATTTGTTCTGACGGTCCTGGTAACTCGCCTGGCCGTCCTTATTCCGTATCTGACGGTCGTTTCTCTCCAGAGGTATCACCTCTTCGTCTGGACCGTATTCTCTCCGAAACTTCTCTACGAAGCCATGTACAGCGTCGTCTCGTCTGTCCTTGTCATCTGCGTCTTGGCTTTCAATGCGCTCGTTATCCGATGAAACATTGCCAACGTGGAATTTTTTAGAACATTGCCAAGGTGGAATTTTTGAAACATTGCCAAGGTGGAATTTTTGAAACATTGCCAAGGTGGAATTTTTGAAACATTGCCAACGTGGAATTTTTTAGAACATTGCCAAGGTGGAATTTTTGAAACATTGCCAAGGTGGAATTTTTGAAACATTGCCAAGGTGGAATTTTTGAAACATTGCCAACGTGGAATTTTTTAGAACATTGCCAAGGTGGAATTTTTGAAACATTGCCAAGGTGGAATTTTTGAAACATTGCCAAGGTGGAATTTTTTAGAACATTGCCAAGGTGGAATTTTTTAGAACATTGCCAAGGTGGAATTTTTTAGAACATTGCCAAGGTGGAATTTTTTAGAACATTGCCACGGTGGAATTTTTTAGAACATTGCCAAGGTGGAATTTTTTAGAACATTGCCAAGGTGGAATTTTTGAAATATTGCCAAGGTGGAATTTTTTAGAACATTGCCAAGGTGGAATTTTTGAAACATTGCCAAGGTGGAATTTTTAAAACATTGCCAAGGTGGAATTTTTGAAACATTGCCAACGTGGAATTTTTTAGAACATTGCCAAGGTGGAATTTTTGAAACATTGCCAACGTGGAATTTTTGAAACATTGCCAACGTGGAATTTTTGAAACATTGCCAACGTGGAATTTTTTAGAACATTACCAAGGTGGAATTTTTGAAACATTGCCAAGGTGGAATTTTTGAAACATTGCCAAGGTGGAATTTTTGAAACATTGCCAAGGTGGAATTTTTGAAACATTGCCAACGTGGAATTTTTTAGAACATTGCCAAGGTGGAATTTTTGAAACATTGCCAAGGTGGAATTTTTGAAACATTGCCAAGGTGGAATTTTTTAGAACATTGCCACGGTGGAATTTTTTAGAACATTGCCAAGGTGGAATTTTTTAGAACATTGCCAAGGTGGAATTTTTTAGAACATTGCCACGGTGGAATTTTTTAGAACATTGCCAAGGTGGAATTTTTGAAACATTGCCAAGGTGGAATTTTTGAAACATTGCCAACGTGGAATTTTTTAGAACATTGCCAACGTGGAATTTTTGAAACATTGCCAAGGTGGAATTTTTGAAACATTGCCAAGGTGGAATTTTTTAGAACATTGCCACGGTGGAATTTTTTAGAACATTGCCAAGGTGGAATTTTTTAGAACATTGCCAAGGTGGAATTTTTTAAACATTGCCAAGGTGGAATTTTTAAAACATTGCCAAGGTGGAATTTTTAAAACATTGCCAAGGTGGAATTTTTAAAGCATTGCCTAGGTGGAATTTTTAAAACATTGCCAAGGTGGAATTTTTAAAGCATTGCCAAGGTGGAATTTTTAAAGCATTGCCAAGGTGGAATTTTTAAAGCAAGTCTAGAAGAGACATGCCAGTACACCTGTGCCAATATATTTCAGTGTATTCTGGCATGTTGCGGTTTATCTGTGATATCGACTTGAGTGTAGGTTAGTACAGACTTAAGTTAGAATTGCATTAAGTCTTGGACGATCTTGATTCTGAATGGTCTTTGTTTCTGTGCCTATGACTTCATAAAAGTGGAAAGAAGCAGCTGAGATTTTTTCATACAGATAGGATACATTGCAGACAATAGCATAAGACAATGGCATGAGGCTGTCTCAGCTTTGTCTGTTAAGTACTTTAATAGCACGCGTCTGGAATCCGCGTGCAAGCACGTTTCAATGGCGGACTTCTTTGGTGAAGATGTGCTTGAGCTCCTTACGCATAAATGTTAAAGAAGTATTTTGGTTGCTGGTGTTACCTTATTGCTGTTGCTTCCACACTTTCTTCCACACTATTGTGCTGCGTCATCCATGTGTAGTGAAACTGAAATGGAAAAAGTCTATCGATCAAATTTTTTTGGGATCAATCGTTGATTTCAAATTGTTCATAGTCGACGTTTTAGGTCAGCACTTGGTTGCGTGACTTTACTCATTTCGATCAGGTTTTGCCAAGTGGCTGCAAGTTTTGATTGCGAGCTCAGCAATTGATGCCTTTTTCATCGCATTAATAATATTATCTTTTCTGCTTAGGTATCTTGAATTAATTTTGATTCATCGATTGATTGGTTGGTCATTTGGGGAAATGGTATCGTTGGGCTGCATTGGCATAGGCATTGGAAATGGACGTGTCATTCTCAATTGGACAAGGGAATAATAGTCGTCCTTTATGAGTTGAGTTGTGTTGTAGAGAAAGTGTTGTTCAACTGTTAATGAAGCACCTTTGAGGCGTTTCTTTTGGCTGGTGCTATATAAATTTGTAATTATGATGATGAAGTTGAGGCTGTGACCATAGATACAGTTGCTAAAGATGAGTGTACTTCCAAGATCTATTTCTTCTGTGAAACATATAATTGCTAAGTTTCTACTTGTGCTTCGATTATAAAATAATCATTGTAAATTGTTAGGATTCTTTTAAAAATTATGTCTTATTGCCAATGTTGGTGTTTTTTGCATTTAGAAAAACTTGTTTACAAATTGTAAATTTAGTGTGTGTGTGCACGCGCGCGTGTGTGTGCGTGCGTGTGCGTGTGTGTGTGTGCGCCCCCACGCGCGTGCGCGCATGGGTGTGTGTGTGTGTGTGTGTGTGAGACAGAGATTGTGGCCATTGCTCTGTAACCGAAGGGTTTTTTAAATGAATAATTACTTGTTTGAATTATTTTCCACAACTACATTAATTATTAATAATAATTATCTTATGCAGAATAATAGAAAGTCTAAAATTAGTAACAGAATATTAACGGGTTATAAAACTACTCAGGGTCCCATTTGAAAAGCTGAACTTTTATCTAATCGAAATCTAATCGAAATCTAATCTAATATAACATTTGTAAAGCGCTTCTCACAGCAGAGCTATTCAGAAGCACTCTCAGCATTGAGATTGGATGCGCTATAGCGCAGATACCAGGATATGCAAGACATTTTATTTTTCTTGAGCTTCATCAAGTCCCATGGGATCATAGCATAGAATCTATCTCACGATGTATTATGGCCATCAAACAGCAGCGTCAATCAGAACAGACACAATTCACTGCAAAGACGTTCTAGTGATGAGCTCCAAATCCTACATTTCCATCAATTCATGGAGTTGCACGCATATGTATCTTTAACGTTACGGCTTTTTTATTCTGCCTCTCACAGCCACTTTTTCTCGATGTCTCGTTTGTTCGTGCACGCGTCTACTGTTGCCACATTGTAGGAAAGTGCGTTCATAAATTTCGCATTGCTTCAACGATGTGCTAAACTAAGACTGACCGACCAGCAGAGGACATTCCTGAATTATTGATGGCCAATAAGCGACGCTGCGTCCAAAAAGAGCGCCGCGAGGTTGAGAGGTCGGCTTTTTCATGACACAACAACATTGTAGTATTGCACAGTATGTTGCGCAGTATGTTGCACAGTATCTTGCGCAGTATGTTGCACTAGCCACAGAGAACTCGACGTGACAAGTGCACAGGTTCCTTGAATTCTCTTGAGAGATCTATGCTTGTTGGCGTTGACTAAGGTTTTCAAAGATCTGAGTTTTACGAGAACTGGTTATCAGTGACGGAAGTTGTGGTGACATTGATTATGGTAATGGACATACATGATACATGAGCAGTGGTCACAGGCAATCTTAGATGTATATTCCATTCGATTAACTGCTTTTTGTACCTAATAACGGTTTGCCTATAAATTTTTACCGATTAAACGAATATAATAATAATAATAACAATAATAATAGTGTTGATGGTAGCACTTGGCAGTTGATGTTTGTAACCACAGTACCATAATGGTAATTTTCTCATTCGTGATGATTGTGATGATTATGATCATGGTGACAATGTTGTTAGTATAGTATATTTGATACACAGCATTATACACCTGCTAATTTTCGCTGCTTGAAGACCTTTCTCTTTTCATGGTCCTGAGAACGCTTCTGGATAGCTCTGCTACAGTGAGAAGCACTTTACAAATGTTCATACTGGATTAGCATCTTTTATGTGCCTCTGAAATGCAATGCGTACATGGCTTCATGATACAACAATAAATGGTAATTTTCTTGCAATGTGCCCTCTGGTTTTGAACCCCACAGTGTGTGATAATTTATGTACCAGCTGCCACTATGCAGAGGGCACAACATGTACTTGTCGACCTCATCCATTATCTTAGATATATAATATATATTCCATTTGATTAGCTGCTTTTTGTACCAGATAGCGGTGTGTCTATCAGTTTTTGTTACCGATTAGACGAATATAATAATGATAATGATAGTGATGATTGTAGTGGCAGGTGATGGTTGTAACAGTACCACAACATTTGGTGATTTTCTCATTCATGATGGTTGTAATGACTTTGGTCATGGACTCATGGTGACAATTTTGGTAGTATAATTATTAGACTATATGTACACTGAATCTGGCACACATAACTAATTCACCTGCATCTCTTCGCTGCTTGAAGACCTTTCTCTTTTCATGGGCATGTCACGCTGAGAACGCTTCTGGATAGCTCTGCTGTGAGAAGCGCTTTACAAATGTTCATACTAGATTAGCATCTTTTATGTGCCTCTGAAATTTATTGAATACATGGCTTCATGATACAACAATAAATGGTCATTTTGTTGCGACGTGCCCTCTGGTTTTGAACCCCCAGTGTGTGGTAATACGTGCCAGCTGCCACTATATGCAGACTTTTACAGAGGGCACAACATGTACTTGCTGACCTCATCTATTGTCGAAATGCTAAATGAATTTTGCACTCGTTAATAACTGTGATGGTCATGATATATGATTCTTGAAGTTCGACCGAAGAAATGGCATGTTTTATTATCGGCCTTAAATATATTTCTTGATTTTGATGTTGTTTTGATGATTCCTGATTTCTCCAGACAGGAGTCATTTAGTAAATTTTTGCACTAAAAGAACCACGCATTGTTGCGTTCTTCTTCTTTCTTCTTCTTTAGGTAAGCTGCCTCTCGGCAGGTCCAGATGCCCAACGACGCCAGTCTTCTCGATGTTGTGCTTTTTCTTTTAGTTTTCCATATCCATCCTCCATCATCCAGTCCAAGAACTTTTCCCTAGGTCTTCCTCTTCCCCTCTTCCCTTCCATTTTGCCTTCCACAATGTCTCTTTGCAAGGAGTTGCCTCTCAGTACATGTCCTATCCAGTTCTTCTGCCTTGTTCTAATTGTATTCATCAAGGATCTTTGTTCTTCCACCTTCTTCAGTACTTCTTCATTTGATTTATGTTCTGTCCAGCTGATCCTTTCCATCCTTCTCCATATCCACATCTCGAACGCTTCTATTCGTTTGACATCCTCCTTTCTCATCGTCCAGGTCTCTGCTCCGTACAGTGTGACGCTCCAGATCAGTGCCTTGACCATTCTTTTCTTGATGTCTCGACTCATTCCTCCTTTCAGTAGCTCCTTCCTTTTCGTGAACGCTTCTTTCCCCATCGCTATTCTTTTCTTGATTTCTTTGTGGCACTTCGCATCTTCCGTTATCAGGCTTCCTAGATAGCAAAATTCAGTGACTTGTTCCACTTCTTCTCCATTGATTGTTATTTTCATATTCTTTTCCCCTTTTGCTTCTCTACTTATTCTCATTACCTTCGTCTTTTTGATGTTTATCTTCATCCCATATTCTTTGCTGGTTCCATTTAGTTCATCCATTATGTGTTGTAGATTCTCTTCTGTGCTTGCCAGCATTGCCTGGTCGTCGGCAAATCTTAGTGCCTTTATCATCTTTCCTCCAACCTTTATTCCTTCTTCCGTTTCCTGTAGTGCCTCCCGTATCAGCTCTTCGATGTATAGATTGAATAGTATGGGTGAGAGTGGACACCCCTGTCTCACACCCCTTCCTATTTTTCCCGGTTCCGATAGTTCCCCATCTATCCTCACTCTTATCCTCTGTCCCATATACAGGTTTCCTATTAACCTTCTATCTCTCCAGTCCACACCCATCTTTCATTGTTGCGTTAGATGTCATAAATATTTCTGTTTAGCGCTTTATTAATGGGCTTCATTGCTATCCAAGTTAGTGCAATCTTGTTGTTTAAGTGTTAGATTTCGTTATTTGATTGCTAGTGATATACACCGTGACTCAAAAAAAACTAAGCCAAATTGTTTTGCATATATCTCTAATACCTGATGACATATGAAGCTACAACTTTCCAAATATTTAGAGAAGTGGACCAAGAATATGATTCCAAAATTTCATGAAATAAAGTTGAACGGATAAAAAGATATGAATATTTAAACTTCATATACCGAAATTGCAGTTTACAAGCAATTTTCTGTCAGATTCAATAAAAAGTAAGCCAAACAATTTTTTTTACATCTCTGATGTCTGATGAGTAATCATAAAAACTTTTTCCAGATATTTAGGGAATTGAACCAAGAATAGGATTCCAAAATTTCATGTCATAAATGTGAAGGGATAGAAGGATATGGATATTTCAACTTCATCACCCGAAATTTCAGTTTTCAGCAAGTCTGTTATTGTGTAGACTTCATTTCTCCCACATTATGGCCTCCGAACAGTCCAGATTTGAATCCTGTCGACTATAAAATGAGGAGCGTGATGCAAGATCGAGCCTACCAGACAACAATCCATGATATAAACGATCTGAAGCAACGCTTGTTGGAAGTGCGGGATGGCCTGAACCAGAGGATAATCGACGTTGCTGTTGCCATTGCAATGGCGCCAGCGCCCTCAGGCTTGCGTGCAAGCAGGAGGGGGACATTTTGAGCATCTTGTTTAATTAAATTATCAAACCATACTGTTGGGGTCATATTGGTAGTTCAATTCTCTACATATCTGGAAAATTTTAGAATGATTAATCATCAGGCATTGGAGATAATAGGGAAACAGTTTATCGAATCTGACAGAAAATTGCTTGTAAACTGCAATTTCGGTATATGAAGTTTAAATATTCATATCTTTTTATCCGTTCAACTTTATTTCATGAAATTTTGGAATCATATTTTTGGTCCACTTCTCTAAATATTTGGAAAATTGTAGCTTCATATGTCATCAGGTATTAGAGATATATGCAAAACAATTTGGCTTAGTTTTTTTTGAGTCACGGTGTAGAGTGCAAAGTTAAGTAAGTCCAAAAGTCTTCTCAACGTTCCATTCGGCAGATGGCATTGAGTTGTAGGATTTCATGATTGGTGCCTTGCATGACTCCGATGGTTAGATTTGACTCCTGTAATAACTTGTGAAGTTGTGATCATCTGTTCATACTAGGAATTGTAATCTTACTGCATTGTGTCAGTTTTAAATTAAAAAATGACGATTATTTAAAAAAACCTAATAGGTATATAATTTATTCACCTTTCTTATTTAACTGGATACCAACACTTCCATTTTACTTGAAATTGATAACAATAACGCATTCTTGTTAAAACATTTTCCTCATTCAGTTTTATGCGTGTGAGACGAGTCAGCCATGCGGTCTGCATGCTGATGCAGGGAATAGAGGAGTGTCCTTACCCAAGGGTGGAGCAGGTCACGAAGGTCTCAACCCCCACCCCGAGTGCACCAAGCAAGCAGCAGAGAGATTCCCATCTGCCGTTCTATTTGGATGTTCTAATGTAATCTAGTGCAGATGGCATGCTGACATGCATTCTGACATGCATGCTGACATGCATTCTGACATGCATACTGACATGCATTCTGCTAATCGTCTTGATGTTTTTGTTCCCGAGACTAGGAGTCTAGGACTGCTGCTCTTGCCCAACATCTTGCATTTGCTGTGGTTGGTCCCTCCATTTGGAATGACCTGCCTCCAGCACTAAGGTCTAAACTAATAAGTAAGCTTCTTCTTCTTTGGTTCTCTGCCGTCAGGCAGGTTCATATGTCCAATGACGCCACGCATATCTGTTCTGTGCATCCATCTTTAGCCCTCTGTAACCGTCCTTTGTCATCATCCAGTCCAGTAGCATTGTTCTTGGTCTTCCTCTTGTCTTTTTCCCCTCCATTCTTCCTTCGATGATATCCCGTACTATGGTGTCACTCCTCATGATGTGTCCAATCCAGTTTCTCTGTCGCCTCCGTATTGTCTCCATCATTGATCGTTCCTCTCCCACCATCTGCAGTATTTCTTCGTTTGTCTTGTGTTCCATCCAGCTGACACGCTTCATTCTTCGCCAAATCCACATTTCGAAAGCCTCCAATCTTCTTATGTCATCCTTTCTCATTGTCCATGTTTCTGACCCATACAGGACCACACTCCACACCAGCGTCTTGACCATCCTCTTTTTAAGGCTCATATTTAGTTTTCCTCTGAGGAGTTCCCCTCTGTTGTTGAATGCGTCTTTTCCCATGGCTATTCTTCTTTTTATTTCTATATGGCATCTTGCATCATCTGTGACCATACTTCCTAGGTAGCAGAATTTCTCTACCTGTTCTATTTCCTCTCCGTTTACTGTGATCTTAAGAATTGCTTCCTTTCCTCCTTTGCTTATCCTCATAGTCTTTGTCTTTTTGATGTTTATTTTCATGTCGTATTCTGTCGATATCATGTTCAGTCGATCCATCATTCTTTGTAATCCTTCTTGAGTGCCTGCCAACATTGCCTGATCGTCCGCAAACCTCAGAGCTTTTATCAGTCTTCCTCCTACCTTTATCCCCTCATTCACTTCTTCCAGTGTTTCTCTTACAATTTCTTCTATATAGATATTAAACAATATTGGGGATAGTGGGCATCCTTGCCTCACACCTCTTCCTATCTTTCCTGGTTCCGAGTATTCACCATCAATTCTTATTTTCACCTTCTGTCCCATATATAGATTACCTATCAATCTCCTTTCCTGCCATTCCACTCCTATTCGTCTTAACGCACTCATCAGCTTCTTCCAATCGACCCTGTCAAATGCTTTTTCATAGTCAACGTAGCATATGAATATGTCCTGTCCATGCTGGATGCTTCTTTCTGTTAGAAATCTCAGTGCTGCAATCGCGTCTCTTGTTCCTCTTCCCTTTCTGAAGCCAAATTGATCCTCTCCAATGCATTTATCATTTTCTGCTCTTGCCTGTAGTCTTTTCGTGATAACTCTTAGTAGAATCTTTGATGCATGGGTAAGGAGACTTATAGTGCGGTGGTCCTCGCATGTTGTTGCGTTTGGCTTTTTCTTGATTGGAATCATTATTGTTTGCATGAAGTCTTCTGGCCACTCTCCAGTATTGTAGATGTCCTGGCACAGCCGCACCAGTTCTCCCATTGCCTTCTCTCCTAGGTTCCTCAGTATCTCAATGGGGATGTTATCTATTCCCTCTGCCTTGTTGTTTTTCATATCACTGATTGCAGCCATGTAAGTAAGCTTAATGACTCGTTTTTCCTATCTGTCTCTCACTCTCTAAAGGCATTTCTTTTTCGTGGAGTTTTGTGTACTGAGAGCACCTCTGAATAAATAGTCATTCTTAGTGAGGCTCTACATAGATTTACAGATCCATACCAGATCTATACAAGTGTACATCTTCTTCTTTCTTCTCTTCCGTCAGTTTCCTGACGATGAGGCCCTTATGAAGTTTCTCCACAGTGTTCTGACCTTGACAGTTTCTACCACCATGGGCGAAACAAGTGCACATACATACAAACAAACAAACAAACAAACATATAACGACTTTAAAAGATGGATTCGTGGCCGTGACTTCAACGTCTCTAACGGTGGTGCATTCTTTACCTGGTTGGCGATACTGTTTCGTGAACGCATTTGGTCGAACTGCAAGAATGTTGATATACTTTTACTTGTTTTTTTGCTGTCAATTGATGACAGTTCGTCACCTGAAGAATATGATTACAACTACAATATTATTTCTGTGATTATAATTACGATTACGACATCTTTGAAGACTTCTTGATTTTTTTTCTATCTTGCTATTGAACATTGATTATAACAGTGCCTGCCACTCGACAGATTTGATCGCATAGACATGCAGTAGTAGACACTACTGCAATGTTACAATGTTAGGGATGCGGTTTTTCTAACGATTTCCTCAAAAGTTCGTCTGATTGACAGTTGTCATGGTAACCGAGGAATAAATCGAAGAGTAATTTAAGGCTGGCGCTGAAATTGTGTCTCTTTGCGAATTTCTTGCAGGCTGCAATCAATCTTCGTCGGCTTGTCATCTCACTGATCTCCGTTTCCGTCTCCACTCCTCCTCTTCCATGTTCTCTTCCAGCGATTCTTCTTCCAGCCTTTTCATCTGGCCGACTGCAGCCCAAATATCGTAATTATCTACTTTAATCTGGTTTACGATCCTTCTCCAAATGCCTTTGCTCTAAGTAACGCCGCCGCGTTTATTGCGAGATTACTGCATCCTTTGGAACTGGAGTCGACCGACAGTTACGACAGTTTCCGTGAGGATCGGTTTCGTTAGATTTTCCTCGGACCAATCGTCAGGGAAGTGGTAGTAGGCCTACCTGGAGTAGGAAAAGCAACGTCAAGGAGCATGTGAATGTAAGTTACTGGTTGGAAATAACTTTGTGATGGTAATGTAGCTTATTATGTTAGTGTATTTTAAGTGATATTGATTATGGATCATGTGCATGTGATTGGGCTTTTTTAGTGTGCAGTTCTACACAAAATGTGCAGTTCTAAATGGATTTGTGCAGTTGTAGAAGCGCTCTTGTGTGCAGTAAAAAATATTGAAAAGGTCTAGGTCATCCAATTTTTAGTAATTTACCATGGAAGATGGGAAGGAAAATACAGGGTTGCGCAGTTCTAAAAACTCCTTTAAAAAGTCCTGTTATATACTTTGTAATAGTAGGCCTAATTATCTTAATATGTTAATGTATTAAGTGCTATTGATTTTCGATCATGTAGCCTACATGTTTCATGGCATTTCAGTTCTGAGCGAAAAGTGTAGAACCCTTTGCATGAAATTATGCAGCTGTAGAAGCATTTTTGTGAGGTTAAAAATTTTCAATAATGCTCATTGTCATCCAACTGGAAATATTATGATGTACCATTGAGGATGAGAACGGAGATAATGGGTGTGTTGGATCAGTGTGGGTGTGCTCGACAGTGTAGTGGTTATCATGTTGGACTACCAATGAAGAGGCTGGTGATAGGGGTGGGTGGTCAACTATTCCTCTTCAATTCCTTCTACAATTCCCTTAGGCTTAAAAGAAGCCCTGCCTTTTGATAATGAGCTATGCATATAATTATGTAGAAGCCATAGACATGATAAGTAATTTAACTGGGGCACACAGTGGTGTAGTGATGAGGCTGTCATCAATTCACCATTTTCCTAGCTTATATACATAATTGTAATTATTGTTAGCTAAGACGCTCTGCTCAGTAAATGTGCACACACACCTGTTCTTACCACTTCCCACTTACAGTATATTAAGTTGTATTTTATGCCTGATTGTGCCCAACAAAATGATTGCGCACTTGCGTCTTCCGACTATTTTCTAATACAGTGGTTTTCACTTTTCAGCTACTTGTCTTCTGATCACAATGCCAGCCAAATAAATGTGCGTTTTGCACTTACTGTACCACTTACCGTACCACTTTCTAATCAATGCATCTGCAGTGCTCAGAACTATATGTACCCAGTATGAGAGTTGTGGAAAAATAACTGGGGGGGGGGGGGGTTGGCCTATGATAAACTTGAAATTGGGGTATGAAAAACATACTTTAACATGGGGCTCTAAGAAAGACTGGGGGGTTGAACCCCCCAACCCCCCGGCAATTCTCACCCTGTACGTACCTGAATCCAAATGCATATAAAGGTGCACTTTAAGTCAATAACTTTGTCTTAAGACTTTTCAGAAAGATCCAGTTGTAGTTTTCCGCTGAATATGTCCAGATTCGAACGCACTGGAATAGCAATTGGCAAGTCATCATAATAAGAGGAAGTATTGATGTCACTGGTTTATGTTTCACTGTGGGCAGAGAAATTGGTTGTTCGTCGTGGATAAGAAACAGTCCTGTTGGCCTATGATATGATTTTCTTCACAGCGAGGCACATTTAGCCAGGGCCGGATTTAGGCATGTTCAACATGTTCCGCCGAACAGGGGCCCCCACACTTTCCACCCTTTAGGGGGGCCCCGCCCCCACAAAACGTGAGAAAATTTTTTTTAGGAAATTTCGACGAAACGACTAATTTTCGTGAAATTTTCGCCAGATGACTAAAAAAAAGGTCATCAACTTTTTGGGCGCATGAAATGGTATGTTTTCCCGAAAATTTTGGCCAATAAAAAAAAAGGTCATCAACTTTTTGGGCGGATGAAATGGTATGTTTTCCCGAAAATTTTGGCCAGTAAAAAAAAAAAAAGGTCATAAACTTTTTGGGCGGATGAAATGGTATGTTTTCCCCAAATTTTTGTTGGCCCGACTAAAACAAAAATTTCCGGACAGGGATCCCTCAAAAATTTGTCCGAACAGGGCCCCCACATTGCTTAATCCGGCCCTGCATTTAGCAGATGAATTCTGTCGGTGTGTTGGATCAGTGTGGGTGTGCTCGACAGTGTAGTGGTTATCGTGTTGGACTACCAATGAAAATTTTTTTTGTCATCCGGCCGAAATCTTAAGAAAAATTCCCGTTACGTTTTCCCGAAAATTCTAACGACCTGTTTTAGTCATCCGGCCGAAATCTTCTGAAATTTCCCGTTACTTTTTGCTCGAAAGGTCTGACGACCTTTTTGGTTCGGGCAAGTCTGATTTTTCGGGCAAGAAGACCCGGAAAATTAAAAAAATTTAACACTTTTTTATTTTCCCGGGTCTGCTTGCCCGAAAAATCAGACTTACCCGAAATTTGGGGGGCATTTGCCCCTCCCTCGACCCCCGTCTCCTACGCCTATGTTTAAGTGCATTCCGTTTTGAATCCATTCCACTTCCTCCGTCTCCTCCTTGTTCCTCCACCTCGCCATCCTCCCTCTCCTCTTTCTCTCCTTTCCAGTCCGTCTGTTCCTCCCTTCGTCCGTCCGTCCGTGATGCCATGAATCTCTTTGTATAGTGCTGCAGGCTGGACCTAGTTCGGTCAGTTATAATTGAAGAATTGCCTGTCAGTGTGTCATTTAATCGACTACTGTAGGATAAGGTTGGGTCTTATTGGCTGTGTGTGTGTGTGTGTGTGTGTGTGTGTGTGTGTGTGTGTGTGTGTGTGTGTGTGTGTGTGTGTGTGTGTGTGTGTGTGTGTGTGTGTGTGTGTGTGTGTGTGTGTGTGTGTGTGTGTGTGTGTGTGTGTGCGCATTACATACCTTCCGAAGGCGCGTCTATGTACCCACAGCAACCGTCCGAGAGACTAGGCGTAATCCGAAGGCTTTTGAGGACGCTCTCGGATTACGAGCCCATTATGAATTATTTGTAAAATTATAACATACAATTTTAACAAAACAAACATACTGAAAGATAGCTAACAATAATATCTTCTCTATTTATTAATATTTTTGAAATTCGAATCGGTGAAGTATTTTAAAATCGCGATTTTGTCAAGCTCTCGGTTTGTCGTGGGCGGAGCTTAACTTTTCGCAATCCGAGAGCTAAGAAACACGTTTCCACCAGATTCACACACGTATGTACTTTTGCCTGATTTTGGAGTGTGTTTCTTCAACTGGGCTAGTATTGGGCTAGGTTTCGTAGATCTGCGCCTAAGAAGAACGAATACACTATCGACTGTGTTAAGCGTGGCGAAAGGGAAGAGATAGACTATTATTTTGTTTATATTTTAAAATCTTTTCAAGTTTGCGATACTTAGATCGGGGTTGAAGCTTAAGGCAAGTTATTCAAGCATTTGTATCATAGCGTTATTGCGTTAATAGTAGGAAACACTAATAGTAGGCATAATCGAAGGTTGGTCTATAATACGCAATCGAAAGCGCGTACCCCCTGCTCACCACGGTTCTTGTCCATCTACACCAAGGGTGTCAAACCTTTTTGAGTGGCGGGCCAATGTGAACATCTTCCAGCAAGTGGTGGGCCAGGGTGTCATCACAGGAAAATATAGGCTTAACTAATGTGGAAACCTTATGTTCCTCAAGCGCGTTTCAATTTGACATTCTCTGTCGGTGTGCTTTGATATCAATATTTATTATGATAATAATAATAATCGTAATGTGTTGATAAAATACTACCTGATATTTTAATTTATCATTTGTCACATATTTAAAAATGACACTGAATGAGTTATTTAGCGGCCGATTGACTAGATTTTGTCATTTTAAATCAGTTTGGGCTGGCTTTATGCGTAAACATATTAAGTTTCCTATTTGTAAAACTACTTCTGTGTATTTTACGACCATTTCTATTGAACGTCAACAATGAAATGGAATCCCCCTCAAAAATCTCATGTATTCACAGACCGTAGACAGAGTGTAAATGCATGAATAAATTGTGTTTACAAGTAATTATCTGGTTTCGTGATATGTTTCCATTTGGCGACTGTATCTGTGATTTCTAATGGTTCTCGGCAAGCATTTACAGAACGATAAACCCTTGTATTTAGTGGAGAATTTATGTATTATTATTCATCATTTTGTTTCTTCGGCAGGTACTATGCCGAATCACCGGACGCAGAAGAATGTCGTCAAGACGGTGATGGAGAAGACGCTGGCTGCTCAAGACAGATACTCGCAGAACACGGGCATTAAGGTATGCTGTGTGATGGTGAAGATCAGTAGCGTTGCCCTCTTTTTTTTATCCGAGCTTGGGATTGGCTTTGCAAAATGCAAGAGTGCTATAGTTCAGCGGTGGTGTAAGGTGGTGTTAGGAGGAGAAAATTGTAAAAGGATACTAATTATAATAAGGCTCTGTAGTTGCATAATGCTAATCTTAGGAAATTTTTTAAATAATATTAATGATGTTGATAATAATAATAATGTTGATAATAATATTATAATTCGTTTATTAATTCAATCTGACAAGTACACGGTGATATTTAAATAAGCTCCGTATTTTAGCAGTGAGCACTATGTAAATCGTTAACCACTCTACCACAATTGCATGATCTTCAAAGTGCTCGTTAAGTTTTAAGGAAACTCCATATTTTAGTAGTGCTATATAAATTGTCCATCTCATTGTATTTTGTCTATAAATTGACAATACATAATGCCTTTTGTCTATAAATTTCCTATAACAATGTCTTTTGAGGATGACCAGGTTTCCCAAAGCTTTCGATTCTTTGTTTACAGTTTTCCATTGTTCTTTTCAGCAGGCAAGGTCTCAAGGTCTCACGGTCTCTGCACCCAGACGCAGCACTGTCCAGACAGATCCGTGGAGGGCACCCGTCACAGCAATGCAAGGTACGCATTCACAATCGAACAAAATACAATATGATGCAATACAGCATGATGCCATACGATGCAATGTGCTTGTACCAGTGGTGTCAAAACTTTAATTATTCTTAAATAAGTGTTAAATATTTATTCAGTGATGGTGCTACCATGGGTCGTGGTTTTCTCTTGAACTGTCTTATAAACTGCCATAAATTCTTTGCATAATTTTAATGTCTTCTCTACATTTAACTTCTTTAGCCCCAACGTGAAATGCCAAAAATAATATTATTATAAGCTTCATTATTATATTAGTACTGCTATTATTCGACAAATTCTGTTTGAACAAATGACCCGCTGAGGGCTATGGCGTTAAAGCTGGATGGAACAGATACCAGATAGTAGTAGTAGTAGTAGTAGTAGTAGTAGTAGTAGTAGTGGTAGTAGTAGTAGTAGTAGTAGTAGTAGTAGTAGTAGTAGTAGTAGTAGTAGTAGTAGTAGTAGCAGCAGCAGCAGCAGCAGCAGCAGCAGCAGCAGCAGTAGTAAATATTATTGTTGTTATTGTTATCAGTTATTTAACATAAGTATTTAGCCTACCAATCAATGTCCAATGTGATAAATAATATCGTTTTGTGAACGTTTATTACAGGGCAGAATGAATCTGTCAGCTATCAACGATGGATACGATGCTGTGAGCTGAAGCACTGCTGGTTTGTCTTGGAAGATGAATAAAAGAAATCGAGGAGTTCCTGTTTTGTTCACCCCAGACATGCATAAATCTACAGAACTTCTAGTAAGGCTTCGAGGAAACTAGAAAATTTCTCTATTTATGACTATTTCTTAGGCCCACGGTACATCTTAGACTTATGTTTGTTGATCTGTGTGTTGACGTAAAATTTTACACTTTTCCATGTCCGATCGGCAAGCGCTGGTTCCTTGGCTTTTGCATTTAAGCAATCCAGTTGTCTAGGACACTTCAGTTTCTGATTGAGAAGGTGTGAAATGGTTGCAACATGCTTGCGAAGACCTACTGAAGTGATCAATTCAGGTTTCTTGGCACCACAGTCTTTGGCCAATTCCTGCAAGATTTCTCTGGCTCGTTACGTGGTTGCTGAGTCTCCAGAGCGAGCAATAGTGTTGTTTTATCATCTATAACCTTTTTGCTTGGCTTTTCTTATTGCTGCTCTAATGTTTCGGATCTTGTTGCATTTGCAGTTAGATCCTGATGAAAATTGATTTTTCAACATTGTTGTTTGCTGACTGTCAAAACTTGTGTCTACAGTTAAATGTTTTAGTAACAAGAGCTTAAAATATGCAAAGCTGGAAATTAAGAGCACGAGTATTTTTCAATGAGGTTTCTTAATGCAAAAATTTTTCAGTTACATTTTGTCAGCTTTAATATGAATAGTTTCTTTAGTGCGAAGAAAAAAATAAAAAATAAAAGTAGATGTTAAATGTGGGTTCCTGAAGCGGTGCTGTAATATAATAAGTCCATTGAATGAATGAATAAGTGAAAAAATATGTGTCAGTTTTCAAGGTGCAAGTGTTCCTCTAGCTACTTCTATTGATAGGCCCTACTTAATTTGTGCAGTTGTGAAAGGTTGCATGACAACGAGATTCCAATCAAGTAGGCCATAATCGATAGAAAAATACTATTTGCAAGGGCGCCTGCCGGAGGGTTATCAGCCAATGGTCACTGTTCCAGCTTTTAACAAGATGTTGATTATAATGCAAGGCAGAAAATTAAGAGCATGTTTATTTCTACAGCGATTTCTAAACACAGATTTCTGACTTTCAATGTGTGTATCATTCGTATCATTAGTGCTTTAATGCGAAGAAATTTGTTAAAAATCCAAAAGTATTAGTTAGAAAAATAAATGTCCATTTTCCAGGGGGGGGCAAGTGCCCCCCCTTGCCCCTATGTGCGGGCGCCCATGATAACTTCTATTCAAGTATTGTCCTAACACAGTCCAGACGAGCAACATAAATAGAATATAATAGAATATAATAATTGATTCCGTAGCCCAACCTTAACTCTTAATAATTAATTCTCTTAGTGATAATAATGAAGGACGAACCATGTACATCATTATAAATTTACAAGACTATAATTGATGGTACTATACAATCCTTCGATATGTTTAAACAGGTTGAATAGATGGATTTTTAAACAGTGCGATAAGAAGGTTGTGCCGGTGCAGTTGACATTTTCAAACTGGTTGAGTTTATGGGCCAGAAATTTTTAAACTGTTTGAGTTTATGGGCAATACATTTGTTAATTGTCTAAAACTTGAGTGACTATACAACTGGGTGAATTGATGGACTATACATTTTAAGTGCTTATATTGAGGACTATAAAACAGCTGTATAGATTAGTGCCTGCGACAAGAGTAGTGATCTGCTTATAACCTGAACATGTTTCAAAAAAAGCACTATTCAATGGCAGATACAGTTGGCTTGTATCTTGGTTCAGCTATGTCACATTGGTGACCTGTGCATCGTATTAGAATTGATATCTATTAGGCCTCTGCTTCTGTGCCAGCTTATGTATGGTTTTATGTTGTCTGCATATTATAATTCAAATTTTTTGCACAGTATCTTAACTTACATTGAAGCTTGGATATCTTTTGCATGACTAGTTTTAGTGCCAGCATATTGCAAGTGTGATTATCTGCTTATAACCTAAACATGTTTCAAAAATAGCACTATTCAATGGCAGATACAGTTGGCTTATATCTTGTTTCAGTTATGTTACAGTGGTGACCTGTGCATCGTATTAGAATTGATATCTATTAGGCCTCTGCTTCTGTGCCAGCTTATGTTTGGTTTTATGTTGTCTGCATATTATAATTCAAATTTTTTGCACAGTATCTTAACTTACATTGAAGCTTGGATATCTTTTGCATGACTAGTTTTAGTGCCAGCATATTGCAAGTGTGATTATCTGCTTATAACCTAAACATGTTTCAAAAATAGCACTATTCAATGGCAGATACAGTTGGCTTATATCTTGTTTCAGTTATGTTACAGTGGTGACCTGTGCATCGTATTAGAATTGATATCTATTAGGCCTCTGCTTCTGTGCCAGCTTATGTTTGGTTTTATGTTGTCTGCATATTATAATTCTAATTTTTTTTGCACAGTATCTTAACTTACATTGAAGCTTGGATATCTTTTGCATGACTAGTTTTAGTGCCAGCATATTGCAAGTGTTGATTATCTGCTTATAACCTAAACATGTTTCAAAAATAGCACTATTCAATGGCAGATACAGTTGGCTTGTATCTTGTTTCATTTATGTTACAGTGGTGACCTGTGCATCATATTAGAATTGATATCTATTAGGCCTCTGCTTCTGTGCCAGCTTATGTTTGGTTTTATGTTGTCTGCATATTATAATTCTAATTTTTTTGTACAGTATCTTAACTTACATTGAAGCTTGGATATCTTTTGCATGACTAGTTTTAGTGCCAGCATATTGCAAGTGTGATTATCTGCTTATAACCTAAACATGTTTCAAAAATAGCACTATTCAATGGCAGATACAGTTGGCTTATATCTTGTTTCAGTTATGTTACAGTGGTGACCTGTGCATCATATTAGAATTGATATCTATTAGGCCTCTGCTTCTGTGCCAGCTTATTTTTGGTTTTATGTTGTCTGCATATTATAATTCTAATTTTTTTGCACAGTATCTTAACTTACATTGAAGCTTGGATATCTTTTGCATGACTAGTTTCAGTGCCAGCATATTGCAAGTGTGATTATCTGCTTATAACCTAAACATGTTTCAAAAATAGCACTATTCAATGGCAGATACAGTTGGCTTATATCTTGTTTCATTTATGTTACAGTGGTGACCTGTGCATCATATTAGAATTGATATCTATTAGGCCTCTGCTTCTGTGCCAGCTTATGTTTGGTTTTATGTTGTCTGCATATTATAATTCTAATTTTTTTGCACAGTATCTTAACTTACATTGAAGCTTGGATATCTTTGCAAGACTAGTTTTAGTGCCAGCATATTGCTTCCAAGAAGCTCAGACTGCCCTAGGTAAATGGCTCTCCTGTCCCACTTTGATGTCCTCATTTAGGTGCTATGATTTTTTTCTGCAATGTCAATTTCAATGTCACTGGAATAATAAATGAGTTATTGATTGCTAATTTAGTTTCTTGTTGGTCTGTAGATCCCTGAAGAGTTCTTTCTTAAAGTGGCGCTTAAGTGGTGTCAGATTACAATTACAAACATCACTCAGAAATCAGAATGTATTGTTCTGTAATATAATGTAATCAGCAATTTCTACAGCGCTGCTCACAGCCGTGGCCATTCAGAAGCGCTCCCAGTGCAATGATTTTTATTTGATTGCTAATATGAATTTTATTTAAAAATTTCAAGACCATTTGATTTAATGCATGTAATTCCAAAAATTATTTTTAATTGGTTCACACACACTCTTTTGTACTCGGAATGATGCTGTGTGTGTACAAGTCCAAGCTCTCAGACCGCATGCAAAGAATGCACACAGGAAAAACCTGCAGTATTGGTTCACACACACTATTTTGTACTCGGAATGATGCTGTGTATGTACAAGTCCAAGCTCTCAGACCGCATGCAAAGAATGCACACAGGAAAAACCTGCAGTATTGGTTCACACACACTCTTTTGTACTCGGAATGATGCTGTGTGTGTACAAGTCCAAGCTCTCAGACCGCATGCAAAGAATGCACACAGGAAAAACCTGCAGTATTGGTTCACACACACTATTTTGTACTCGGAATGATGCTGTGTGTGTACAAGTCCAAGCTCTCAGACCGCATGCAAAGAATGCACACAGGAAAAACCTTCAGTATTGGTTCACACACACTATTTTGTACTCGGAATGATGCTGTGTGTGTACAAGTCCAAGCTCTCAGACCGCATGCAAAGAATGCACACGGGAAAAACCTGCAGTATTGGTTCACACACACTCGCCAAAATAGATTTTGCACTCGGAATGATGCAGTGTGTACTTAGGCCAAGCTCTCAGACTGCATGCAAATAGTGTGCGAACACAGAAAACATACACACAGTCGCTAAATGGAAACAATTCTTCAACCCCAGATAGGCTAATTCGTTTTCCACCGTAATTAGGAATTTTAACAGATACAAATCAAAGGCAAAAAATATCTAGCAACACTCAAATTATTCGATAAATCTGCACAAACGACGAATTGTTTAGCTTGAAGCCAAAGACTGTCTGGCTCTCGGGTCTTATTGAAGATTGGCCTAAAGTTTTGAAATATCATTGCCAATTTCACTTCGTTCTTGACAATTTAACGTGGATTAAACTTAGGACACGATTCTTCCAATTTGCAAACCCATCGAAGCTTGCATTTTGTTTTTTTACTTAACAGAATGCAACCCAGAAAAACGACGCTACATAAATGCCGTTCGTTTACTTCATGTTATCGTGCTTCGGCTAGCTGTTAAAAAATTCGCATAATTCAGGCAAACTATATTAATGCATAGCTTTTTAAATATTATTTTTCCTACATTTAATTTCAGAATTAAATTTATCTTCAATTAATATTTCGTTGAGGGCTTGGTTAACACACACATTTTTGCACTCGGAATGGTGCTGTGTGTATACAAGTTCAAGCTCTCAGACCGCATGCAAAGAATTCACACGCAGACTCTACATTGCAATGGTAAATTTGCTGCTATGTCAATTTACGTCTCTTTCGAGAACTAAAAACACACACTCACACACCGTTACCAAGCGTGCTCCTTATTTCCTCGCCCGCCTCTTAATACAGAATCCGAGAGCGTCCTCGGATTCACGCTCTCGCTTATGATGCAACGTATGTCATTGGTTATAATTATAAAAGCAAGAGGTGTATGCTTTCAAATCGGCGATTTTGATTGGCTACTCATCACTACGAACATTTTGATACATAGATCGACCTTCTAGCCCTACGGGATCCACGCGATCTCAGACTGCATGGGCACTATCAGGGCCTCGGATCTACATACGAGGCATGTATGTGTGTGTGTGTGTGTGTGTGTGTGTGTGTGTGTGTGTGTGCTCTAAAATAAATCATCGCTTTATTAGAGAGTTTGTTTCCCAGGATCTCGATGTTGTTCGGTGTTGGTTAGTGGTGCTCACTGGACCACTGGTGATATATTATATGTTGATATAGGGCGCAGATTATAAGGCTAATTTCAAACGGTGTGCTGGTGATGTGTACAGTGAAGATTGTAAATGGTGCAAACTATGTAGGCCTACTGGTGATAAGTAGGGCGTAGATTGTAGTAACTATAGTAGGCTACATGAAGATGAAAGGTGTTATAGAGTAGTTCATAAGCCACTAACTAAGCTGGTTAATGTGGCTATATTTGGTGATATCAGTATGCGGGAGATACTGAAAAGGTGTTGTAGTAAGTGGTATGTACCCCTACCAGACTTGTATGCAAGACAGTGGGTTTAGAGGCCGAAACAATAGGCTTCGAGACCGAGATATAAGGTCTGAGACAGTTCGGTGGGCCTATTATTTTATTCCACAGGGCAGGACACACTTCGGAAGAAGCTATAAAAACAACTCACTAATTAGTTTCCCAGTTTCCAAACTTGCCTGTATTTTAATATACTTGTCGTGGTTATGTTAAATGATTTATATCAAATTAAACACTTGCTATGCATGTATAATTATTAATTATAGGTAGTAGTTAAGCTAGGCAATTTAATTAGCGAGTTTAGGTAATATGTGTGGCAACATATAAAATATTTATACATAAAACCAATGACTGCAGCCAAGCGTATTAACGAGTGGTCAAGGTTACCATGCCAACAAAGGACGCTAAGCTTATTCGTGATTGGTGCAAACTGGAAACGAATGACGTGACGATTTAAAAATGACGTCAGCGAAGTGGACGTTGAGAGTTTGACTCTCTACAGGTATGTCTGGAAATGGTGGTTGATTCGCTGCGGTGATCCATCTAAAGTTGTGATTTCCAGAGTAGAGACGAAGGTAATTGAACTGTTCGGACTATCAATCGACAGTTCAAAGTATTGTGCATTAGGTGCAACGAAATTTGAATGAGAAATTTGCGTTGGTGCATAATAATCATCGTGTGAAGTGTGAGACACATGCGAAGATAACGAACTCTTAGGCAACGGTCTGAAGAGTCGGGTAATTTGAATCGGCTAGAGAACAGCTGATCGGCGTGTGAAGTACGACGGACGTTTGGTCAACTGGAGAAGAGCTGTGAGGTGAATGCGACGATTCATCTTGTGTGCAACTAATTCACGGCAAGATACGAGTAAGGCGATTGGTGTGGTCACTTCCATGACTGCATATTCAACCGTCTGATCAACATTCTTGACTGCGAAGAATTAGACGACGGAGAGAAGCCGAAGACATTCGAGTTTCATACAACTCGACAGATAAGAGCAAATATAATATTTCCTAAGTAACTCGCCACACTAGGTAAATAGGATTGTTATTTGTTTGTGCATTTGAATGATATTGAATAACTTTATATTATATATACAGGGTGGGCCAAAAAAAGTGAGAACATCGCGTAAAAAGTAGTATAATTGCATCAAAACTTGTTTCACTGTATCCAAAATAGCTTAAATTTTTTGCTCATTCACTTACTTACCTATTTAGCTATATGATGTCTTTATTTCGACGCATTTTAAAGCAAAATTCACAACTCAAAACGTACAAGCGTGTAATCGGGCAGAAGCTCAATGAAAATGTCACTTTGAAACGCTTGCAACGCAGTCACAGCTACTTGAGCGGTTTCCTAATGAGAGAAGTGTACTATCGAAGCATCTGGTTTACAGACGAAAAGACATTCACCGATGCCACTCCAGTTAGCTGTTTATTCCATTGAAACAAAGAAAAATGTAAGTTCAGGAAAGTCGACTCATACGAGAACGTGACCATTTCAGCTGCGCGGTATCATGGTATCATGTTGTGTGTCTCGAATGGAGAAAACTAATAGGCCTATTGTGTTCGTTGAACCAGGCGCCAAAGTAAACAGTGAATATTATTGTGGACATGTTCTGAGACAAGGCGATATGTGATCGCCATAACTGGACATTACAGCAGCAAGATGGAGCTCCATCGCATACAGCGAGAAATACGATCAACTTTCTTCGTCAGGAGAATGTTAACTTCATCGAGCCAGACACGTGGCCACCGAACAGTTGTGATTTAAACACAGTAGATTATTATTTAACGGAAAAGAGGTAGACCAAGAAACACCTGGAGACACGCTTTCAGGAAGGACCTGGAGCGGATGGGACTGGGCTGGGACGAGGCGGAGGTGGTGGCTGGCGACCGTGCGGAGTGGCGAGGACTTGTCGACCAATGTTCCGATCGGAACTGGAGGAACTAAGCCTAAGTCTAAGTCTAAGTAAGATTTTGCCATATGGGGTGCTTTGCAAGAAAAAGTCTACCTTCGGCGAAAATTTACCACAGTTGAGCAGCTCAAGTTGGCAATAATCGAACTTCGAAGAACGAAGAAATCTGGGACAGCGTTTTATTGACATGCAGTAGCATAAACGAGTGGCGTCGACGCTTAGAAAAACTGTTTGAGAAGCAAGGAGGACACATTGAACATGATTTCTGATTAGCTAAATACTTGGCAAACAAAAATATATGAAAACAATATAATTAATTGAATTATATTTGTAAATAACTCGTATTCTACAAGGTGTTCTCACTTTTTTTGGCCCACCCTGTATTTCATAAGAACTGGGAGTTTGTTGAATTTGGAAGAATTTCTTGAGTCAGTTAAACCCAACCGATCAACCACTAGGATAAAAAGTGCCCTTTAACACGGGATACGACAATACTATAGAGCAAAACATGTGATCTAACAAGTTTAATACGGAGTCAACTTTAACAGTATGGCGCGGCTCATTTCACTGTTAGCCTTCCGAGAGACAGTTGAAGGCTGAGCCATGAAACAGGTTTTTGTTCATGCGCATTTTTCTGTAAAAAAACTTTACCAAGATCTTCTTCTAGGCCTAATCGTCGTCTGTGATGTTTTGAAGTCTGCGCCGCGTTCGCTTTTTCGTTTCCTGCCAGAACGACAGTGAAGACCGCATATAATATTTCAGCGGGACATCTCGAGCAGACGACGGCGCAATTTCGTAATTATCGGCCAATTTTCCCGAGTGTTTATGTCGTCGATGCTGTGGCCGGCGGAATGCCACGTCGTCGTCAGCAGCGGAATCAGCGGCGGTTGCGGCGGTGTATCTTGCGCGGGGGTTGGGGGTTTGGGAGGGGGACGTCAGTAGTGCAGCCGGCTTCTGAGGCCGTCTCTTGGTGGTCCGCCTGCTTGAAATTGTCTTGAATTATTGAGGGGCTCCCTTGATGTCCACTTACCGAGAAATTGCTAAACGAGTTGTCCACAGCGTCCGTCGTTCTGGAGTGGATGGTGGGGGTGAGTGGGGGAGGAGTGGATGGTGGGAGTGAGGGTGGACGTCGAAAAATGAACTGGTGAACCTGTCTGTCTGTCTGTCGGTCATCCGCCGGTGCCTACTCTTTATGATTGCTCGCAAATCAGTCGACCCAGATAATAAGAGACTCTTGTGACTGGTCACGTGACTCACGTCTGGTGGCAGAGCAGGTTGTCCGTAGCAGAGTTGTTGGTCAAACTAATGCATGCAGGCGCCGGTTCTTTGTTTGGTTTGGCTACACTATACACAGATACATTCACAAATGTCTGCAGTTACGTAGGTGCAGGTATTCCTATAGGCCTATGTTTGCTTGTGTGTCTATAATGTAAGCCTAGTTTGCTTGAGCTTGGCTGCATTTTTTAGGACTTGCTTCTTCAGATGCAGGTCTTCATCGTTTTGAAAATCTTGTGAGGGGTTCCGGGTGAGGTTGTTTTCGGATACTCGGATTCTGAACGTGAGCCAGCTTTCGGCATTGTCTGTTTGACATTGTCTGTTTGGCATTGTCTGTTTGGCATTGTCTGTTTGGCATTGTCTGTTTGGCATTGTCTGTTTGGCATTGTCTGTTTGGCATTGTCTGTTTGGCATCGTCTTTCTGCAAGATCTGTTACTATTTTTGCCTGGCCTTTGAAGGACCTGATCTTTAACCAGAATCCATTTGTTCTATTGTTGCTTTGATAGCTTCAGATCTAATCCGTCTGTCAGTATCCCTCTCTGTCTCTGTCTGTGTCTGTCTGTCTGTCTCTCCCTGAGCGGTAACGTGTGCCATGATGTTATAATTTGGCCTGTCGGATGGTCACCATCAATTGGTTCTTCTCCATTACATCTTCCTCCATGGTCCTTCTCTATGGTCTTTTCTTCCATGGTCTTTGTTCATAATATTATGTCCTTTTCCAGTGTTGTAGTAGCCAATGCCAATAGCAGCCACGTGGCATGTTCATGTAATATGCATGCACTGCCATGCAGCTCTGGACACGTCCCTGGCCACACGCTAGACGTGCTGCACTGTCTCCCCCCCCACTTCCGCAGCTTATCACATTCCGTATTGCTGCTTTAATATAGCGGTGTCTGTTGGGCCTTGCCCCTGTCTATTTCCGCCACCTCAGCCTTGCTAATGCTATCCTGTCTCCGATGCCCTGGATCGTAGCTCCCTCCTCTTTACCGAGCATGGTCCTGTGCTCATCGTCCCTTTCGCTCCCTACATCTATCTAATAGCCTTGGCAGAAGCGCACCTTTTCTGTCGTCACTCCAACCGTTCTAGAATTCGCTTCCCTTGACGCTGCGCTTGCTTCCCAGGGTCCACTGCGACGCCTTGTAATGTAATGTAATTAAGACAATTTCTACAGCATCTCGTCGGTAGGAAGCTAGCTACTTCTAGGATGCTTTACACGCATATTGTCAACTGTCATAATGAATGCAAAGAGCAGCGATCCTATGCTAAAAAATGCAAGGAGTTCGAAAGCAGATGCAATTTTTTATTGTGCAGGTACACTGGTACAGTTTAACTGCTTTTAAAGTGGATCATTCCATTGTATTAAAACTCAAAACTGTCCGTTTTAGCCGTGCTGGGATTGGTCGGGAGCACCTCTGAGTGAGTAGTGAGTAGTAGCCTTGAAGGGGTGCTATGTAAATATCTATAATGAATGAATTAATAATATATGTATGACATGTGTGTCATTGTGATTATATTTTTATATAGCGTCTGTTCAAGATAGACTCATGTCTGCAGGGGCGCATATATTTCGACTGCACCCTTAATTGTAAAGTTACGCGAATTGCATATCGATTGCGATTATACGGAACATTCTGTATGCCGGCAATTATAAAATCAGTCGCCAATGGTTTGAGAGTTACCCTTATCGTCGTCAGTCATTTTCCGGCCGGTCGCCACCCCGCCGCCTCCCTTCTCGGTCTCGGCATTTATTGCGTTGCGGGCTGAACAATAACAACAACAGTAATTGAGGGGTGATTACGCTTCAGGACCTGTGGTCAATTCCGGCAGGACCTCGTCGAAATCATCGTCCAATTACTGATCTCCTGATAAGAAGCTGAGGCTCCACGATGTCCGGCTGAGCGGAGCGGAGAATCACTGACGGTGTTGCAACGATATATAGGGACTGCTTTCGAGAATTTTTTTTATAAACGACGAATAATAATCCGCGTTGGTGATTTTGGAATTGATGCGCCTGATGAGAATTACGATTACTGCCCGGATGTATTTTTTTTCATTTGGCCGACTTGGCCGGAATCATGTTGAAAATATTGCGGCTTTCAATGCGATGGCTGCAGTGTGCTGACGATACTGACTAATAAGGGAAGGGTGGGTTGGGCTCAGAGTTTTACGGACAAAGTGCTGGATACAGAAATATATGGACACTGGACAGGACCGTGTTGTGGTGATGGATATGTCTGTACTCTGTAGCCTACTTCACTACATATAACTGTATGCCGTACAGTTATTTTTACCATGCTTATTAAGAAATAGATATCGTACCATGTTTGCTACCCGTCTCACTCAGTCTTCGCACTCGTCCTTCATTCAAAACTAAAAGAATTCTTCTGCCACTCAGCCACTGTTTGCACTTTCACGGTGCCAGTCCCAAGCCTGTGATAGCAGAATATAATTTCCAGCAAACCAATCAAACAAACAAAGATGTCCACAACATGGCGAGAGGACGCTTAACAGTCACGTGACCAACATAGAGGGATCGTTCGATAACTAATAGCCTACTGTCGTTTCTCCAACACCCCCACTCGACAGTACCCCCATCTAACATTAGTTATCATTATTATCAAGGCACAAGCCAATCTTATCTCTTAAGTTACACAGCTTGTCCCTTGTTAGTGGTTTGGTCATAATGTCTGCAAGCATTTGGTCACTAGGGCAATACTCCAAGTTAATTATCCCACGAAACTGCAAGTCTCGAAGATGATGATGTCAAACATCTATGTGCTTGGTTCTTGCATTGATTTTCTCGTTGCTTGCAATCTTGATGCATCCTTGGTTGTCCTCATACAGAGTCGTTGATTCAATGCACGGTATATGTAGATCAGATAACAACTGTCTCAACCAAACCAATTCTTGACTTGCCAAAGAAGCAGCAATATATTCTGCTTCTGTAGATGACAGAGCTACGGATATTTGCTTTTTCGATATCCATGAAATCACTCCTTCTCCGAGCTTAAACAGGTATCCACTGGTTGACTTGCGATCCGATCTGTCGCCTGCCCAGTCTGCATCAACATACCCAATCAGTTTCAGATCTCCAACTGCTTCAAGCTTTAACTTCCAGTTAATTGTTTCCTTGAGATATCTGATAACTCTTTTTACTGCAGTCCAATCACACTGACGTGGTGAATTGACTTTCCGACATAAAATAGAAACTGCGGCTGCAATATCTGATCTTGTTGTAGTAGCTATGTACAACAATGCCCCCACTGCTTGTCGATATTGTTCATTTGAGCTGAGCAAATTTTCTTCTCCTGTTATATTTAAATAGTCCACATGCATTGGTGTTGCACATCCATTTGCATTCATTAAACCAAACTCAGAAATAACTTCCTGAATTTTATTGATTTCAGAAATCAAGTAATTGCCTTGTTTGTCCTTTTCAATTTGAATTCCCAGGTATAAACTGACTTCACCTAAATCCTTGATTTCAAATTGCTGAATTAACATGTTTGCTGTTTTCTTGATCATCTCTGCATTTCCACAGATCAGCAGATCATCAACATATAACAATATGTAAACAATCACGTTGTTGCACTTCTTTGTATACAGACACAGATCAGCTTCACTCTGTTGGAATCCATCTGATTTCAGAATAGAGTCTATTTTCTGATTCCAACTTCTGGCTGATTGCTTAAGTCCATAAATGTCTGTTTTGATATCAAAATGATTAACTTTCAAATTCTTTGATGCAGCAACTGTCAACAATGTTCTTAAAGTTGTATGTCTGGCTACTGGTGCGAACGTATCTTCATAGTCCTCACCAAATTTCTGTGCATCTTCTGGTAAAATCTTCATCTCATTCCATGATGAAGGTTCCTTTCTGATTTCATTTTGAACCATTAATGATAGTCTTTCTGCTGGTATGCCTTTGTTACTTCTGGTAGATCTTCTGGGTTGAACAACATTTTCATCTGTTATTTCAGCGTCAACTGTTTCATTTTTGTCATCTTCATTGACTTGATTAACATTCTCTATAGGCATCTGAGTTTTGACTTCATTTTCATTTTTAACTGGCTCTGATTTTAATTCTGTGTTCTCTGGATTTATCATTACTTCTGTAATTGTCATTCCATCTGATTCATGTTCATCAAATGTTACACTGCGACTGATAATGATTCTGTTTGAATCTTTCAACAGCAACCTGTATCCTTTTGATTGTTCACTGTATCCTACTAGGATTGCTTCGATTGCTCGATCATCGAATTTAGTTCTTTTCTCTTTTGGAATGTATGCATATGCCTTGCATCCAAATATTCTGATATGTGAAAGATCTGGCTTTTCTCCATTCCACAATTCAAAAGGTGTTTTATCTGTAGCCTTCGTTGGCAGTCTGTTTTGCAAGTACACTGCTGTCATAACTGCTTCTCCCCAGTACTTCAGCGGTAGTGCTGCATCGAGTAGCATACATTTTGCCATTTCGATTATTGATCGATTCTTTCTTTCAGCTACTCCATTCTGCGATGGTGAGTATGGTACACTCGTTTGAAGTTGAATTCCTTCCTGCTTCAAATAGTTTCTCAGCTTATTTCCAGTGTATTCACCACCATTGTCTGATCTTAGGATTTTCGGTTTTCTTTGAAACTTATTACTAACTTCTGCAATGAATTCTTGAAATTTCCCGAATACTTCATCCTTCCTTTGAATAAGATAGCATTTTGTATATCGTGAAAAATCATCGATAAATGTCACAAGATATTTGCTTCCTCCTGATGACATTGTTTTCATTGGACCACAAACATCACTGTGGATCAAGTCCAACGGATGTTCTGTGCGATGTGTACTGGCTTCAGGATATGGTTTCTGTGTGGCTTTACCTTTGATGCAATGTTCACATTTCACCTTTACATTACATTCTCTGATTTGAATTCCTGTGGCAATTCCTTGCTTGTTAATATCTTTAACAGCGTTTGGATCTCTATGCCCTAAACGTCTGTGCCACACATGAATACAATTTTCATGTTTAGTTTCGAACTTGGCCATGTTTGCAACTTCAGGAATATTCTTACATGACAACTTGTATAAATTGTTTTCAGATTTTCCCACAGCCAACAACTTTCCATTGTATTTTATCGAACACTGGTTACCTGAAAATTCAATTTCCTTTCCTTTGCTTGCCAGTTGCTTTACTGATAACAAACTTCCTGTTAATCCTTGTGAATATAAAACATTTGTGACTTTGATTCTATTCACTGTACCATTGTCTAAAATGCATTCCAGAAAACCATTTCCAATTCCATCTGCAGTTAGACATGTTCCATTAGCAATGTAAATTTTGTCAGACTTCGTTTGGTCCAGTTCTGTAAAGAAATTCAGATTGTTTGTCATATGGGTTGTGGCTCCGGAGTCTATAAACCAATCACTTGTTCTCTGACCAATGCCAATTGTAAAACTGTTATGATTAGTGTCACCGTTGCCTTGATCACTCAATCTTTCTGTTACGACATTTTTGGCTTTGTGTTTTAATTTTGGCTGTTTATTTTCTTGCTCCATTCTTGCCTTCCATACCCTACAGTCCACTTTTAAATGACCTTGCTTTTTGCAGACAAAACAAGTTCTTGTTTCTCTGTCTTTATGCTGATTATCATGACGATAGTTAGTGCGATTGCTGGGTCTCGTATTGCTTGAGTACATTGCTGATTCATCTTTTGCTTCTGTTGAATCATTTTCTGAATCTTTCTTGCGCTTGTATGCATCAACAAGCTTGTTTTTAACATATTCTAGAGTAAGTTCATCTTCCTCTCTGGCTTCTAAAGCTGTTATCAATGTTTCGTACTCATCTGGTAGACCACAGAGCAATAGAGTCGCCACCTGTTGATCAGTTACTTCTTCACCAACACCACGCAATTGCTCAACAAGTTGCAAGGCTGCACTTATGTATTCCTGCATGTTCTGATTATTCTGTAGCTTTATTTTATATAGCTTTTTACGCAGATACATCTTACTGCTTAGATTCGATCTTTCATGCACCTTTTGTAGCTCCCGCCACATTTCTCTTGCACTGCTACAATTGCAAATGTGTATTAACTGGCTATCTTCAACTGATAAAGATATTGTGCATTGTGCCTTCTCGTTCTTTCTCTGCCAACCGTCTGGAACTGGATCAGGCGTGTCGTCATTCACAACTGTCCATAAATCATCTTTAATAAGCAACATCTTTACCTTGAATTTCCAGACTTGATAATTGCTGTTGCTTAACTTCGTTATCGTAAACCTTGTTTCGTTTGATTCCGCCATTTTGTGCTACTTCTTGACAAGCTGACTCACACGACTTGTTAGCGATATTTACCAACGCTCGAACATAGGTTTACTATCGAAACGTTCCGATTACTTTTAAACCTACAAAGTCGCTTATTCCGAGTCACTGTCTTATTTCTAAACCTTTAAGCATTACTTGGTAACTGGCCGGTAGCTGGGCCCATAACCTGATAGCAGAATATAATTTCCAGCAAACCAATCAAACAAACAAAGATGTCCACAACATGGCGAGAGGACGCTTAACAGTCACGTGACCAACATAGAGGGATCGTTCGATAACTAATAGCCTACTGTCGTTTCTCCAACAGCCTGGATAAAGGAGGAGGGCGACGCTAATGATCTTTGTTATCACACAATGTCGTTAAACTGAAACTACTACTACTTCCACAATCCATATTCCACATATCCTACCTCAATTCCTCGCAGTGTGACGCTGTATTGCCATGCGACCCTTGGATAATGATCTGGAATCGAACCCGAACTTACCTGCCTTAATATATTTTTTTTTCACTCAGCACCTTTGAATGAGTTCCAATATCCGATTTATTTGTGGTGTAGAAGTATTGAGATCTTGATTATATTCAAAACTTATGGACAGGACCGAGTTGTGGTAATGGATATATCAGTATTTCATTACATTTAACTTGTTTAAATAATTTTAAATAATTTGGCTTATTTACATTTGTAGGAATTTTGCCATTGACCTCCAGTAATGGGCAATAATACTACTGTTTCTTCATTGTCATTATCATCATCATCGTCGTCGTCGTCATCATCATCATCATCATCGTCAGGATTGGCACTAGTGCTGCCTGGATACGAGCAGTAGTAGTATAATATTACCAGATTCAAATGACGTTGCAAAATGCTGTTTCTTTGCATTACATTACTTCTTGGAGTTTCTTTTCGGGTTTTTTACCACTTAGAGATTGACAGCACATCAGAGAGAAACCCATTTGTCCTTGTTCCCTCTGTCTTATTTAGTTTTCATACAAGCAACTTCATTGTGCCCAAGTTCTTTCTCTTTCTCGATTCCTGTGATCTGCTTCCAATTCTTCCCGACAACCACCGTCATCCTGTTTACGCGTTTCCTTCCTTCGCTGCCGGCGTTTTCCAAGATCCGCAGATAATTACATCTTCCTATGGTTTGTTATGTCTGCCATGGAAATCCTGTGTTCTTCCTCCATAAAGAGCCGGACGCATCTATCCGTAATCTTGGTCGCCGCTGCTGCTGCTGCTGGTCTGGTCTGGTCGCCGTATCATTAATGAGCTCTTCTTGTATTAATCCTTTCATTGGAAATCGAATTTTCCACTCACTGAACTCTGCTGTTGATTATTATCGGTTCCGTGTTATCCGATTTACATTGTGTATTTCAGATGCTGCTTTGTAACTGTTGTGAGGCAGTGGTTGTGTATGTCTTTTGTTCACCTCTTTCGTCCTTATTTTGTTGATCTCGACCAAATTAAGGCTGTTAAATTCAAGGTTATTTACGACTTCGTTAAGTCATTGATTAATTGATTCTTTAATTGATTAATTGATTCTTTAATTGTTAATTATTTACGACTTCGTTAAGTCATTGATTAATTGATTCTTTAATTGGTGAGAGTTTGTTTGGTCGCTGTTGTGTTAAACTAATTTCTGATGGTCATTGCTTTAATAATAATTTTTTTGACTTGACTCCATTGAATTAATTAACTAGACATCATGCTTTTTGGCGTTGAGAAAAAATCAGGACAGTAAAAAAATACAGAGGCAAATATTTCTATTAATTACATTTACGAGAGGTTGTTCAACACTTCGTTCTAATATTAATAAATTGCAAATTCGTGTATGAATAATAAACGGGTTGCTGTTGTTAGTTCTGTATGAGTTCTATTAATTTGCTTCTCTTGTCTGAAATTGAATTTCAACTGAAATTCAATTTGGCAAGCAGCTTGTAGATGTGATTAATATATTCTTTCTGATTTTTCTGCTTTTTGTGGTGTTGAATACATTATTTGGGTTATAGTAATATAGACACTAGACAGTTATGAAAAATACCTTTGAAGATCAAATTTAATTTGCATTTGGTGAGTGCAGCATCCATAATTCATTGTGGTCATTAGGGATCTGATACTGGAACCGAAGAAGCTTTGGAGAGAATGGTAACCATGGCAACAGAATCCAATGAATGGACAGCATTTCCTATTCATTGTTTGACAATGAATTTGGATGCTGCGGACAGACATATAATTATGTATGTGTGAAGACCACCAACAATAGAAAGATGTCATTGCTTGCACATTTAAGTTACAGGAGTTCTTTTGTTGGCACCTTGGCATGCTGTGTTTCCACCTCAACCCAAGGATTCTTTGACCTTGTGTCCTTAAACCCTGCTTCAAATTCTGATGAGTTTCTGCAGAGACTCACTTTTGTGTGTTGCCTTTATATCAGTAAGAATTGTTTGCATGCTATTAGAAGCCTGTAAAGCAATGTGAACAATTATGTTACCTCTGCTGACTGTATACTCATATAAGGAGCTTTGTGGATGCATACAAACAAGAGTGCTACATGGTGATAATAATGATAGATTATAGCGTGCATTTAGTATGGTATGTTGCAAAGCTTTGCACCTCTGTCCATGTAACGGATCTAAACATCCTTTTTCAGGGAGCTTTGGCCAGTTTACAAAAGTGCATGCTGGACACAGTTAAAGGCAACACTATACGTGAAGGTAGTTGGAGACTGTTCCAAGATGAGGGTCGAGGACATGGGAAGGCATGATTAGCTTCTGTTGATGGGTGGCGTGTATAAACTCTGGTGTGTTACCTTGATCTGTGTATTTCCTACTATCCTCATGGAATTCCTCATCGGATTTCAATTGATCTGGAATTTGGGAGTGATCTCTGACTAATGCGTTTGAGCATTATTATTATTGTTACTATTATTATTATTATGGAGACGCTATACAGAAATCCTTGGATAATTCTTTCTACAGTTGGTATCTTCTGCCATGCCACCCATGTATTGCCCTCTAACCATTAATTGTTCTCTCTTCCCACGAGCTTTTATAGGTTTTTATTTATATATTTATATATAATATATATATATTTTTTTCACCTGCTTGTTTTAACAGCTGTGTGTCTTAAGGGCATTGCAGTCATGAACACAATGAGGATTGTTGGTTGAATGTTCATATTGTCTTTAACTGGTGTTCATTCAGAGTAGGCCTACCCAGACAACAAAGACAATAAGCAGTAGTTTTTTCCACAGTTCTTGTGTAGTGTAGCAAGGTTTCTTCTTTTGTCTTGGAAGTAAGTGTGATCATGTAGTGCTGGTTAGAGGCTTCCATTAACACTTGAGCACAGCAGCTGTCAAAGGAGTTCACTGGGTGCGAGAGGACTGGCCTAGCTCTCTAAGGCTGAGAAAACAAAGCCATCACTGACAATTGATTGGGGAAAGGAAAGAGCTCTTGAACCATATTAGCCTGCTTCTAAAGCTTCAGCGCCCAACGTTATTTTTACCTTTGCGTGACTGGTTGCACCTTCTGCTAAACATCACTGTCCAACAACACATTTAGAAGATTTAAAAATAGAAACTATAAAGTAACATATCCGCCCATTATGTGTTTGCATGTGCAGTTGTGCACTTGTTATAGTGCCCCTTGAAGATTATCACTCAGAAGCGCTCCCGACTAAAGTGCAAACAGAGAATTGGAGTTTCACACCGAAGCGCATGAGCAATTGCGAGTGAAGGACTTGCTCAAAGTCCCTACGAGGCAGCTTGAGGTGGATTCGAACTTGCAACCCTCCAACTGCAAAGAAACGAACGTACCAACTACACCATTGCGTCCCACAGCTTCTATTATGCTGGCCAATTGGTTAGAGTGCTCCATCTGTAAGTGAAGGTTCAAGCCTTGTCTGCGTAGGGACGTTGAGCAAGTTCTTCACACACAATTGTGCAGCACCATCAGCCATGTTAACAATTGTTCAGTACCATCAGCCATGTTAACAATTGTTCAGTACCATCAGCCATGTTAACAATAATTGTTCAGTACCATCAGCCATGTGCTGGTGTATGGTTGTGTGCACTTGTGAACCTCGGAAGGAAGGAAATGTCATATTACAGTGGTACTGCACTGCACAGTGGTCTCATAACTATTGTAATCCTAAACTCGAAATTACCAAATTGCTGCATTAGAACCATGCATATATACATGTACCACACCAATAATTATTCACGTGTTGTTCTTCGCCTGCCTTGTTCTTGGTTCTCTGATTTCATGGCAGTCAGATTTGGTTCTTCACGTGTTAAGATCTACTCTGACTTTACACAGTGCTCATAAATTACCTGGCTTCCTGTTCTCATCTTATAAGTAGTGTTATATTAATTTCGAATGGCAAAGCGCGCAGACAAATGCGCGCAGACAAATGCGCGCAGACAAATGCGCGCAGACAAATGCGCGCAGACAAATGCGCGTAGACAAATGTGCGTAGACAAATACACGTGCGCGACGAAGAACACATACACCCAATACACAAAATATTTTTTATACATGTATGTGTGTATGTATGTATGTATGTATGTATGTATGTATGTATGTATGTATGCAT
This sequence comes from Lumbricus rubellus, assembly GCA_945859605.1. Taxonomy (NCBI): domain Eukaryota; kingdom Metazoa; phylum Annelida; class Clitellata; order Crassiclitellata; family Lumbricidae; genus Lumbricus; species Lumbricus rubellus. The sequence goes on along the minus strand of OX243812.1, from coordinate 51,890,266 downwards.
GCATGTTTGTATGTATGTATGTATGTATGTATGTATGTATGGGGGGTGCTCGATAGTACAGCGGTTAGCGCGCTGGACTGTCGATCGAAAGGTCGGGGGTTCAAATCCCCGCCGGGGCAGAAATTTGCAACGAGATTTCTGTTCCACAAGCACCCCCTAGCCGACTCAGCTATGATGAGTACACTGACCTCACGGTCAGTGGATGATGAGACGGCGAGGGAGAGGATTGGCCACCGCCCTCATATGCCGAGGCCTTGAAAATGAAGGCGCTAACACTTCATCCCCATTGGCTAGCCCTCCGGGCTAGCTAGGCGGGATATCATCATGTATGTATGTATGTATGCATCGTATGTATGAATGTATGTATGCATGCATGTAATTATGTATATATGTACATAATTATGTAAATACTATGAACACATGTATGTATATATATGTATATAACTATATATGCATGCATGTATTTATGTCTATATGTACATATGTAAATGCTATGTAGCCTATATGTGTATGTATATATATATGATCGTTGCGCGCTTTGGTTGCGCGCTTTTGTCTGCGCCCTTTTGGCGGGGAAGGTTCCTGTTGCGCGCTATTGTCTGCTCGCATTTGTCTGCGTGCATTTGTCTGCGCGCTTTTGTTTATTCGGCGCCATTAATTTCATAGCTTGACGTTGCATTTACGTATTTTTTCATCTTTTTATAATTATAATAAATGCTGCATGATCTGTAATTTATTCTGTTGCATATTATGTTGTTCACAATTTCCCGAGTATCAAGAATATAATTGGTAACTTTTCTATGGCATCACAAAGATAGCATAATGTAGCATTAGACCTGTATTTAATAAATTCCTGTGTTGGGCTACAAGTACCATTGGATACTGAGCATATTATCCTTAATGGAGGGTGGTTTAACGGGGGTAGGGTCCCCCCCCCAAGACCGACCCACACCTCAACGCGGTGGGGGGGGGGTGACAACAGCCAAGTAGGGGATTGCCTGTTGGGGCTATGCCATCAGTGGTGAAGGCTAACTCAGCCGAAGAACCACCTAGGGCGTTTCCCGAGGTGGACAGGCCCAACAGGAACCCTGAAAAGCTGGCTAACGTGGGCGGCAATCAACTCCCCAAAAAGGGTTTGTCAGATGTGTGGCGATACGCTGACAGCAAAAAGGAAACACGCTTGAAACCTAATGCCAGTTACAAGACCTGACACATGCGGCGATGAAACGACAAAAATGGCGAGGAATAATGAGGATGGCAGCGGGCACCTACGGGCACTGGTCCCTCGGTTCTTGATGATGATGATGATGATGGGCTACAAGTACATGTGGCATTTGGGCTACTCTATTTAGGCCTAATAGGAGGTTATTCTGCAGGGTTGCTCTATCTACAATTTCGGCAACATCAGAAAAGGCAGTCATTCTGCTGATCTGAGTCCCATGATTAATTTTTAATTAGGTATTATATAGTGACGTGTTATTCAACTAACTCTGGAAATAATATTTAATTTAGTTCATGGATTAATTCTGTAAATGATATGTATTTTAATTAATTGAACAGAATAGCGTAACCGCATGGTCTATGTATGACTCGGTGTCACGACAACTGGTTCACCGACAAGTGGTTCAACGACAATTGGTCCACGGACAATTCGTTCACCGACAACTGGTTCACGACCATTGATACACGACAATATTATTGGCTCACCGGCAAATGGTGAATCTAAAATGGATGAAGGTTGCGTATAGGTGAAATAGAAGCTGGATTGACAAAATAACTATTGGGAAATGGAAGCCGGATTAATTATAAAGGGCTTGAGAAATGGAAGCTGGATGCATGTTGAAATACATGAATGAAAATAATCCATCCAGCTTCCATTTATCAAGCATTCTATTCATTAATCCAGCCTCTACTTCAGATATAAAAATACCATTATCCAGCTTCAATTTCACCCGCGTTTTTATCAATCCAGTTCCAATTTAAACAAGAACATTTTCATCAATTCAGCTCCAGTTTAAGCATGAACACTTTAACCAATCCAGCTCCAATTTCAGCACGAATATTTTCATCAATCCAGTTCCAGTTTGTGCAAGAATATTTTCATCAATCCAGCTCCAATAATATTGTCTTGTAGCATTTGTCGTGAACCAGCTGTCGGTGAACGAATTGTCCGTGGACCAGTTGTCGTTGAACCAGTTGTCGGTGAACCAGTTGTCGTGGAACCGTATGACTCTTAAGGTTATCCAGTTTCTGAACTTTGTAAAGCGAGCATTATTAAATTACAGCTGTATTGTATCAACAATTGCAGTCAGCATGCTACATGTATAACTTAACTGGCTTTTTAGCAGCTAGATGTTTTAAAATGTTCTGCTTTAGATGTTTCGTTAATTCATACAGTCATACTAGATGTTGTCCACTACAATGCTTTTTGGCAGCTGGTTTAATAAGGAATCATTCTTACTTGGAACTACCTTTGTCCATCTTAGCATAGCCTACTTGTTAGTAAACTGAGTGACCTGTATGCCCTCTGTCTCTAGCCCAGACCAGTGGATTTCCAGAATGGTTTTGAGGGCTGGTCGTCTGCCTTTCAGGATAGAACTCCATGGAGTACCGTTTGAACTATCACCTCTATCCAGATGAGCTGAGAACAATAGCTTCCTTTGACAATGACTTCCTCTCATTCTCTTCCACAGCTCTATTCTTCTCTTATTTCCTCTATAGTACTATACAGATGCACATTTCTTTCTCTCGCTCCTCCTGCTCCCCAGTCTCTTCCAATGACCTTTTGCTCTGCTTCCATTCTCACTCCATCTCCTTTTCCTCCTCCGCATCCTCCTCCTCGTATTCCCACTCGGCCGCTGTCAATTTCTTCTGTCATTGTCATCCCTTTTAATGATGTTCAGTCACGGATGACAAGCCGCATCTTCCTCTCAGATCCATCGGAGGAAAACTCGGTTACTCCCAACTGAATATCTTAGCTCCTCTTCATCATCCTCATCATCCTCATCATCTTCATCATCCTCATCATCTTCAGCAGCAGCAGCAGCAGCAACGAAATGTAATTTATACTATGCTGCAAGCATGTCGTATGTATCCATGGTTCTTCACCACACTGTATGCTTTTATGGTCATTAATTTTTCAGGAGCAACGCATTAGATGATTAAAATTTTAAAAATATAGCAACTAATGGTATACGATTGCACAGCGCGCATCTACGTGTATATATATATAATATATATATTTGTATTGTGTATATATAATTTTTATATTGCTATTGTTTTTTCTTTTATTGTTGTTGGACAGATGTTTGTGATGCGAGCAATTTGCAATTTATTCTCAAAGGTGTATGCAGTGAGTTCATAACACTCAATCAAACAATGCCATTGTCCATTAACAATGCAACGAAAATATGCCAGAAAGTATTTTTATACATATTAAATGCATTATACTTATAAATGCAGTATATGCTGTATATAATGCTATAAAATATATACCGGTATGGTATATATTATATATAAATGTGTGCATGTATATGAAATTTCTAACTAATTAAATTTAAAAGCATAGTAGATTCTAACGGAATGGTTATCCAGCACGGGTCAGTGTGTAAAAAATGGTAAAACGATTTTGCACAAATGCCATTATTTAAGTAATTGACTTGCAGTCATTTTGATACAGGTGCTGTGCAGTTGCAAAGGCAGTCATAGTATATTATTATTATTGCTTATTATTATTATTATTTTTAAATTATTATTATTATTATTATTATTGACTTTTATATAACGCACCTTCAAGGTAAGCTACTGAGAGGCGCTCCCTGTTCAACAACGGCGAAAGAAGGCAGTTTTTAAGCTAGAAAGGAACACAGTGGTGTTACCTATGCTAACCTATATAAAAATTTATAGCCATACATGCAACTATTATGTTTGTAATTGAAGTCTAAACTTAGGCCTACTTGACTGAAGAAATTCCACCACTTCTCTAACTCTTGAAGTGCTACTCAGAAGCTCTCCCGACTACAGCACGGACACTGAATCAGAGTTTCGTGCCTAAGCGAATGAGGATTGTGAGTGAAGGACTTGCTCAAGGTCCCTACGAGGTGGCCTGAAGTGGATTCGGTCCTGCAACCCTCTGGCAACAAATTCAACGAATACGGTATACCCACTACACCACTGCACCAACAATGTGTAATACTGTGTAATCTGATTTATTTGACTCGATGGACAATCTTATAAAATTAAGATATTTTTCGCTTTTCCACAGTTTTAGATAACCAGAAAACCAATTTAATTCTTCAAAATCATTGACTCTCCAATGCCAACAGCCAAATCAATAAATCTCCAACGATGATATGCGGGACATTGCGGGTTAATCACGAAGCGTCGATAATAACAACCCAAAATGACAGGGTTAGAACTCACTCACAGAGGGGCGTTTAAACGGAATTGCTGGTGATCACAGGCGAGTGATTGCTGAATCAAGTTCTCTTTCATGTCAATCGTCATCATAAATCTAACGCAAATAATGACTTTGAATTGACTATCTAATATCTATAGACTGTGATCCCCGCTCTAACGAAAATAATAGACTGTGATCCCTGCTCTACCCTTAACTTATCATTAATTGGACTTCAGCTTTATTTTCAGTATCGTCAGTGATCCCGTTAAGGTCTGAATTTTTGGAGTCATGGACGCATCACGTCAAGAAATTTGGAGTCCACGCCAAATGGATGAGAGTCATGGACTCCAGACCCAGCCATTTTTGGAGTCCCATCAGGCCGCAGTAGGCTAGTTGCAAAAAATTTCGAAATTCTTATATTAGACCCTGTAGGCGAATAGGCGACAAACAAGGGCCCAACCCTTATTATTACGTAGGCTACCGGTATACAGAGGTCCTACAGAATTTTGTGAAGGGGTGGGGGGCAAAATTTTCGGTGATCATTGGCGGAAAAAATCTGATGACCTTTTTTATAATGTGTGAAAAATTTACCTTTTTCCCTGCCAAAAATCTGATGACCTTTTTTTAGTCATCCGGCCAAAATTTGTCAAAAATATACCATTTTCCCAGCAAAAAAGTTTGATGACCTTTTTTAGTAATCTGGTCCTGGTCGTAATCTGTTGACCTCTCTAGTCTCATTGATTTAAATGTTCTTGAAACCAAATGAGGGGCCACGTCCCATGTAATTTTTAAATTGGGGCCATGGCCGGATTGGCCCTCTGGATCCGCCTCTGCCGCTAACAAGGACATCATTTCAGAAATTTTTGGAGACTAGCCTATATGACCAGTAGGCCTAGGCCTACCAATCTTCCTGACGATAATTTTAACTTTTCAGCATTTTATCATTTTTTCCTTTTAATTTTCTTGATTTTAAGATCTATCCGACGACTATCATTACTTTTTAAGCGACTGTCATTAGGCCTACTTTTAAGCCAGGAACGCTCATAAGACGCTCTAGCTCTAGCATAATTATTGATGACATAATTATTGATGACATAAATAGCCTATAGTCATAGTGTATATGCTATGTACGTCACTCACTGTAAAAAAGAAATAAAATATTCATAAATAAGTTATTGCATAAATTATTCACCACTCACCAGTTTGTCTCAGTGCATAAACTGAGACAGTAAGTAAGGAAGTGTCAGTGACACATAACTACGGACCCCACGGTATTTTTTATTGGTGTCCCGTGGACGCATCGTTAATTTATTTGTGCGTCCATCCATAACTACGGTGCGTCCATGGACGCACGACCTTTATTTTTGTGCGTCCGGAGTCAAAATTTGTGCGTCCGGGACGCACGGACGCACACTAACGGAATCACTGGTCATGAAGTTATTTCCAATTTCAAGCAGATTTCTCATAATAACAACAAGAATGATCATGATAATATTGATAATAATAATAATAATAATAATAATAATAATAATAATAATAATAATAATAATAATAATAATAATAATAATAATAATAAAAATAATAATAATATGTTGCATCAGCTGCAAGCACTCTTCCTCTCCAGACTCTCATTCTCAATTCTATTAATCTCGAACAGGACTCACACTTTCAATCAATGACGACCGAGTGGCGTTCCAAGACAGAATTTGATGAAGCAGGAATCATGCCAACAAATCAACAAGCGTCATGGGACAAACCATTGTTGGAGAAAACTGCGAAGTCACTGCTTGAAAACACAGTGGATGCAGCGGCGCCGCCAGGATTTTATTTCTGTACGCACAACTTGCACAAAATAATATGAAGCGAACAGCGATCGATACGAGCTTATATTCAGAGGCGGATCCAGGATTTCTGGTTGGGGGGGGGGCGTAAATACTACCAATCCAATCCCATATATATATATATACAGTGCTTAAAGTGTAAAAAAGTGCCAGGACGCTGTATTGTAGGCCTAATTGGTCGTCAGTGGCGGCGCCGAAGGCGGGAAGTTGCGAGTGCCGAAGGCACGAAGCCCATCCCGACTAGGGGGTCTGGGGAGCGTCGTAAGCTCCCCCAGCGGAGTCTGGGGCGGAGCCCCAGCGACCAGCGCATTTTTTGCTGTTTCGACCTTAAATGGAGCCATTTTAGGCTCTTGTTTGCCAGCTATTTGTGAACGACAAAGTCGCGAAATTTTTAAGAATAAGTCGTTTTTCAGTGTCGCAAGCTACCAGGATAACAATAAAAATCAAAATGTTATTGCAAAAGAGAAAGGTTTTGTCTTTACAGTAAGCTCCCCCCCCCAGCGGGGTCTAGGGGCGGAGACCCAGCGACCAGCGCATTTTTGGCTGTGTCGACCTAAAATGGAGCCATTTTTAGGCAGTCATGGCCGGTCGTCCGTTACTGCATGGACGCCGTCCATGCAATCATGGACGACCGTCCTGGTAGTGCTGGCCAAATAAGTCATAGGACGGCGTCCTGCCTCGAATATAAGTGCCAGGACGCCGTCCATGACCGTCCTGGCACACTTTAAGCCTTGTATATATATGAAATTAGATCACGCCACACTATAATGATCCTTTTTATAGAAAATGTTGTGGAACTTAAAAAAATATATAGTTTCTCATATAAAACCACTGGTTTCCACTGAAGGTTAACAGTGAAACGATTATAAATCAGTTATCGGTTTTGATCACGCAACCCTTGATCCAAAAAGGGAATAATTAAGTGTCACATGCCAGTGGATTAAGCAGTGTCAGTCTCCTTGGATGCTTTCTGGCGTAGGCCCTAGGCCTTGATAATGTCATCAATGTCTAACTTGATGTCCTTGTGGACAAACAATAAAATGAGTGCATTAAATCTGTCCTCGTTCATTGTACTTCGGAAACACGACTTCACAAATCGCAGACTAGAATTTGCTCGTTCAACACTGCTTGAAGGGGCGCTATAACCAGTGGCGGATCCAGAACTCTTCCAGGAGGGGGGGGGCAAAAATCTTAGAACCTGGGATGGGACAGGTGAAAAAAATTTCGAAATTTGGTTGTTGGACGAAAATAAATAGGGATCAGTCTTTGGCTGAAGTACTTTTCATCCGCCAAAAATATATGATGAGGTTTTTTTAGTCATCTGCCAAAAATGTTTTTGAGAAAATCATATCATTTCATCCGCCAAAAAAGTTGATGACCTTTTTTACTCCTCCACTTGAAAACCGACTGGGGGCCACGTCCCATGCCATTTTCCGAATAGGGGGAGGGCAATATGCCATTACACCCATATGCATATTGCTGATTTCATACCAAATGGGGGGCCACGTCCCATGGCAGTTTTAAATGGGGGCCATGGCAGGATTGCCCCCTGGATCCGCCCCTGGCTATAAAAAGTGCACATAAAAACACATACAAACAAAAATTAAATTTAAAAAAAAGTTTTAACGGTTTTACATCCAGGAATCCCAGGATCCATAGACCTCTAGGGCCTAGGCGGCTATAAGACGCTCAATACCAAGATGGCTCTCTATTAGAGTGTAAGTAAGTAAGGAAGTAAGTATATTCTATAAATTATAAAATTTCAATAGAATTTCATCGCTTATAATAAATGTAAAATTTGTGAAAAAAATTTGTTTTGCCTTTCCGCGCTGTACGCACTTGCGTAAGTGCGTACGCCTAACGGCGCCCCTGAGTGGATGTATATAACATCGCACGACTAAAAGCAGTCTCATCGCCCCACGCTAGTGACTGGCTCCATGCGTTACCGATATCCGCATGTGGTCTACGACTGGATGACGAGGATGTTCGAGTTGCCGTCGGCTTGCGACTTGGGGCCGCAATATGTGAACCTCACACTTGCGCCTGCGGAGCTCAAATCGACGCCAGAGGCAGCCACGGCCTGTCTTGCTCTCTCGGCTTCGGACGAATAGCAAGACATAGCACGATCAACGACATTATATACCGCTCCCTTTCAAAGGCAGGAATCCCGTCAATAAAAGAGCCACCAGGTCTACTTCGCACGGATGGCAGACGACCAGACGGCCTTACCATGATTCCATGGCGTGCGGGTCGTCATCTTGTGTGGGATGCGACAGTGGTGGACACTCTGGCACCATCATACATCCAGGCCACAGCTTCGACGGCGGGCGCGGCTGCCGAGATTGCAACGGAAAGGAAAAACACTAAATACGTCTCTCTTGTAAACACTCACTTTTTCGTTCCTTTAGCCCTTGAGACCTTAGGACCCATTTGCAGTATTGGCCTCGACTTTCTGTCTGATTTAGGTCGCATTCTAACATTGTCTTCCGGTGATATGAGAGAGACCTGTTTTTTGCTGCAACGCCTCTCTATTACTGTCCAGCGCTTCAACTCGGTGGCCTTTCGAGGCACTTTAGCTGAGCCGAAGCCAGAGGACATGTAACTATAGCTATAGCTTTTCTAGTTGATTGTATTTTCTGTTGTTAATATGTTGTCTTGAAGATATTAAAAGAATAATAATAATAATAATAATAATAATAATAATAATAATAATAATAATAATAATAATAATTCCGGACCCATCTGTTAAATGAAATGTTATAATAGTAATAATAATAATAATAATAATAATAATAATAATAATAATAATAATAATAATAATAATAATAATAATAATAATAATAATAATAATAATAATGTAATTCAACACTTCCGACCACCCACGATTTTGTCCCCGTCGCCATCGAATCGCTGGGCCCCCTCAATCGGACAGGACGTGAATACTTGATGGAGTTGGGGCGCCGCTTGACCGCCGTCTCTGGGGACCCTCGGGAGACTTTGCACTTATTTCAGCGTTTGTCTATTTGCACCTAGAGATTTAATGCCATAGCATTCAGAGGCACATTCGCACAACTCACCGGGGTCGAGGACGACTGATCTGACTAATTTACATCAGTTTTAGTTGTATGAAACAATTAGCACATTATGCCTGTGTTTGTCAGGCGTTCTCTGTTCATCACGCACAGCCAATTGATGTTGCATTGTTTGAAACGGAAATAAATGATTCTATGTAATAATAATAATAATAATAATAATAATAATAATAATAATAATAATAATAATAATAATAATAATAATAATAATAATAATAATAATAATAAAAATCATAATAGAAATCATCTATCACCATGACCTGCAAGGCATCGACCGTGTTTTTCAGAATTTTATCGTCACGTCGCCCGAGAAAGCCTGTCTGCTGGGTGCGCCATTGTCCACCAGTGAGGCCTTGACAACTTGTCTTGAAGGCAGATGTACCGAGTTGTCGTTGGCAATTAACAGACTGGAGTCCATCGCCAAACACGACGCTCTGATCCTCCTCCGTTGCTCTCTCAGCTCCCATCGATTGATGTACACTTTAAGATGTAGCCCCTGCACAGGGCACGTGCTGCTGGATAAATTCGACGAACTCCTTCGGAACGGCTTGAGTGCAGTCCTCAACATCGCCCTATCGAACGACCAATGGCTACAGGCATCTTTGCCGGTGAAGATGGGTGGACTAGGAATTCGCCGGGTGGCTTCGCTTGCTCTTCCCGCCTTTTTGGCTTCCGCTGCAAGCACCCGAGCACTCCAGTCCTCCATGCTAGGCAATGCATGCCCCGATATTGACGAGCGTGTGGAACTGATGGAGCATCTGTGGTGTATTGAGAGCCAAACTGGGCTACCTGAGAGTGGTGCGGCTCACAAACAATCAAGTTGGGACAAGCCTCTCGTGCAGAAGATGTTTACCGAGCTGAGCAATGCGCTTTCCGACCCATACCATCAAGCACGTCTCAAGGCAGTCGCAGCGCCTCACGCCGGTGACTGGCTTTTCGCCCTCCCCGTGACATCATGTGGACTACGTCTAGACGATGAGGCGGTCAGAATTGCGGTAGGTCTCCGTCTGGGTACATGCATTTGTGAGCCTCATGCTTGCCCATGTGGAGCTCGAGTGACAGGGAATGGAGCGCATGGTCTTTCCTGTGGTCCTGGACCTGGACGGATCGCCAGACATGCCACATTAAACGATCTAATTAGTCGAAGTCTTACACGAGCAGGTTTCCCAAATGTTAAGGAACCACCTGGTCTTTCTAGAACTGACGGCAGACGCCCTGATGGTCTTACGCTGATACCTTGGTACAAAGGCCGGAATCTCGTCTGGGACGCCACGGTGATCGACACTGTAGCTTCATCATACGTCCAGGCGACATCCGTTTCTGCGGGTGCGGCAGCGGAAGTGGCGGCTACCAGGAAGGTCGATAAATACAATCATCTTATGGCCACCTATCTCTTTGTTCCACTGGCTTTCGAGACCATGGGACCAATCAACATCGACGGATTGAAGCTTCTGAAGGTTTTGGGGCGTCTCCTGACTCAAATCACTGGAGACCCCAAAGAGTCAAGCTATCTGTTCCAACGGATTTCAGTTTGCATCCAACGATTCAACGCTGTTGCTTGCAGGGGCACATTCGAGAAGCAGCCACAGCTATCAGATTGACTACAACTGATTCCATAGTCGTTATATACACTATTCGTTGTCTTGTATACCTTTGTGAATTGAACTACTTCGGATAATTTTATAATAATAATAATAATAATAATAATAATAATAATAATAATAATAATAATAATAATAATAATAATAATAATAATAATAATAATAATAATAATAATAATAATAATAATAATAATAATAATTGTAATGATGATGAAGAAAATAATAAAACTAATAATAGGGTCTAATAACAATTACAATTTCTATGATGACGTAACACAGCCATTGTTTGTATGTGAGGTGCTCTTGTAATGGCATGTTACAAGGGCGCATCACATACATATACAACTAACAGCTACAGCCCGATGGGCACTGTATAACTCTTCCATGAAGTATAGGATTTTTGCCAACAACAATGTTACATTATTACATGACTGTATATAGCAGAGGTGTCAAGCCTTTTTTAGTGGCGGGCCAGTGTGAACATTTTCCAACAAGTGGCGGGCCAGTGTGGACATCTTCCAACAAGTGGACATCTTCCAACAAGTGGAGGGCCAGGGTGTCGAAGCTCCTGAGCTAAATTGGGTAGTGATCTGAGAGGGAGCTTCGGACTTGGTCAGCCAATACCCAGGACATTTTAATATAATATAAGTTTTCGTAATTTTTATAATTTTGTTAACAGCCAACCAACCGGAAACCATAAATACACAGTCTACAGATTCTACACAGAGCTGTGCGTCTGAGCAAAAGTGACATCAGTAAGAAAAAACCTGAATGTATTTGGCGCTGACTGTAAAATAGAAAAATTGGAACTTTTATCCTCTAATTTTGTAATCTTTAGGGCCAGAAAAAAATCGTCACCCCTGGTAGGCCTATATAGGATTATGGGAAGCGCATAGAATGGAAGTTAACAGATACAACACATATAACACATTATACTTTTAGAGTTTTGTGTATATATGCATAATTATATGCCTGCTTGTATGCGTGTTACTGTAAACACATGTGAATGTGTACATGTATTTAATTATGTAGCCTATCAGACTGCCAGAGTAAATTCTGTCTGCAGAGACTTATTGCGTCTGTTCTTTGTTCTCATTTACGCTGGCTTCCTGTTTGTGAGCATACATATCTATCCTCTTCAGTCTGTCACTCTTCTAGGTGTTAATCATTTGCCATCCCACTTATCTTCCACGGTTACACCCTATTGCGTGTTGGGCGGGGGTCCTCTCTTCCATCAACATCTGCTGGAAGCCTGGAAAGTACCTTCTTCCTGGTACAAGTCTATAGTCTTGTCTTTGGATGGCTATTCATTCACAGTTGTCGAGGTCCGTCCATCTGGAACTCGCTATCTCGTCACGTTCACAACTCTCCTAACGAGACTCACTTCTCGCTCTAAACTGAAAACTTACCTTTCCCAGTCTACGTATTATGACTCTTAGTATTTACCTACCTCATTTTCCATGTGTTGTATGGTTTGTGCCATTGTAGAGATTAGAGAGTTGAGAATATTGGAGGTAATTAACTAGAAATAGCATCAATCCAAGAGCACAAAATTAATGTGTATTTATTCAATAATTTAATAATAACTTAATTATTTTATTAAGCTCCTCTATCGGGGACCAGTTGATGACTCTGAGCTGTTTTAGGGACTTGCTCAAGGTCGTATACAGTAGCCATCTTAAATGTGGTTCAAACCCTCACTCTCTGTGTTAAAGGGTGGGAGACCTCATCAACTGGCTATACCTTATCCCACTACTATTGTTGTAATTACAGGTGATTATTTATTTTCCTATAATAAAGGCAGACATTGTGGTGAAGAGAAGAAACTTAGATGAGCATGTCATTTCCTTCTGCAAGTACCAGCAATACTTAATGGTAATGCATGCATGCTGACAAGCAATACTTATTGTCTATACATGCTGACAAGCAATATTTAATGGAAATACTTGCTGACAAACAATACCTAATGGTAATGCATGCTGACATGCAATACTTATTAGCTATACATGCTGACAAGCAATACCTAATGGCTATACAGTATACATGCTGACAAGCAATACTTAATGGTAATGCATACTGACAAGCAATGCCTAATGGCAATGTATGCTGACAAGCAATACCTAATGGTAATGCATGCTGACATGCATTACCATATAGTATTACCATATATAATATGTATAGTATACATGCTGACAAGCAATACCTAATGGTAATGCATGCTGACATGCATTACCATATAGTATTACCATATATAATATGTATAGTATACATGCTGACAAGCAATACCTAATGGCCATACATGCTGACAAGCAATACTTATTGGCAATACATGCTGACAAGCAATATACCTAATGGCTATACATGCTGACAAGCAATACTTATTGGCAATACATGCTGACAAGCAATACCTAATGACAAGCAATATACCTAATGGCCATACATGCTGACAAGCAATACTTATTGGCAATACATGCTGACAAGCAATATACCTTATGGCTATACATGCTGACAAGCAATATACCTAATGGCTATACATGCTGACAAGCAATACCTAATGACAAGCAATATACCTAATGGCAATACATGCTGACCGTGGCTGTTCAGTTAAGGCAATTGATTTGGAATGAGGATGGAGAGGAAGCTGAGAAGGAGAAGAAAGGAGAAGGGAGGAGGAGGAGGAGGAGGAGGAGGAGGAGGAGGACAAAGAAAGGAGATGATGAACGATGGTTGTGGGAAATCAGGGAACCGTAGGCCTACGAGCAAGGAGCCCTAAAGAAAACCACGGGTATGGAGAAGACATAGGAATACTGTAGTTCATCTGCTCTCTGCTTTTCTGGTATTAATGAGCTGTAATGATAGCAGTTTATAGCAAGCAGTGTAGTAGAAGTAGCATTGCTGGTGTATAATCATATAGTCATGGTGAAGTGGGTCATTCGATGATGATGATGATGATGATGATGATGATGATGATGATGATGATGATGATGATGATGATGATGATGATGATGATGATGATGATGATGATGATGATGATGATGATGATGATGATGATGATGATGATGATGATGATGATGATGATGATGATGATGATGATGATGATGATGATGATGATGATGATGATGATGATGTCTTTCTTTGCTGAAGTTTTGTTATAATAGAAATGCTTCCCTTGTTAATTGTACTTCCTGTTACTGATCATGTTGATTGTTGAGGATAATAAAAGGAGAATTGCTCTAATAATAATTATAATAATTTTGTTTTCTAACAGTAGTTGATATTCAAGTTTCTGAGTGAACCTGTATACCTCAGGGCAAAAGTAATAGTTATGCAGAGCAATATGATTATATTTGCTACTGTAAAATGATTTTATATGTGTTTTATTTAGTATTGTTACAATAATAATAATAATAATTATTATTATTATTATTATTATTATTGTTATTATTATTATTATTATTATTATTATTTTTATTATTATTATTATAACACACATTTATTTTTTCCAAAGAAAATAACAAAGTCATTTAAAGTCTAATGGAATTGCTCCTGTTCACAATAAGAACTAACATAGTTCTTCAGTGCAAGACCTCCATTATTATTATTATTATTATTATTATTATTATTATTATTATTTTTTATTTTATTTTTTATTTTTATTTTTTTTATTATAAACCATAATTTATTTCCATTTTAAAATGTGCAAACAAATGTGCAAATGTGCAAACGCCTGACAGACACAGGCACAATGTGCTAATTGTTTTCCACAACTAAAACTAAGTTAGATGCAAATTAGTCAAATCAGTCGCCCTCTACCCTGGTGTGTTGTGCAAATGATATCATTATTATTATTATTATTATTTTTTTTTTTTTTTTTTTTTTTTTATTTGCCCCGAGGTATTTAGGATCCCTCAGGGACTTATTACTAACTACGTGTTTAAAAACCAGTCCAGAATGGCCCTAATCGTCGATTTCTTGGCTAGCGAAAGTGCCCCTAAACGCCGGAAGTTTACAAGTTATTATTATTATTATTATTATTATTATTATTATTATTATTATTATTATTATTATTATTATTATAAATTATTGATCATTGACTACACCTACAATAGTTTCTTGTTCATGATGGATTGCTCTGACCTTGAATAGATGTATAATGATATCATTTCTCATTGTCTGTAGAATACCCATGATATTGCGTTATATAAATTGCCCTCCGTACATTACACTAGCAGCCTGTAGTGAATTTAAATTCAATGCGCAAGTGCCATGAATTATATGAAGACCGCATCGAGAATGCAAGAAGGTCGTTTGCATTCAACCTATAAATTATAGAATCGGTTTAGTGTTCAGAGGGCGATAGTGTCGGTGCTCAGGGCTTGGCGGCCGGACCCTCAACCCATGTCTCGAGGGTGGTGGATGGATTGGACGGTTAGTCGAAATGTGGAGCAGTCTTCGGTGGGCTGAAGTGAATTACGGGACGTCTAAACGCTGCCAGAAGGTGTATGTTCGGTGCCTTGGTGCCGGAAGTTTACAAGTTTGAATCCACTTCAAGCCGCCGTGTAGGAACCTTGAGCAAGTCCTTCACTTGCAAGTGCTCATGTGCTTCGGCGTGAAACTCAGATTCAGTGTTCCCACTGTAGCCGGGAGCGCTCCGAGTAGAAATTTTGAAGGGATGCTATAACAGGTGCTAATACACACCCACATGCATACATATACATACATACATACATACATACATACATACATACATACATACATACATACATACATACATACATACATACATACATACATACATACATACATACATACATACATACATATATTACATACATACATACATACATACATACATACATACATACATACATACATACATACATACATACATACATACATACATACATACATACATGCGGTATTTGTGGTACATAGCTTAATATGACTGTCAATGTTGTTGAAACTAGTGTGATTTATGGTAAAACATGACAATGTATGCAAGGGATGCAGTTTGTGTGTGTATGTGTGCATGTTTGTGTAAGAAAAAAATCATCCTCCGATACAATGTTTAACGAGTTTCCGTTTTGCATCCGCAGCAGCAGCAGCAGCAGATGTGCAATATGAAATCTCCTAAACAGATTATGAATCCCTATTACTCGCCGTCACAATGGTCTGCCATAAACTACAAATTCACCATTCTTAAGCATTCTTATTGCTGCCACGTGCAGCAGCTCACACACCCTCTGTCCATCTTCACAGTCATGTCTCTAGACAGTGTGAACGTCGCTGATCTCCGATTTTCCATCACAATGGCCAAATCCGATTTAGTCGGCCGCTGCCATACCATACCATCCCATCCTGCTTGCCTGTCTTCCAATAAATATCCGGATATGAAAAAGTGGTCTGTTGGGAATCGCATGATCAGGAATTCGCTGATCTGCCCCGAAATCGACCGCAATTCCTGAAATCCATCTCGAGTCGTGCACTTTTGAAAGCTGTCCGGCTTCCATCTTGTCATTCACGGTCGACTGAACACGGCATGCGTGGATGAGCAGCGTGGAAGCGTTGTTGGCATGATGGACTTTGGCGGCGTGGTGAAGGATGCGTTTGACTCGATCGTGTGCGTGCCATTTGTCATGTTTCTGCTCTTATAGTCGAGGTGATCGCTGTTTTGGTTTCCACGTTGAGAAGATCCCGATTTAGTTTATGTCTTACTCAAGTTTCAACGCTCTGTAGGCCTAGTTGTATTTTGAGTTTTTCTACGGTGAACAGCCGTATAAATAGCAATGTACAGTTTGTATTATGTACAGCGCCCTTTCCTTTGGCCTCGGCTGTTTACGGTGCTAGGCCTATATAAATCGTTTTATTATTATTTTTTTTAAAAATATTATTATTATTGTTGTTGTTGTTATTATTATTATTATTATTATTACCATTGTATAATAGGACCTATACCACTTCAAGAAACAGTCCAACCTACATAATGTATGTGTACATTTATATCCCCATTCGGTTTTAAGCTCTCTCTCATGATTCTGAACTTACTGTTATGATGCCAATTTACGAATGGAAACTGGTTTCTGATCATGATTTAACACCTGCTAATCTTGCATACCCTTGTCTGACACAAATACATTTTTAATATAGGCTTAATGAGCTATATGAGCTGTTAGTGCCCATGTGGTTCCATCCTTCTGTCTTACTTTCTGTTTTTAAAGTGCTCAAGCTACATGTGTTTGGTATTTACTACTTCCTGTGGTAGCCAGTTCGATTAATCAACACTTCTATGGATAAAATGAATTTATTTACCTGGTATGTTTTATTACATCTGCTTCTGGCTCAGTTTCAGGTTGTGTCCTCTCAGACTTTCGGTTGCTGCCCAATGAAAGAAGACTATTAAATCATTTTTAATTTACAAATTTTTATTATTTTTAGAATTTTCTTTGGTCTCTTCAGAGTACTTGACTTTTGTGTTCATATAATATGAGTGTATTTTAGCGTTGTCTTGCTGGGGCAGAGTACAATTCGTTATCCTCCTGTTCTCATCATTCGCAATAAGATCAATAGTGTAAACGCAGTTCCTTCTAATACCAATAACGTCTGCATAATAATATGTTATGTGTTGCTGTTCAGCGTACAGCGGATGAGATCATCTGCATTCGACCACAATCTAATTTCATCCCACCAGTGGTCAGTCTTTGACCAAGTCTTTGACCGTATTAGTCGAGCTGTAAGTGGTTTGGTCAAGTACAGACTACAGAGTCCGCTTTCGTTTGCTGTGTTTGAACTATAATATGGAAATGACAGCCGCCATCGAGCCGCTTAAGTACAGTGATCCTTCGAAAGGTGGATGCAAGAAATTATTGGGTTGAGATGAGGACTGATTATTGTTAGGCCTTATGACTATTATTGTTAGGCTTATGACTATGATAAGGACTTCTTATTACTAAACTTATTACTTATTTTACACATTTGACTATGATAAGGACTTGCTATTACTGCACTTATGACTATTATATTTACACTTATGACTATGATAATGACTTGTTATATTGCTTTACTTATGACTATTATTGTTACACTTATGACTATGATAATGACTTGTTATATTGCTTTACTTATGACTATTATTGTTACACATTTGACCATGGTGAGAACTTATTACATTACTACACTTATAACTATTATTGTTAGGCCTACAACTTTCATTGCGGTAAGGACTTGTTAGTACTACATGGTAACTACAATAAAAAACAGAATAATGGTTATGCTTATGATAAGGATCGATCATTGTTATGACTACAATAAGGATTGATAATGTTGCAGCTATGATAAGGACTGATTATTGTTTGGTCTACACTGATGATTACAATAAGAACTGTTTATGGTTGCTTTTATGATAAAAGGACTGATTATTCTTGCACTTTTTACTATGATAAGGACTAGTCATTATTACAGTTATGCCTTGTGATAAAAACTAATTGGTCCACTTATGACTATGCTTAGGATAATTATTATTAATTATTGTTGCACATATGACTAGGATAAGGACTGATTATGATTGCAGTTATACCTTCTGATAAGGACTGATTATGATTGCACGTATACCTTCTGATAAGGACTGATTATGATTGCACGTATACCTTCTGATAAGGACTGGTTACATAATTATCAGGTGTAAAATGGTTATTGGTAATTTCCATTGTTATTCCCAATTTCCAATAGATTAGCCTATACCGTTTCTCCTGCATACACCATTCCTTTGTATTCTCCAATCCCTAAGGAACAGACTGCACGCTTTTTCAATTTGACCGTCTATAGCCAATGTCGTGCACATGTACGTCAGCAATGAAGTTGTTGTGCAATGATTTAACGCGCATGCTGCTGCTTTCAATTTGTTTCGCGCAGCCATTCCTAACGATATGTCCGATCAGTTTTCGCTCCGAACGGCGTTGAGCGTGAGCATGCTGCTTCGGTTATAGGCAGGGCTGTACTCACTACTCACCCGCGTGTACCCTTGAGTACTGTAGCCCTGGTTATAGGCTACAGAGCTGTACAGACACCCGTGGTCCGTTTTCGCGGAAGGGAAACGTCAGAATTCACCGTGGGATCGGCGTGCTGGATTTTGCATGACTGTCCGTTGTTGGGCGGTGGAGGAGGCCAGGCCGTGGTGATAACGCGGGGGTTGTTTTTGACCCAGATGACATTTCCCGGATGGTGAACTACAGTGGTTTTGACATGCGTGGTATGATTACCTTTCACACTCACTTTGTCTGCGGTAAAAAGATGTCGCCTGAGGCGCATGTCGTGATGCTAACGTCTGCGAAGTATAACAGTCGACGGCGGGAAGAACAAGGGTAAGAATATAGTTCTTTGCTGCTGTCACTATTAGCCTATTATAGCCTACATGTAGTTGTGTTCGTATGTTGCGGTGTACAGTGTCGCTCTCTTGCGGCTTCCGTGTCTGTGTTTTTGGAAATTTCTAGGCTTTTTCGTGTCTTATTTCGGAATAGATATTCAAGGATGCCTTCTAGGTTGTTTCTGCGCTATTTATGAATTGTTTTTAGAGCTATTTTCAAGCTTATATCCAGGTAATTCTACTGGCTGTTTGGAGGGTATGCATGCGATAGTCTAGTATGGGTTGGCGTCACTTGGCGTGCTATGCTGGATGGCAATAATATATAGGAATATCGAAATAAAAGCCCGCCAGGCAATGAGAACTCAGAAGTGCATTGGATGATGGAAGATCAAATGATGTAATGAAGGCCATCATTGGCTGTCAGCCAACTTCGCTACTGAATCTGTGAGCGGCGCTATATAAATGTTCAATTACAATTACAATTCATACGCCGAGATTGAGAAAAAGGAAGTCGTCTACCTTAGCTCTTCGTCTTTTCTTCTAGGCTGATTGTAGACCTACCGCCAGGGTAAGAATTGCGGGGGTTTGAGGGATTTCAGCCCCCCAGTCTTTCTTAGCGCCCCATAGTAAAGTCTATTTTCGGTACTTATGGGTTATCTACCCTGATTTATTTTGACACAGTGTCTTTTGCCATGAAACGACCAGTTTCTAATGGCTAAACTAACCCTAACACTAACCCTAACCGACCCTCACGATGCCTAACCTGAGCCCTAACCGACCCTCACGGAAAAGACGTGGAATGACAACGCTGGAAAAAAAATCAGGGTAGATAACCCATAAGTACCCTATTTTCACACCCCAATTCCAAGTGGATCATAGTCCAACCCTCAGTTATTTCTCCAGAATTCTCACACTGCCTACTGTATCTTTTTGAGATAATTATTTGTCTTGTGTTAAATTTCACTGACACCATGCATGCATCATTGCATGCTAAAATTTGGTTGAACGTTTGGATTTCTCTCTGTTTCTGTCGTCTTTGAACGGCCCTTCACCTTATTTCACATTTATCTTGACCATTACCATAATTATTACAACAGTATTTGCCATGTTCTACCGTATAGACTACCTTACATATATATTGCTTTAATGTGACTTACCCTAGTTTGTCTTGCGTTTATATAGGGCCTATATAGCCTATACGTATAATGGTATAATAATAATAATCAGACTTTAAAATAATAATAAATTAAATTTGGCAACTCTTCATAAGCATCGTATGTTCATAGGATTTACATTGAACATACGATGTTTATGAAGAGTTGCCATATGTTCATAACTTATCTGGCACATTCTATAGTTTGACTTTTCTTTTTGACCGGGCCTGGGTCGGGAGCGCCTCTGAGTAGATTCCTTGCTGTTGTATGGTTGCTTGCACTTGTGGACCTCGGAAGGAAGGAAATATCATATTACAGTGGTATTGCATTGCAGTGATTGTGTCATATGTATAGATATGCATGCACTGATAGGGGCGTGTCATTCACTATATATATGCTTGATTAACTTATATTAGATATATATCATGTCATAGCTTATGTAATGATTGGGCCTCAGAACATTATAAGGACAATACCATTGGCCAATCAAACTGTATGTAGGAGGAGTTACTGTTATTTGTCTGTGTATAAATATGTTTGATGTACATAATAAAGTTAGTTAGACTCTGATCTTCGTTGGGGTGCTAACTCGTCGTGCAGTAAGCTGTCGCAGGGGCGGCTGAGGCTTACATTTGGCGCAGCAGCGACAGGATCTTGCCGGGCAAACGACAAGGCGTCTACGCTGGCAAGAAGAGAGAGAGATTAGCCGTGTTGTGTCAACTACGTTGGTTGCATAACAGGGAGACGGCAGCAGAAGGAGACGTCGGCGAGTGCTGACGGAAAGAAAGACAACTTAAAATAAACAAGTTGTCTAGTTTGAGTGGTCGGGTGGGAGGATCCACAGAGCCGAACTCAGACAAGGGTGGTCAATCAGTTGTCGTTTGACGAGTGTTAGAAGGGCTGATCATATCTAGGTCTGACTAACACTTCGTCTAGACTTCTGTTGACGTGGGTTTGATTGCTGATCAAGGAGACAGACGATTCCGGAGTACAGAGGACCAGTTCAACGACGATCCTACTCGAAAGGACAGGTCAAGGACAGTAGAGGTCATTGTAGCAAGCTCGGACAATTTGACCAGTACAGCCTTGACCTTCGGACAATTTGACCAGTACAGCCTTAAAAATTGAGTGCCCGCGCAGTTCAGCCAATGTCAGCCTTACTTTTTCAAAATCGACGTCTGGCGTAAAAAAATTTCTCTGGCGTAAAAAATTTTTCTCCGGCGTATACAAAATGGACTACTCGAAGAAAACTGTTACTGAATTACGAAAAATCGCCGAGCGGAGCGGCAAGGATGGATATTTTACAAGACGGTGGAAAGCGGAGTTGATTGCTAAAATTGACGCCCACACCCGCGAATGCTACGACGATGAATGCCCATGCAAGTATCCACGGCCGGATCGCCAACAAGGGCCATGCGAGACCATCGTCGTTCGTCGCCAACGTAATGGCAACTCACCCCCGTGTGATGTTAGTTTGATCGACAACGAGATCATCGTCGTTAATTGTCAATGCAATGGCAACTCATGCCTGTGTGATGTAAGGGCATGAGTGGACTACGACGTAGATATGGGATTACAATATCGCAAACGATTTTACACCGTTGGTTTATAATCGTCTTTGGATCAATCGAATATTATTATTTTTTTTCTCCGGCGTATAGAAAATAACTGAAAATGGAATATACAGCTCGGCCTAAAGACAGGAGATCCCAATATAAAATGGACTACTCATCGTATAATCTGAAAGAATTACGACAAATTACTAAACAGAGAGGACAAAGAGGATACTCGAGTTTGCGAAAAGCGGAACTCATAGCGTTCATATTGCAGGGAGATCGACTAGGCGCTCGGGCTCAGGTCACCAAAGCACCAGCGCATACTCCCGCCACTGTACGAGAATTGCGTGAAATTGCGAAAAAGAGAGGTGTGCGAGGATACTCGAGATTAGCAAAAGCGGAACTTACGGCATTCTTGACTACTACTTGGAAATTTTTGAATACGGGGAAAAATAAAATAGTTTTTTCGGATTGGTTGACTAGTGAGATTAGTCGGTTACCCCCACAAATAAAACCGCCCATTCATAGGTTCAAACTTCGAGAGACTGCGACGGCTATCAAAGGGTTTACAAAAAGATACACGATCGATGGCGACAACGGGATCGATGTTGCAACTTTTCTCAAGGCTGTAAGACCGCAGGTAGTTAGGCTGCTAGGGAAAAATCGCGGGGTAAAAGTTCAATTCGATCTCATGTGCGTAATGGAGAAAGGAGATATGAAAACCGGCGAAGTAGTAACGGCTGAGCCTAATTTCAAATCAAAGAGTGATATTATTTTAGAAGCAACCGATGTGAGGGAAATATATACCAACGCAGCGGATAAAATTAAGGAGAGCATGGCAAGTTTTCAGATGCGGGGGAGTAATTGGAGATTCAAAACCGTTTTGAAGTTGGATATCGATACAGTGGTATATAAACCATTGAAAGGTAGTTCCTACATTCCACTTCCAGATTATTTAGCGAATAAAAAGGCTATTATTAATATGAAGAACAAAGATGAAGAATGCTTCAAGTGGTGTGTAACGAGAGCTGTAAACCCCGTTGAAGAACACCCGGAGAGAATTACGAAGGAATTAATCAGACAGTCTGAGGAACTCAATTGGTCTGGTATCGAATTCCCTGTAGCAGCGGACGCTAATGTGCTGAGTAAGTTTGAGCGAAATAATAATATTAGTGTTAATGTTTTTGGTTACGAGAAAGATGTGAATGTATTCCCACTATATATATCAAAGCATGAGAATGATAGGTGCGTAGATCTATTACTCATTTCTGATGGAGAAAAGAAGCATTATTGTTGGATCAGGAATTTCAATAGACTGATGGCGGTGAAAACAGAAAATACTACTACATCAATGTACTATTGCAAAAGATGCTTGATAGGGTTCAGTAGAAAAGAATCGCTTCACAAACATACTGAGTACTGTTCGCAGCAGGACGCCCAACGAATAGAACTTCCAGAACCTGGGACTATGCTAAGTTTTACACATTATTATCGGAAGATGCGTGTACCGTTTGTGTATTTTGCCGACTTTGAATCGTTCATCAAACCTATCGGTACATGTCAACCCGTTCCTAGCACGTCTTACACCAACAAGTATCAAAAACATACACCCAGCTCGTTTTGTTATCACATGAAATGCTTCGACGATGATGTTTATTCCCAAGAGCCGGTGCGGTTTACAGCTGAAAACGAAGACGATGATGTTGCACAGTTATTCATAGACTCTATCGAGGAAAATGTAAAACGGATATACAACCAGTTCAAATTCCCCAAGAAGATGATATTCGGTAAAACTGAACAGAAAAGTTTTGATGAGGCCGTCAACTGCCATATCTGCGGGGGAGAGTTGCGTGAGGATCGAGTACGAGATCACTGTCATTTGACTGGAAAATTTAGAGGCGCCGCTCACAACCTTTGTAATCTGAAATACAAAGTCCCCAAGTTCTTCCCTGTCATATTTCACAATTTGACCGGTTATGACAGCCATTTATTTATCAAGAAATTACGGGGTGAACACGGCGAGAAAATCAAATGCATTCCCTGTAACGAAGAAAAGTATATCTCATTCAGCAGAGAGGTCGTCGTCGATAAATTTGTAGACGCAGATGGAAAAGAGAGAGAAGTCAAACGCGAATTACGTTTTATCGATAGTTTTAGATTCATGCAGACGAGTCTCGACGCGTTATCGAAAAATCTTCAGAAAGATCAGTGCAAGAATTTAGGGAAATTTTTGAGGGTGAGAAGTTGGATCTTTTACTCAGAAAAGGCGTTTACCCATATGATTACGTCGACGGTGTTGAAAGATTAAACGAAACCGAATTACCATCGAAGCATGCCTTCTATTCAAAACTAAACGATTCGGGCATCAGCGAAAAAGATTACGAGCACGCGAAAACGGTATGGGACAAATTTGAATGCAAAACATTACGCCAATATCACGACTTGTACAATTTATCGGATGTTCTATTATTAGCGGATGTCTTTGAAAACTTTAGAGACGTCTGTATGAAGAACTACAACCTAGATGCTGCGTGGTATTATACTTCGCCTGGACTTTCTTGGGACGCGGCGTTGAAGACGACTGGTGTAGAGTTGGAGTTGTTGAGTGACTACGATATGTTACTGATGATCAAGCGGGGAATACGAGGAGGCGTCAGCACGATTTCACATCGATACGCGAAGGCGAACAACGAGTACATGGGAGAAGCTTTCAATCCCACCCAGCATTCAGTATTCATTCCATACTTGGACGCGAACAACTTGTACGGATGGGCGATGAGCAAACCGTTACCAACTCATGGGTTTGAATGGATGAACGACGACGAATTGAATGATTGGAGAAACATTACCGAACGAAATGGAGTGGGGTGTGTGTTAGAAGTCGATTTAGAATATCCGAAGGAATTGCACGACCTGCATAATGATTATCCTCTAGCCCCAGAGAGTGTAAAACCCGCGGGATCGGATGTAGCGAAACTCATTCCAAACTTGAATGACAAAGTAAAGTACGTCGTTCATTACGAAAATTTAAAATTGTACGAAAGGCTCGGATTGAAAATCGTAAAAATACATCGGGGAATAAAATTCGTGGAAAGTGCCTGGCTGAAAAAGTATATCGATCTGAATACCAGCCTGAGAACGAAAGCTACGAACGATTTTGAGAAAGACTTTTTCAAGCTGATGAACAATAGCGTTTTCGGTAAAACAATGGAAGCTATCGAGAATCGAGTTGACATACGATTGGTGAGTGATGAGAAGGAAGCTATCAAGCTAGTCGCGAAAACTAATTACGACAGACGAACGATTTTCGATGAAAACCTCATCGCCGTTCACATGAAAAAGACCAAGTTGTTTTACAACAAGCCGATATATCTAGGGATGTGTATATTAGACGTCAGTAAGACGCTCATGTATGATTTTCATTATAATTACATCAAGGTCAAGTACGGAGATAGGGCCAAGCTATTATTCACCGATACCGATTCTTTGGCGTATGAAATTAAAACGGAAGACTTCTACAAAGATATTTCCCGCGACGTCCAAAGTATGTTCGATACTTCAGACTATCCGAGAGATCACCCATCCGGCATAGAAACGCGTGTAAATAAAAAAGTGGTTGGTATGTTCAAAGACGAGGCCGCGGGAAAACAGATTGAAGAATTTGTCGGGCTGCGATCCAAGTTGTACTCTTACAAGATGGCGGGTGAAGACTACAAGAAATGTAAAGGTGTGAAAAAGAACGTCGTCAAGAAATCAATCACTCACGCAGATTACAAAGACTGCGTGTTTACGAAAAGACAACAGTCGAGAGCGATGAACGTCATTCGATCCTATCGCCATGAAATTTACACCGAAGAAGTAAATAAAATAGCTCTGTCTGCCGACGACGACAAAAGAGTAATAATGGACGACGGGATCCATACCCTAGCCTATGGGCACTACACGCTGAAAACTAAACAAAATAAAGAATAATTTACACTAATATAAAATGGATGCGGTAAAAGTGTGTACCAAATGCAAAAAAGAAAAAAGCTTGGACGAATTTCACAAAGATCATACGCAAAAGAACGGAATCTATCCGAGCTGCAAACTTTGTAAAAATGCCAAAGTAAAGGAGCTTGCACACAAATACGCAAGACAGGAAAATAGGGAGACAAAAGACACAAAAGTTTGCAGTCGGTGTAAGGTAAGTCAGAACATATCGGAATACGACAACAATCGATTTCAAAAAGATGGAAAGGCGAATGAATGCAAAAATTGTAGACATAATTATTATCTCGCCTGTGTAGAAGCCCGAAAGCTCATTAGTTTGTGAAACATCTAGATGAAATATTAAAATGAGCTATACAACTGTGAAAAATATAAATGTCGAAGGCGTAGTCCTCCCGAATCATCCGTTGACGAATTTTGAACTACTAGATGCCGCGAAAAAGCTCAATATTCCTAATTTCCGGGGAGTATTTCTCAGAGACGAGCTGCCGAAGAAACCTGGACGGACTGAATGTGGGATATTGAATCTAGACGATTCTAATGGAACCGGCTCGCACTGGGTCGCTTTTTCAAAGAACGGCAGGGATAAAATATATTTCGACAGCTATGGCCTGCCCCCTCCTACAGAACTGGTAAAGTATTTACAGAGTCCCGTGTACTACAATAGCGAACGCGTACAGCCCGACAACGAAGTGTTTTGCGGTCATTTATGCCTGCACGTCCTGAAAAAAACATGTAAAGATGGAGTGAGTTTTCAAGAAGTTATAAACAGCCTGCACTGAAAATTATATTCAGATGTAAAAAATGCCTGTTGATAAATTTGGACATACAGATTCAGGATCTACTCAAAGAGTAATTGCCGGGGGAGTTACTGAAAGTCAAGTAAATAGTACTTTTCTAAGGCTAGATGGAGCAAACCCAGCGACCGGCGATCTAAATATGAGTGGTCATACTATTAGAGGTCTGCCTACAACGAATACAGCGAATACGGCGAATACTCTGGAAGCGGGAATAGATGAGGCTGTAAGTCGGGGGCAAGTAATAGATTTACTGCAGAATCACGATGACGTCCCGACCGACAATAATCATTTGACGAATAAGAAATACGTCGATGAACAACTTACTTCGAAAGTGGCGGCAGTGGTAGGACCCGCGGTTAGCGCTTACAGTTCAACTCAGCAGGCTATACTCGCTAGGACTCACACTGCAGTTACTTTTGACGTAATAAGATGCGGTACCGCAAAACACGGTATTGAACAGGGTATCGGAACGACTTCTTTCTTCCCCAGTAAAGCCGGGTACTATATCGTTTCGGCGTACATAGAATTTTGCAACAATAGTAATACCGCGTATGGCACCGTCCACCTGTATAAAAATGGGGCGTCGTACATGCAAATTGCGGGCGGAGGGAGCACGAAAGGTTCGCAAAACCATTCAATCGGCAGTAACATAGTTTTTCTAGACGATTTCGATTACCTCAGCATACACGCTTTTTCATCCATCGCTACGAATATTTTGTGTAGGGACTTTTCTGCGGTGTTCTTACGGCCCTAATTAATAAAAATTATTATATTCAAAATGCCTGTTGATAAATTTGGACATACTGATTCTGGCTCTACGCAAAGAGTAATTGCCGGAGGTGTTACTTTCAGTCAAGTAAATAGTACTTTTCTAAGGCTAGATGGTGACAACAACATTACGGGAGATATAGATATGCGCGGTCATCATCTCGTTGGTCTGCCGACCGATTACCCTTTTGCGGGTAACGATGATGATGCTATTAGTTTTGCTCAAGCTACTGCCCTAGTCGTTGATAAAACAGCGGATATCGCCCCTAGAGATTACGTTTCGGGTATGAGGGTATCCCCGGGCAATCTAGTGAGAAATACGACGAGCGGTATTACATATAGGTTCGAAGGAACGGCTGGAGCTATAACAGCGGCACCGGCATTGTCCCCGAATTGGAGACCTACAACCGGACCGGCTATTTGCGCGTTGAAAGAGTCGGCAACATCGGGTGCGCCCGCAAGCTTGACTGGCGGATTCTCGGGCGACGATGTACGGCACGACCAATTAACGACCATCGCTATAAATACGGATTCGGCGTATACGGCGGCTGAAGGGGTAATAACTATTCCTCGTACGGGCGTATATCGACTTAGCGGATTCGCGAATTTCATGATCGGAAATGTGCGGAGTGATGATGTGGTAAAAAAAATAGTCAGGGTTGCGTATTTCAAATCCGAGATACATAATAACGAACTTATTGGATACATGGCGGGCGGACAAACAGCCGACATCAGAGTATCGCTCGTATTACCAACCGCCGCCATGTCTTTAGTCGCCGGCGAAAAAGTCGGTATGAGAGTATATTCCGCCGAATTCGACAATCCAAAGGTTACCTCCCTTCTTATTGTGGCCGGATGTGGATTGCAGGTGGAGTTTTTGTACTAAGTCCGTATTTTTATTCGTTGATACCTATCGTCCGAGAACACACGATAGGTATCTACAAGTCTCAAAGTCTCATTATTCAGAACTGTCATCGACCATTCTCTCATGAACTTCAATATACCACACTCATTTTCTGACCATCCGATTGAAACCTCAGTAACTTGTCTGAAATCACCACTGCGTACGCTTCCGTATTGGCAGGCGGCGCCGCATTAAACGTGCCTTTGATCTGGATATCGACCACCGATGACTTCAGACGCTCGGATTGCTTACTCACGTCAAACACCATAATCGGAAACAAATCTTTGAAGTCCGAGGGCGTGATATTGCATTGCGTCGTTAGTTCGTCCATTCCATAGTATTTTTCACTGAACGCGGCTGCTGCTCGGTACACCCGCGAGAATTGTTGATTCGGAAATGATAGATTATAGTCGACAACTGGATATCGGTCCTGGTTCATCATCACGAACATGTTCTTCAGATCGCAATGATTGAAAACGGATGGATTGTGTTCTTGATCGCCGCTTTTGTCGGTTTGAAAACCCAAGATGATATACCTAGGCTTCTCAGGTAATGTCTTGACGCTAAGTCTCCAGCTAAAATTAGTCGACTGTGCGACGGAGGTGGTATCGCATTGACGGGCTCTGTACGCAACTGGCAACGACGCTTTCGATTCGATCGTTTTGTACAACTGCATCTTCTCCATATCCGCGGGAATAACGTGCGGCATGAACCACGAGATTTTATCTACTCTCACTTTCCCCGCACCCGCGGCAGCGAGTCTAAAAATTGCGTCATCATCGGCTTTACGAACAAGAGTTAGCGTATGTTTCACACCAAAAACAACCTTGTCGTAATCATCGCAAAATCCGAAAATATGCTTCAAAGGAACAACAAAGCTAAAAGTACCTTTGGCATTTGGTTTTTGAATTATATACGACTGTCTCACGGCGAAACCTTGATTATTCGCGATAGCAGCCGTCGCCCCGCTGTCCTTGTACCACAACTGATTCAGACCTTGAGCTAGTTGAAAATCATTCGGGTATTTGAGTAATCCGAGCATCGTCGTTGCTTGACCTGGGTAAAATAACGATTCAATTTCCTGATTCGACAGTGAATACGAAATTTGACTGAAAAGATGCATGAGCCCATTATTCGTAAGAGTTGCTTCGTCGGCATTAACGTAGAAGGTGTTGTCCGCCTTCGTCAATCTACCCTCGAACAACAGGTAAGATTCTGATGGATGACAAAATAGATCTTGAAGTTCGATGTTTATTCTAATCTCGCCGGAGGTGTTTAGATTCGCCCCCGATATCGGCTCATACTCGTACCATTCGTAGCGTTCGACGCTTTCATCGCTCAATGGTTGTTCGGTAAATCTCAGAATATCGGATGATTGCATTTTTACTATTACGCGATAATATTTTTTACGCGACCTTCATTCCGGCGCCGTTTAGCGAGCGTACTAAATCTTGTATCGATATGGCGCCGTTCTTCTTCAGACCATCCCCCATCATGAGATTATTGATATTTGAACTCAACCCGACGCTACCTACGCCACTCAGCCGGTCTAAAATTTGTCTAGTTTCTGGCGTAATTTTCTTGGAGGTGGGAGTAGGAGCAGGAGTAAACAGTTTGGCCACTGCTTTGTCCACTACTCGTTTGCCAGCGTCGATTGCGGTTGTTTTCCCAACATCGATGGCCTTTTTCCCAATTTCTTTCGCCACGTCTTTACTCGCGTTGAGAGCGGTCGTTGCTAATTGTTTGGCGGCGTTCGACGTAACTAGTCGTTTGAAAAATCCCGAAATTGTATCGAATATTCCCGATCCTCCGATAACGTATTGTTTTCTATACCTCCTTCTATTAATGACCTGCATTTTTCCTGCATTTTATAATGCCATCATTATATTTTTGTAAGCATCTTTACTCAGCACTTCCTGCCTCAATAACGCGTCGCACATCGCCACGATCTCGTTTCTCACGCCGGTATTGCCTGCTTTGAAGCTTTGAAATCCCAGCTCCAGCTGTTTCGCTAATACGTTTGGATCTTCGGAAATGACGATTACGCCGACGCCTTTGCCCGCTGTCGGTGTATTGCGGGCCCTCTTTTCCCATATCGGCCTGATAATTTCCCGATATTTGACGCTCGCAGATGCTTTGGGTTTGTTGGGATTTTTTGGCTGTCTGATAGCATCCGACGCGAGTAGAATCTCGGCGTAATCGTCTCTATCATTATTATCGTATATCGATGTGTTCGGCTGTTTCATCGTCAACAACTCCCAAAGCCCCGGTGTTCCGCTATACGTCTTATTTCCAACCGTCACATCGTCTCCTTGAATAAAAATCGGAGCGTCGCCGATGTAGAATTGTCCATTTTTTGATCGTATTCCGAACGTCGTGTCTACGATTTTTCTATCGGAGGCGTATTGATGAAGGTACTTGGTTGCCACATCTCCTAATTCTAAAGTTCTAATATCCTCGGTTGGGTCGTCGCTATACGCTTCTATCGAGGGATACTGAGGAAATTGAACATTCAACGAAGCGGGTAGCGTTTGTAGCGCGTTTGTAGTAGCTTCCGTTCTTTCTTTGATGGCGGATAGTATGACTTTCTGCTCTTTAGAAATTGCGGATGTCGAATCGACGATAGGCTTGTACAGCTTGGTTAATTCTTGTTGTAGCCCCGAATCCCCCAATCTCTCCGATAAAAAGTTCTGTTGAATATTCTTCTTGGATTTCAGAAACTCTTCGACTATGAAATTTCTTTTCGCCGGGTCATCTATCTTTAGAAACGACATTTTTTAATAAAAAATTTAATGTTTTTCGACATGTTTTTCGACGTGTTTTTCTACATGTTTTTCGACATGTGTAAAAACACAAGTTAGACGTATTTTCAGACATAGCGACATAGGTCTACATAGGTCTACAAAACTCCACAAGTCTACATGATTTCGTACATGTTCGCGTTAGTCGTCTTTCTCACAGATTCGGTATTTTTCTCAAACATGCTTTGAAAGGACTGCCTGATTTCTTCTCTTCCTCGGTCGATGAGAGATTGTTTCGTTTCCTCGTCCATCGCGGTCGCCGCAACTTTCGACTTACTTTTAATTTCTTCTTTCATGCCATTGAATTTTTCAATCTCGCTTAGAATCAGAGAATATTCCTCATCTGAAATGTGATCATCCACGAGAGCTTTTGAAATATGGTCGCTGATCGTGTTGAGCTTCGCATCAGCTAGCGTTTTGATCTTTTCATGCTTCTCCGCCTTCAGGGCGAGCTTTTTACACATTCGGCTGCCAATTATACTCAATAGCCCCGCTCCTAGCGCTGTCCCCTCCATAGCGATGGCGATGGGGGTCGCAATTATGGTGGCTAGTACGCCGATTCCTGAAATTCCGAGCCCCATCGTGACCACCATGAGGAAGTTGTCTACTGCGCCGATTACGCTCACACTTCTATGGTACTTTTTACTCAACGTTGCTCTTTTGTCGCGTTCTTGCTCGATCTCCTTTTTGATTTCGCTAATCTTCTGAAGTCGATACGTTTGTGCGGACCCTGCGGCTATTTGTATTTCACCTTCTGGCGCAGAGGGCGTTATATTTGTTAGGTTTGGATAGAGTTTGATGCCTTCGTATTCCATTCTTTTATTTATTAGCAATATATATTTTTTTACCGTTGATAATTTACACAGCATAGCGAATCTCCTTCGTTTATCGTTACTGCCGAATCGGAGTTGTTTTGAATGGAAACTATGATATCATCAACCACATCTTCTGAAATCACTCCATCTAGTAGACTGCATCGTCGTTCTTTGATACTCTGTCTGAGGGAAACGAGGCAAAGTCCTGCCGCCATTTCTACACCTAGTCCAAGCCTTAGCGTATTTGCCGCCTTTGGTTGTATCGTGATATCATTTTGCGCAAAAATCTCCCATCGCAGACCTCCTAGTTGTCTTACTGGGGTGCGAGTAACACCGCTCGTAATCTTCCAAAAGACTGAAACGGGCTGCGTTCTAACCTCTACCGGTCTAGTTGGTTTAGTTCCAAATTTGTGTATTGGTCTCGACATTTTTTAATAGAATAGATTATAATATCATGCCGAGAATCGGAATGTTTTGAAACGGCGAATTGGGGCCCAACAAAAGTCCTTCGCCCCTCGCATAGCCCGACCCTGTTTTCATGTACAGCCCGGATGCCGTTATCGAGCTACCTTTTTGCCACGGGGACAAGTACAAACCAGAACCAGCTGGTCTTATTTTGCACGCTATGTCACCTTTCTTGACATACATTACACCCGAACCGCTGATTTTGTCTACAATCTTAGTAGTTGCCGCGGAGCCGAGACCACTTAGTGCTCCCATCGCCAAACTTGGCAGTGCATTAGACAGAAGGAACCGTCCCGCTGTCGCTAGAAACGGAAGTATAGCGCCTATGAATCCACCTTCGACTTTCTTGTTGTTCTCCAATTGCGTTTTACTCATTTTAATAATCATGCCAGTTCCTTTTTGGTAGGCTGCTGCCATTTTATTGATTTGCGCCTGGGTGAGAGCTAAAACGTGTTCGCCATTCAAATCATCGTGCGATAGTTTGATACTCACGCCGCTCCCCGCTTGAAGTGATCTTTTAATTTTGTCTTGTTGCGCTTCTGAAATATTAACTTTTACGCCCGTGTAACGATTCATTTTATTAATAAATTACAAAAACTTTCAAACATTCAAACTTCCCTGATGTGAAATCGAATCGCCAATTCTTCACCTCGAAGATTTAGTAGGCTCCCGTGTTGGTCTGTGAGCCTCGTTTCCATTGTTGAAATTGTAGATAGCAAAATCGGGAGATATATCAAATTATGCGGCACTTCGATAATCTTGTAACCCGGGCCTACGTTTGGGAAAAAAGAATATATCACGTTTTCCGATGTTCCGTTAGTGTACGAAGAGCCGATAATGTCGCTGGTCACTCTCAGGCTGCTTACACTCATTATATTTACCAAGTCCTCCGATTCGTTGTATCCCGCCGAATAGATCCATTTCTCAAACCCTAGAACCTTTCCGATCGAATTCTTTGGCGTAAAGTCAACCATATAACCAGCCGCTATATTTACCACAGACCTCAGCGTATTGGTGTTTGGTGCTATTGAGATACAGTATTCTCCATTTACTCCGTCGTAATGCCCATTCCCCTTCATGACCCTCTGTATATATTCGTTGATATCCGTTATTTCATAGCAGCCCTCTGGAACTTGAATGTTTACCCAATCCGTGTCGGAATTCGGCGAATACCTGAAGCCGTTGTTTGTCGCATCGATATTAGGAAAAGAATAGTACGTCTCGAGGGCAACTAAGGCCATTTCATATTTCTTATTCTTCTCCAGTTCGAGTAGTGGATTAAACTTCGTTCTGATTCGCGTGCTCTTTTCGCTGAGAAAAATGGAAAATGATGTTTTTGGTTCCGTGTTGCAGGCCGTCTTTTCCGTGTTTTCCGATATCTGTTTGAGAAGCGATGATTCCATTTTTACTATACAATACAATGTTACAATTTTTACAATGGCGGATCCTCGATTATATAAAATTCGTCGAGTCCGCATCGGTATTTACCATTGCACTTGTCGCTAGTCAGGTCTAAAACCACGAATCCATGAGGTTGTTCCCATACTGTTTTGCATAGTTTTCTAAATTCATCTTTCGCCATGTCTGTACTCACGTGATCGTTGTAAATATGATTACAATTTTTCAGGTCTTGTTTGAACAGGCAAATAAAGTTCGCATTTTCTCTGATTGTTTGGCGCGGTAATTTGAAATAATTCTGGGCGAGGTAAAAACAATCTACATTACTATGCCTCCCCCGATTGTAATACGTTTCACATTTGTTTTGTTTTTCCAATTGAAGATCATCGAATATCATCAGGTACTTCTTTTCGGCGCTCAAATCTCTCGGGTCTGGCACATCTTCGGCGCTCTCAAAGAACTTGGCAATTATATCGGATTTAGCTTCTATGTTTTTTGCTATTTCCTCCATAACGAGGTCTGGCGACGCATTTTGACCCACGATTTCATCTCGGTGGTCGAACAACCAAACGATCGCTTCTTTCGGCAATTTTTCTTCGTATGCTTTTTTAATAATGCGATATTCCGGTTGAAACAGAGAAGTACCGAATACCTGCAAGTTATTATAATCCAACCAGTCTGGCCTGAGTAAAGATTGAGAAGAAGCGTTGTTTTTCCACACGCCGATTTCCCAACTATCAAACCACGTATGCTTTTGGGTAACAACGGATTATTGAATCTTTTCGAGAGCGCGGTGCCCCAACTCATATCTCTAATCTCCATTTTTAAAAATATATATTATTAAAAAACGAAATGTATTGCGTAAAATGTAAAAAACAGACCCAAACGAGAGATGTGCAGAACGCCGTGGCTAATAATGGGAGATCGATGCTCAGAGGTGTTTGCGTCGTATGCGGAAAAACAAAAACTCAATTCGTGAAGGCGCCCGCTGTTGCGCAAGGTGGGGATCTAGTTAGTTCGCTGAACGCTGCCACTAGCAACATTAAATTACCTTGGGCTAAATTTCCGGGCGAATTACATTTGCCAGGCCATCAGTTTACTGGCCCTGGTACTAGACTAGATTTGCGTCTGAATCCCAACGAAACCCCCAAAGATTGGAGCAAACCTATAAACAGGGTAGATAGCGCGGCATATATTCACGACCTGGCATACAATCAACACACTGATACGGCTTCTAGGAATGTCGCTGATAGAGCAATGATAAACCAGCTGAATAATATACCTAATCCAAGCGTGCGGGAACGAATAGAGAGGGCGATAGTCAAACCTATTTTGTCCGCTAAAACAAGCCTAGGTTTGGGTTTAAAAAAAGCCTAGAATTACAGCAGGACCTGAAATGGACTAATCAATTAGCGAATGAATTACACAAACCAGTAGTGAGAAGTTTTAGGACGAGACGGGTCCGTGTTGGGGGGATTGACCAGATTTGGGCGGCTGATCTAATCGACATGCAGGCCTTCGCTAGAGATAATGATGACGTGAAATATCTATTGACCGTCATAGATGTATTTTCGAAATATGGATGGATCGTTCCATTACATGACAAGAGTGGGAAGTCTACAGCTGATGGGTTCGTGAAGATACTCAGGGGTGGTCGACAGCCATCGAAAGTTTGGGTAGACAAGGGGAAAGAATTTTATAACAAAAATGTAAAGAATTTAGTCGAGTTGTATTCTACCGAGAACGAGGGAAAAAGTTGTATCGTAGAAAGATGGAATAGGAGTATGAAAGATAAAATGTTCAAGTACTTCACAGCTAATTCAACTAGAAGATATATCGATGTATTAGATGAGATGGTTAGTAATTATAATGACACGAGACATTCTTCGATCAAAATGACTCCCGCGAAGGCTAGTATGAAAGTGAACGAAAAGACTGTATTTATGAATTTATACGGCGACGAGATTTCAGAGCCTATTATGCCAAAGTTTTCAATCGGCGATCGAGTCAGAATAACTAGGAAGAAGAACATTTTTGACAAAGGATATATACCTAGATGGACGGAGGAGGTTTTTGTAGTATCTCAGGTTCAATATACAGATCCGCCAACTTACAAGATTACTGATTCTGCGGGTGAGGAAATACAAGGCTCATTCTATGAACAGGAGCTACAGAAAACAACTCAAGAAATATTTAGAATCGAAAAAGTCATCAGGAAACGCGGAAAGAAATATCTCGTGAAGTGGTTGGGCTACCCAGACTCGTTCAACTCGTGGATTAATAACGAAGACTTGGTGACATTGTGAGACGATTATGAAAAAATATGTCGTCTTTGGAGAAAAAATAATAATATTCGATTGATCCAAAGACGATTATAAACCAACGGTGTAAAATCGTTTGCGATATTGTAATCCCATATCTACGTCGTAGTCCACTCATGCCCTTACATCACACAGGCATGAGTTGCCATTGCATTGACAATTAACGACGATGATCTCGTTGTCGATCAAACTAACATCACACGGGGGTGAGTTGCCATTACGTTGGCGACGAACGACGATGGTCTCGCATGGCCCTTGTTGTCGATCCGGCCGTGGATACTTGCATGGGCATTCATCATCGCAGCATTCGCGGTTGTGGGCGTCAATTTTAGCAATCAACGCCGCTTTCCACCGTCTTGTAAAATATCCATCCTTGCCGCTCTGCTCGGCGATTTTTCGTAATTCAGTAACAGTTTTCTTCGGGTAGTCCATTTTGTATACGCGGGAGAAAATGTTTTACGCCAGAGAAATTTTTTTACGCCAGACGTCGATTTTGAAAAAGTAAGGCTGACATTGGCTGAACTGCGCGGGCACTCAATTTTTAAGGCTGTACTGGTCAAATTGTCCGAAGGTCAAGGCTGTACTGGTCAAATTGTCCGAGCTTGCTACAATGACCTCTACTAAGGACACGTCAAGTCGATTCTTGGACGGGACGGAGCAACGACAAGGGTCAAGGTCTACCGTTCCTGTTGGTCTTCAAAGACAAGAAAAGAAGACTTTGGTGGAAAAGATAAGTCAATTTTGATTGTACACTCGTGAACACTTGTGTGTGTGTGTGATTTTGTTGTGGTTGATGCACTTGATAGTGATTTTCATTGTGTTGTGATTTTCACTGTGTGGGGATTTTGTGCTTTGGTGGTGATTTTTATTGTGTTGTGCTTTTGTGCTTGAGTTGTATAACAAGATGGAAGGTCTTGCAAATGAAAGACGTGTAGAAATGGATAGTATGTCTACCGAAAGGGTGAGACAAGTGTTGAGAAAGTATGGAAAGTCGCAAGATGAATTGTTTTTACTTGATCGTGAGGCATTGTGTGAGGAATTGGCCAAGGCATGGGTTGCCGAAGAAGGAGAAATACAGGTTGGTGCGTATGTTGACTATGGAGAAGAAAGCAGAGTGTCAGAAGAAGAAGAATATACGCCTGGAAGGATGAGTACCGGCAGAGAAGAGAGATCGAAAATGGAGGAGATGGCTTTGAGGAGAGAAGAAAGAAGAGAAGAAATGGCTATGAGAGAGATGGCGTTAAGGAGAGAAGAAATGGAGATGAGAAAAGAGGAGATGGCATTTCAAAAACGACAATTACAATTGCATATGGAGAATATGGAAAAGGTTTGGAAGAAGCAGGAAGAACAGAATGCGGCAGAAAGATCAAAATGGAGAGAGCGTGAGGAAGAAAGATTGAAAAGAAAAGAGGAAGAGGAGGAGACGCCTGTTGTCAAAATAAAAAAACTAGGTGACGCCATGAAACATGTGCTACCGAGAATGCCGGTGGATTTGGCAGAAATGCCTCTTTATTTTGAAACTGTTGAGAACGCCTTTCAAAGTTTTAAAGTGGACAAGGAGTTTTGGGTGAAGTTATTGCTACCCTTGATGTCATACAAAGCCCGTGCGGTGTTGAATAGACTATCGTACAAGGATCATGATGATTATGATCGTGTGAAGGATTATATCCTTAGGGAATTCAAGTTGACTTCTATCGAATACAGAACCAAATTTATGGAGGCTAAGAAATCTCCCGATGAAACGTTTGTTTTGTTTAACACGAGGTTAAAGAACCTGTTTAATTATTATTTACGCAGCAGAGATGTAAAACAGAGCTTTGAAAAACTGTTTGATTTGATGGTTGCGGATAGATTGAAAGAAGTTCTGGCACCTGGGCCGTTGCAGTTTGTTTTGATGAAGGAAGGAACAGATTGTTTATCATCTGATGAGATTGCAGACTTGGCTGACCTTCATGTGAATAACAAAATTGGTTATGTGGGTCCATCAAAACCATTTGGCAATCAATCAAAAGCACCAGATAATAATTTTTGCCAGAGTAAGGATCAAGGTAACAGAGAATGGAAAGATAGAGGTTTTGTGAAGGAAAAGACATTTTCAACTAAGTATGTAAGACCTGAAGTGAAGAAAGATTTCACAGAAAAGAATGAGAGAAAATGCTGGAAATGCGGTGACAAAAGTCATACAATCAAGAATTGTTGGAAAAATAAACAGAAAGAAGTTTCATCTAGGGCGTGTGCGCTAGAAGAAACCGAGAGGCCATTGATACAGGTGATTAACAGACCTGATAGTGACAGTGAAGAGGAGAGAGAATTTGAAACACAACCCAAGGTTGCAATGAAATGTGTTCTGGAAAAAGAGGAGAAGGTGAAACAGAAAGTAAGTAAGATGAAAGGAGAAAAGGATGTGAATTGTTTTCAGTCTAAGGTGGTGCTGAAAAAGGCAACCTTACAGCATTTAGACATTGAACTGAAAGTGAATGGGAGTCAGCATGTGAAAGCCAAGGCGCTAGTAGACAGTGGAACTGAGATTCCAGTTTTGAGCAATGATTTGATTAAAGGATTGTCTGTTGAGGAAATGGGTCAAGTGAGCCTTCAATGTGCAGCTGGAAAACCTGTTTTAGCTAAGTTGATAAGGCTAGATTTGAGGCTAACTAATGACTGTCCTGTTGACAATTCTAATCGGGTGAACATAGGACCATACATGCAGTGTGTGTGTGCTGTTGTGGAGAATATGTCGGGCAGGGAAACATTTTTGTTACACCCTGAACTGATTGCTGAGTTAAAAGCGTTGCCACAAGTTTTGGTTCCTGATGCTCAAATACAAATGAACATGTTGACTCGAGCACAAACAAGAAAGCTCAAGCAAACTGTAAGTAAGGAAGTAAGTCAAGAGACGGATGAAACAGAGGATGCAGCAACAGAAGACTTGAATTTGGAAAATTTATTTAGCAACATGGAGACGGAAAATAAAGCGGATGAGGAGGTTAATGTTTTGACACCGGAACAACCGCAGCAGCAGGCTGGGGTGGTGTCGGATTCCATGCTGTTCGCAAGGCAGCAGAAAGCAGACCCATCATTGAGCAAATGGTTTGATAAGGCAAAG
Organism: Lumbricus rubellus; assembly: GCA_945859605.1. Lineage (NCBI taxonomy): Eukaryota > Metazoa > Annelida > Clitellata > Crassiclitellata > Lumbricidae > Lumbricus > Lumbricus rubellus. Next base: position 51,850,899 of record OX243812.1, on the reverse strand, counting down.
GAAGGCAACTCAGAATTCCAGATTGTCAATGGATTCTTATACAGGAAGGCTACAGTGTCTGGACAGGCTGTGTATCAGTTAGCTGTACCTCAGCAAAGAAGGAATAAAATTAAAAACTTAGCACATGAATCTGTTTTCGGAGGTCACTTTGGAGATGATAAAACTCGTGAACGAATACAATTGAGTTTTGCATGGCCTGAAATGCGTAGAGACATTCAGGAGTGGTGTAAATCATGTGAGGATTGTCAGTTGAAAGCGAGAAATACAACACTTGATAGAGTGCCCATCAGTGCCATTCCGAGAGAGGAAATACCTTTTTACCATTTAGAGATAGACCTCATTGGCGAGATCCAACCCGCTTCGGCGGCGGGGCACAAATACGTCCTTTGTGTAATAGACATGTGTACACGTTTTCCTAGTGTTTTCCTGTTGAAAACTTTAACAGCCAAAGCTGTGTGTGATGCATTAATGGAACTGTTTGTCAACGTGGGTGTGCCGGCAGTGATATCCAGTGATCAAGGCAGTAATTTCACGGCACGTTTAACGCAGGAATTTCTGAAATTAATGGGTTGTAGCCCTAGATTTGCCAGTCCCGGACACCCAGAAACGAGCGGATGCGTGGAGAGATTAAATCAATCAATTAAAAAAATGATGCATCATATCATACAAAAACATCCGAGGCAATGGCATAAACTAATACCATATGCCGTGTGGGCTTTGAGAGAGATACCTAATTGTACGACCGGATTTGCGCCATATCAGTTGGTATATGGAAGATTACCTCGTGGGCCATTAACTATCCTGAAAGAAACATGGTCGAATGAAATTGAGAGACCACCTGGGATGGGACCAAATCCTATTAAATATCTTGAAAAGCTGAAAGCAGATATGTCGACAGCTATGAAAAGCGCTGGTCTGCATGCTCAATTAAAACAGGAACAATATGTTTCTCAGTACAACAAGCGGGCCAGAGATAAATCGTTTGAGCCTGGAGAAAATGTTGTTGTCCTTTATCCAACATCAACAAATAAATTAGTCTCGCGTTGGCACGGACCATGCACTGTATTGCAGAAACGATCAAAAAGTTCTTATCTGATTGACATGGGCGAAAACAATAGAAGGGTTGTTCATGTTAATAAATTGAGAAAATATGTTGCGAGAGTAATGTCGTGTGGATTGATAGTGGAAGAGAATGAGGATTTTGGCCGCATCTATGAAATGCCGGTGAAGTCTGATAATGAATGTAAACCGATACAGTTGGAACATGATCAGATTAAACATTTAACATTGGCACAACAAACACAATTGATTGCTTTGTTATCTGAGTTTTCTGAATGTTTCTCTGACAAACCTGGTCTTTGTTCTGTAGTTGAGCACGAGATCAGACTGCAAGATGACTTTGTGCCAAAACAATTTGCTGCTTATCGTGTGCCTCTAATTTACCGCGAAGAGGTGGAACGACAAATCGATAAACTCATCAGCCTTGGCATCGTCAAACCATCGATAAGTCCGATGGCTAGTCCATTGGTAATCGTCAAGAAGAAGAGTGGGGATCTTCGCTTGGCTTGTGATTACCGTTTTATTAATAATTATTCGGTTAATTGTGGATATCCGATGCCGATTGCTAATGAGGTGATTAACAATGTCGGACAATCTAAACTGATCTCTATATTTGATTGTCGTTCCGCCTACTGGACTGTTCCAGTAAATAAAAATGATCAATGGAAGACTGCGTTTGTAACACATCACGGACTTTTTGAATGGACGAGAGTCCCGTTTGGGATGTTAACAAGCGGCAAGTCCTTTGTTAAAGCCATTAACATTGTGTTACAACCCGTTAAGAAATTTACTGAGTCATACGTCGATGATGTAGCTGTACATTCGATGTCATGGAATGAACATTTGGAACACATTAGATTGTTTCTAATTCAAATAAGGAAACATAACTTAACTTTGAATTTGTCTAAATGTGAATTTGGGAAGCCTGAGACAAAATTCATTGGATACATTGTGGGTTCGGGTCACAAGAGAATGGACCCTGACAAGGTCAAGGCCATGGTAGACATGCCTCGACCGACGACCAAAACACAGTTGAGACGGGTAATCGGGTTAATGAGTTTTATAGAGAGTTTGTACAAGATTTTGCAAACATAGCAAAGCCATTAACCGATGTCACAGGAAAGAATAAACCTGAAAGCTTGAACTGGAATGAAGAACAGCAGGAGGCATTTGATAAACTAAAACATGCATTGTGTTTTGATGTTGTTCTAAAAGTTTTTCAATTGGGTCAACCGGTAAACCTGTATTGTGACAGTAGCGATGCAGCGGTGGGGGCGGTTTTGACTCAATGTGACAGTTCGGGTTCTGAAAGACCTGTGTATTTGCTTAGTCAAAAGCTAACAGCCACACAGCAAAATTGGGCAACCATTGAAAAGGAGGCTTATGCCATTGTTTGGGCACTTGACAAATTAAAGGAGATAGTACTTGGTTCTCACATCACGGTGTTTAGCGACCACAATCCGTTGACATACCTCACCATGGCTATGTCAAAATCAGCCAAGCTCTGCAGATGGTGTTTATCATTGCAGGCTTTTGACCTTGAGATTAAATACAAGAAGGGAAAGTTAAATGTGGTGGCTGATTGCTTATCTAGGTTGTGAGTAAGTTTGTAAGGTCATATATGTAGAAGATGCAGTAAGTACGTATGGGAAGTATAGGCTATAGAGGTAGCTATTTTGATTTGTGTTTTTGTTTCATGTTTAATACAGCCAGTTTACAAATGATTTATTTTATAATTTGTAAACTTAAAAAGAATATAAGAGGTAATGTCATATGTATAGATATGCATGCACTGATAGGGGCGTGTCATTCACTATATATATGCTTGATTAACTTATATTAGATATATATCATGTCATAGCTTATGTAATGATTGGGCCTCAGAACATTATAAGGACAATACCATTGGCCAATCAAACTGTATGTAGGAGGAGTTACTGTTATTTGTCTGTGTATAAATATGTTTGATGTACATAATAAAGTTAGTTAGACTCTGATCTTCGTTGGGGTGCTAACTCGTCGTGCAGTAAGCTGTCGCAGGGGCGGCTGAGGCTTACAGATTGCACAGTGGTCTCATAATTATTGTAATCCTAATCTCGAAATTACCAAATTGCTGCATTAGAACCAGGCATATACGACACCAATAATTATTCACGTGTTGTTCTGAGTCGCCTGCCTTGTTCTTGGTTCTCTGATTTCATGGCAGCCAGATTTTGTTCTTCACGTCACGTGTTAAGATCTACTCTGACTTTACACAGTGCTCATAAATTACCTGGCTTCCTGTTCTCATCTTATAAGTAGTGTTATATTAATTTCGGTGACCCGTCAAAAGCTCGAATGGCAAAGCGCGCAGACAAATGCGCGCAGACAAAATGTGCGTAGACAAATGTGCGTAGACAAATACGCGTGCGCGACGAAGAACACATACACCCAATAATTATTTGTCTTGTGTTAAATTTCACTGACACCATGCATCGTTGGCTAAAATTTGGTTGAACGTTTGGATTTCTCTTTTATGTTTCTGCCGTCTCTGAAGGATTCTTGACCTTCACCTTATTTCACACATATCTTGACCATTACCATATTACAACAGTATTTACTATGTTCTACCGTATAGACTATACCTTACATATTGCCTTAATGTGACTTATCATGCCCTAGTTTGTCTTGCGTTTATGACGCCCTGCAATTACAACTATAAATTTATCTCTTAGGCTGCTTTCTTTCTAGCGTATTTTTAAATTTCCACTGGTTACCCGGCAAACTTTTGATAGATTTAGGCCTACTTGTTAACCTTCAACACGAATGTCCTCATAAACTCACAGACCCACTAAAACACTCAACAGGTTGAAAGACCCGTCGTATAGGTTAAAGCCACAAAATCATCACAGATAACAACAGTACGTACTCCTCGAACTCAATTGACGGTAAAATCGAGCATCTACTTTAATTCCCTCAAGACCGGCGGCCATTTTGTGAGATTTTCTCGCGTTTCGTCCCACCTTCTCCCGGCTTCCCCGACGGATGAGTCACGTACAGATATTGCTCAATTTTCGGCCACAACAGACGGATTTACCCGTCGACAAAGACGACCGCCGGGCGCCACGATATATGTGGCGGCCATCGAAGCGAGCGGTGGCGTCGGTGGTGGTGGCGTCGGTGGTGGCCTGTCTTTGACCGGTGCGTGGCTACGTTGTAATCGAGTCTCGTTTTATGATGCAGGTCCATTGCAAACTCCTTAAGGACTCGCGGTGGTGGCGCATTATGTGTCGGACGCGGCGGGTGTGACGCCAAATACGTTCCAGGGCGACGACAATTCCGATCTGCTTGCTTTGGTGCAGTTAGAGTTTAAAGTGGGTGGGAAGGGCGTTCCCATTGCCTCGAAATTCTTGGATTGTGTTCCCACTGCTCATCGTGATGGAACCCTGGAAATACATGCGTTCCAATGAAACTCTTCATCAGCGTTCCCACTGCTCACACTTTCAGCGTTCCCACTGCT